>CM071612.1:24792162-25146162 GCA_036365135.1 Miichthys miiuy
AGGTTTCTGAAGAGCTGTTGTAAAGCTCAGTGTGGAGGCTCTGGCCACCGCCATCTTGGCAGTCCTGCCTCTGTTGCCTCCGGACTGATCCAAATGGGGAGCATTGCACTGGTTTCTTAAACAAGCTACCTGTTACCAGCTGTTAATCCTGCATAACTTTAAGCCTTAATATCATTTGAATAGGTGAGTTGTATATAAATTCACCCTCAGTACAGTTGTCATGAACGGGGAAATTAGCTACAGAGACCAAAACAGTTTTTTGTACCAGGCTGTAAACATGTTTACTTCTGCTGTGAAGTTGGACATTTTAACATGGGGACTTATGGAGACTGACTCGTTCTGTAGCCAGCCTCAAGTGGATGTTTGGGGAACTGCAGTTCTTGGTATTTCACAGCAACAGAGGTTGCGGCTTAGACTAGACTGGGGGAGCATGTTGATTTGTTTGAATAAAACTGAATTAAAATTCGTCTTTTCTGCTAATTAAACACACTAAGGTAACAAACCTCCACCTCTGCTGTGTGTACATGCCTCTGCATCTCTCTGCTCAGCTTCATTTCATCTTTCCTAAACTGAACTGGTCAGACAGCTCGAGCATACAGCTGAGGAAGCAGTGATGTCTGGTCGAAGGTCAAAGGTTGTACCATAAAGATCAAGGCTGCCTTGGAAAACAGGAGCCATGTGTATGTAAGGAGTCCTGTCGAGAGGACCGGGCAGTTGTTCTGTCCTCACAGAGGACCGTTCTCTTTACTAGACATCTGACAGCTGTTTAACCTCAAAGCCCGAGCTGCCACACTGACGAATGCAAGTTCAAAACGCGGGGCAACATTTTCATTTCTAAGGGTCACAAATGGAATGAGAGTTATTCGGACAACTGTCTTATGACTTCTTCATCAAAGCTCAGATAAGTCCATAAGTGAGTGAGTTATGTGAGGGGTTCAAACCATCACGACCTCATCCCTGTGTGGCAGACAGTGAAGTGGATTCCTGAGGCCAAACTGCTGCACCTTGTTTCTATTTTCCACCTTCAGTCCCATAATGAACACACACTCTTACTCCATCAAATGACAGGAGTGTTCTTGGTTGTTTTGCCTGGTGTGTAGTGTGTTCCTGATGTGGATTTACCGTTTAGTGCCACAGGCGTCGGGGCAGGTGGGGCATTTTTCGCACGTATCTCCAAATGCCCCTGGCTCAGTACACTGACAGCGGCCGCACACGCAGTTTCCACGCCCGTGGCACATCTTCCCGTCACCTGAAACGCAGGACGACGTCTCCATGGAGCAGTTACAGTTGTCGCCAATGTAACCAGCGTGGCATTTACACTCCCCACAGTGACACTCTCCATGACCTGGGAAAGAGAAGAACAGCGAGGAGGTCACCTACCACCAATGGAGAAACAATATTTTAAATAACTGTGCATTCACAAAATTACAAACACATCATGTGATAACACCAGGGGTGGCTGCCTGATGTTGGCTCTGTTCTAAAAGTTAGAATCACAGTCATAAACACACACAAGTACTGTGTAAAGGGTTACACTACAATGGCCAAAAATGTGTGAACAATCACCACAACAACTCCAACTTTTCCATTTTGTTCCTCTGTTTTATGTAGCAGAGAACGGGGCAGTGATGGAACAGTTCGTTTGTGAACTTCCATAAATTAGGACAACAGAGAGCACATTTCTTTAAGAACAACAACAGAAGGTCTGTTCAGAGCATGTGCGGGATAAAGGAAGACAAATGTTCCATTTTGGAGGTCAGACACTGTTACGATAGACTCTAAAGACTGGATGAGTTTGAGGTCAGGGCTCTGTGTAGTCAAATTCTTCAACATCAAACTGGGGAGCCCATTTGTTTATGGACCTGTTTTTGTGCACAAAGATGTTGTGATATGATGTTATGTAATGTTATTATGTGTTTTAACTGGAACTAAGGAGCCTAACAGCCCCAGTGACTGAGGAACATAAAAGGACAAGCCTGTTCAAATACTTAAGATAAGAACATATAGTGTGTATCAGAGTGTGTGGTCTGAGCTGTGATCATCTGAAGTCTATCGGGACTTTAGCAGTGAGTTGTAGCAGTGAGTTTTGTTTCTTTAAAGACAGTATGACATAATGTGGACACATTCTCACACACAGTCAAGCTCCCAGTTTCCTCTTCCTGAGAGAACTTTTGGACTAGTGAACAGCTGGAGCAGCTGGAGCTTTAAAGCGCTGACCTAATCCACATCCACTACGAGCTCTAACCAAACTGCCCCCTTTTTGTAGCACGCTCATTAGCTTGTTATCTGCACAGGAACGAATCCAACAGAAGGCAGGCCTTTTAGGGAGAGCGCTGTGTCCCACTGGGTCATGTTGAAGCTTTGATTCGTCTCGGTTCATCTTTGCGAGCGCTCTCCCTCTACCACAGGCCGCTCGGAGACAAGAGGGACCCTTGATGGAGGCAGGACAGCAGCTGTAATCAGGGAAGCGCTACTTGACAAGCTTATTTCACACTGGTTGGTCAAAGTCCCTCCACAAAGACCACATTCATGAGGCCGCTATCTCAGATGGATAAGGAGTTGACATAAAGGAGCTGGCCACACTTCATCAAGACGGGCTTAAGGCAGGTCGAATCCAAGAATTCACAGTGTGTATCAGAAGAAATATGCAGGACAAAGCATCAGAACTGTGATGTGTCAGACATGCAAGGTACAGCTACTAATCTAGAGACCCAAAAAAAGGTGGCTGGTGATGATCCTGTAGTGACAAACTGTTGTAACAGCATTCCCAGCTGGATCAGAACTGTTGTAAAAGCAGCATGTGGCTTCATTACAGAGCCTGGAGCAACCCCTTATTGCTGGTTCCAGATTTGTAACTGTGAGTATTTGCTGCTTTTCTTTGCACTATGCCATAGTTTAAACTATATTTGGGTTCCGACTGTTGGTTGAACAAAAACAAAAAGATGTCACCTTCTCTCTCTCTTTAGGAACTTGTGATGGGGATTATTCAGTAGTTTCTGGAAATAAGTGTTGGTTGCAGCATCATGTGTTTTAGTTTGGTTGGGAGTCACTACGATCAGATAAAGTTATCAGGGCTGAAAGTCAAAGATTCAAATCATTGTCGGGAATTGAGTCAGGAACATTTCCGTCCCCAGAGGTAGGAGCAGACTGAGCACTGGGGCGATTTGGAGCCAACAGTCAAGCGGCAAGGGTGAGAGTTACGTCGAAAGGAGCTAGCTGAGGTGGTTCGGGCATCTGATGCCCCCTGAGCACCTTCCTTTGGAGGTGTTCCAGGCACGCCCAACAGATGGGAACAGATCCTGGAGCAGACCCAGAACCCGCTGAAGGGACCACTGCCGAAGCGGAAGAAAGGAAGAAAATGCATGGATGGACGGATGTTGTTGCACATGTCTGATCTGTCTTTAGGGTGTTAAAACAGTGTTTGTCGGGTACATCCCTAAAGATTATTCTAAGGCACGAAAGAACAGTTATCTCTGCTTTTCAAGCAGCTGAAATGGAAAGACAGTGAAGACAGAATCATGATCTAATAGGAGGAGTGAAGACTGAGGAGAAAATGGGTCACTAACAAATGAAATCACTGCTGTCTGTCTAGGAGTGGCTGCTCCTTCTGTCCAACGTGCACCCATGGCAGCCGGGGGATGAGAACAATCAGATTATGCTGCTACTCGACCTCAGACCCAGTGAGGAAGAAAAACACAGTGTCTGATTAAACCCAGATCCTCAAACAGGTCACGGAGACTTCTAGAAATCAACAGGAAACATTCCGTCTAATCATCAACATAGTGGTCAGGGTTGCGCAACAAACTGTCTGGAGGCGCAGACATGCAATAAATCTTCTATTTTTGTATTAACTTGTGTTAATTATTCAGTATAGGCTGTTCATTTTTAAGGTGGAAAAACTGAGACTGATCAAATAATCCTTTTTTGGGTAATGTGGTTATGTGTCTGGATCACCACCACCCTAAACTCAGACAGTGGAGGCCAGCATGACGAGTTGCATGTGGCTGAGTCACAATACCAGCTCTGGGAATGTGTCCTTAAATGCCAGCTGCTTGGGCATTCAGAGGACAAGAACTTTCTTTTTGTGACAGTTTGCTGAGGATAAAATAAGTGCAAGTGCAGCTGCTTAGACATCAGTTTACTGTTCAACAAGTCCTGACGAGGTCCGCCGTCTACTCCCTCCTCTGCTCATTGTGTCTGAGTGAGAAGTTTTGCATGTGTGTGCATATTGTTCCACATTCCTTTAGTTTGCAAAGGAGTCTCCTGCAGGAGTTCTGCAGCTTTGAAGCTGCACTAATGTAGAAAACATTATTTGGATCGTTTTATTTGGTGTGATAAAAAAAAAAGGGTGTCCATAATAGTAGCACTAGAAAAACAAATTATTGCCTAAATCTACAGTTCTCCTCAGCTCTACAGGGTTTTAGTGGCTTTCAGCTCCTTGTTTTGGTTTTACGGGCCATGACTGGTCCTATTTTAGTTTAATCTCTCATCAGCGTTGGCTCTGATAATCTCTGCTCAACACCAAATGACAGGCACACAAAGGAAGAACCTATTTAGTGAACATTGTGAATCACAAGATATTTCCCTCTGGACCTGGTGGAGACCAAAACAGAGCAACAAGGAGAGTGAACATAGGACCTATGTATGTTTGCCAGTTGTCCATCGTAAAGTTGCTCCAAGTCAAAAGAAAGTACTTTAAGTGATACAACCAGTCCACTTTCAGGGGATTCCGACCCAACCCAACATCCTCTTGCTAGGAACCATCTTTATTCTACCACAGTTATGACTCGAATAAGAGAGATCAACACACTAATGGTGCAATAGCAGCTTGAGTGTACTAGCTTGGATCAGTCCATGAGTTGCAGTTGTCTTGGTCTTATCAAATCATGGCCTGGTACTGCCCTCTTTATCTACATCTTGATAGCCAGTTAACCACTCCTGAGATGAGCTGGCATCCTGAAGAACAGCAGCACTCAACAATGCATGAGCGCTCATCACCATCACTGTGCCTCATAACAGATGTGTGGAGAAGGTTCATGGGTTCTTAACCCTCCTTTTAGTCATTAGGTTGCTAAGTTTCTTTAGGCTGTATCACGTAGCATTTTGATTCGCTGCTCAATAGTGACATTAAACCGTGCTCATGATAAACACAGCTGTGGCAGAGGAGGAGGGGTGGAATGTGTTCAGATCCTTCAGAGCTGTGACCTTCCTCTTTTCTTGCAACTTTTCCATGACATTTCCTCCAGACATTCAGTCGGCCCGGACGAGCAGCCAAGTTGAGAAGAGGAAGCTGAAGACTCATCGAACTGAGACTTTGACCTCAGACAGTTCTCACTTTCCTGAATTTCAGATACAGCAATGGCAATACAGCTGACAGCATCTGTTAGCACTGTTAACCCTTAGATGAATCAAAGTCAGGCTTATATGGAAGTATACTGACGACGAAAGACTTGAGAGAGCACACACTTTTCCATGAGTTGAAATACCTCATCAGAGTTGTTTTAAAAATCAATAATCAATAACATTCTCAAGTAATCATACTTTTTTTTCTGGAGCTGATGATTGGCAATAAGCCCAAAGCAACCATCAATGTGGATAACAACGAAAATAAAAGAGATTAAAAAAAATAAAAATTAAATAAAGATAAAGAAAAAAAATACAGAATAAAAATGACCTAATTTAATAGTAAATAAATAAATAGATATAAAAATGTATTAATATATACAGAATTAAATGAACAAATGTGAAATGAAAAAGCTCATTATTCTCTTATATTTTGTCCTGATATACATTTCTAGATTTATTTGTTCTTTGTTATCGTTACATTTCCACATTTTCTGAACTTTCATAGGGTTATTTATTTATTTATTTTGGTACTCCACAGGCTCGCAGTCTCTCAGCTCGTTTTGTCATCAGTACACTTCCATAGAATAACAAGTGTGCAGCAGAGTGAGTGAACTCGAAGCAGGACAGCGGGCTGTCAAAGTGCTGAGCCTGGTGCAGCGGGGTCTCTCACATGCTGCTCACTTCCTCTGCTCAGAGCATTGCATCACTCAGTTCATTCCCATCTTGCATTGCTGCTTCTGAGCGAGATGAACAGAGAGAATGTCACACAATGACTATGAAGACCACATGAAGAGGCTTGAGGTGAGACTGTTTTGTCCTCAAGGGAAACTCCATCTACTGATGAAGATCATGTAATGTAATCAAAAGCTCTGGAACAGTTACTAAATGGACCATACGTGCATGTTGTTTATTGTGATTTAGTTTCAATGTGTCAGACTTGATTTATTTATTTTATAAACTGTGTAAACTTTGAGTCCTTCTCTATATAATATTGTTCTGCATGCTCATAACTTTGTCATGTCATCACCCATTCACACACATTCATACACTGATGGCATTGGCTGCCGTGCAAGGTGCCAACTGCTCATCAGTTTGAGGAGCTAACCATTCACACAGTGATGGCGCAGCCTTCAGGAGTTTGGGGTTCAGTATCTTGCCCAGGGACACTTGCACATGCAGACTGGAGGAGCCGGGGATCGAACCCACAAAGTAGTCAGCATTAGGGATTTGAATTGAAAGCAGGCTGCTACAGGTAGCCAGTGGAGGTCGCTGAGTAGCGGGGTAACGTGTGCCCCTTTTAGAAGCACATAAAAACGTACCTACATTTGCTTGTTACTGCTTCTCACACCAGTTTAACTGCAGTGGTGGAACCTCTAGAGGACCTGTGTAAGATCTGAGGTTACTTTCTTGTGGTCGGCACCAGCAGCCCCCTAAAACTGGAATGCTAGCTGAATTATCGGCTCTCTGCTGTCAGACTGGCTGCCTTTAAAGGTACAATTACAGGATTAAGAATATATTTTTCACTAAACCAAGGCAGATACAGTACAGAGGCAGACTATGAATGCATTCCCACATTTTCTGCCTGGAGACATTCTGGATTTCACATCCAAACAGGCTTGAGTAAATATTTGCAGATTATCTGGAGAGGAAATGAGCTGTTGGGTTATTTTTAGAATCACAGGTGTTGAACTGTATCATTCAGATGTGCCAGACAGCAAGAGCCTGGGATCTGAAAACAAACAGGAGCTCCACTAATGCTGCTACTTTCATAAAAAAAACATTTTAAACAAACAAAATGTACCAGAACAAATTATATCTGACATCTGAGAGCAACAGAGCTTTGTGCATACCCAAATATTTCCTGTCCACAGTGAGAGAATGTATGCACGCTGCAGGTTTTATGGGGAGAAAAGACAGCGGAGGACGAACGAGCTGGACTGGACACAGATGTGTAATCCATCAGATGTCTGCAAACACGGTTCGGGTTGTTAGAGCAGCCTTGAGAGGTGGACTTAAACCTACAATCGTAACACTTCTATTTGTTTTTCTTTGGCCAAATGTGTAATCATCACAGCAGCTCAAATGAAAGCTAACAGATCAGATTCACTCAAACACTTAAACCAAGCCGTGAATACACCAAGTGCACTGGACTTCTGTCAGACTTGAAACAGACAGCCAAGATTCTTCATCTCGGCCTGGAGGAATCATCTTCTCCAAACTGAGAGGGTCGTCACACTGAACTCAGTCACCCTCATTAGGAACGCGGTGTCCGATATGACGCAGCAGCCCCCAGAGAGCCTGGACAGAGGGTCAAACCACTCCCTCTCTTCCCCACTGTTGATCTAAAGAGGAGAAACAGTCACTTCCTGCAGCGGTGGTCAGAGAGCTGCCTGTGTCTCTGAGGTTGTGCTGTGTTTGTGTGCGTATGGAAAGAAAACGTGCCCTCTAACCTCCCTCCATCTCCAGTTGCAGCCTGAAGAATTGCCCTATTTTCTGCTCTCAGCTGAGTCTGATGAAAAGCTTCAGTGAATATTTGAAATGCTTGCGGTGCACCCTGGGTCGCTGGCATCGCATCACACCAAGAACTCCGAAAGAAGGAAAATTTGTGTCTACCTATAGGAGGAGGAAGAAGGCACACAGGCTTTATTTCCTGCTCCTGACAGTTCCCTGTGGGAATCCTACAGTACAGAGTCAGCATACCTGCATATAATCTCAAGAATAATGTTGCTACAAAGTGAAGATGAATATTAAACTAACACATTATTGGATTCATGAGCCAACAGGACAGCCAAAGGAAATCCTTCTTCCTGCCCACATCCTCCAGCTCCTCCTTCAGGAATCAGAGAGCAGCTCAAACAGGTTCTCACGTGGGTTCTGGGTCTGCTCCAGGATCTCCTCCAAGTTACCAAAAACCGCCAGAGGCAGACGTCCTGATCAGATGCTACAAGCACCTCAAAGCACTCCGTCTGCATGTCTCGCGGTCATGTCTGGACAGACATTCAGCAAAGGAAACTAAATGTCAGCCATTTGAGTCTGGAAATCTTTCTCAAAGCCAGAGTTCATGACCACAGGTGAGGGTAAGAACCAAGCAGCAACCTTTGTGGTTATGATGTGAATTGAGTCAAATTTCAAAGTGTCTACACTGTTAATTCTGCAGAACTTTAAGCCTTAATATCAGTTGTCATGAACGGGGAAATTAGCTATAGAGACCAAAACTGTTTTTTGTACCAGGCTGTAAACATGTTTATTTCTGCTGTGAAGTTGGACATTTTAACATGGGGACTTATGGAGACTGACTCGTTCTGTAGCCAGTCTCAAGTAGACGTTTGAGGAACTGCAGTTTTTTGGCACTTCTGCATTGTCTTAATTTCACAGACATGGAGGTTACCACTTGATTGGATCAAACTGGATGGTTCAAGTCTACCTGACGAGGTGGCTGATCGGTGTAACCCCCCAAATTCCACCGGGCTCGGATGTGCCGTGTTGTGTGTGTACTGTGGCCGCCCAGATTTATATGCGGCTGTTCTAGTCAATGTTTTAAACCCCACTGGCAATGCCTCGATCCGCTTCAAAATAGTCCCAGAAGCGGGCCTCTGCTTGGCTCCACGGGGGAAATACCATTTTATATTTGATGGACGCCATGAGCAGCCGGTGCCAATCTGCATGGAGCAGCTAGAGCCGACTGGAAGTCAGGCACAGAAAGAGCAGCCAAAATTGAAGCAAAAGAACTACATTGCATACAGTATTTACACATTTAGAAGCACATAAACCAGAAAAAAATTAGCAAATCTGAGCAAGAAAACAAAGTCAGGTGGGCAAAAACACTCTGAAACACTCCCGGTGGAGTTTGAAGTCAGGATGTGACACAGACGTTGCGCTAGGGTTTTGGGGTGAGTATATTATGCTGAAGAAGCTGTTTTTAGGCCTGCAAATAATGATTATTTCCTTTCAGCTGATGTGGCCGTGGTGAAAAAATTATTTCACAATTTCCCAGGAACCCACATGACATCTTTAAATAGCTTGTTTTGTCCGATAAAGAGTCCAAAATCCAAACAGAAGTTTCTGATTACAGCACAGCAGGACACAAAACAAGCGCAAATCTGAGATGCTGGGAGCAGCCTGTGTTTTTTCTGCTTAAACAATCATTAAAAAAACTGCTTAATCATTTCAGCTGTCTGTCAGCCATGCAAACATCATAGCTGGTACGATTCAAGCACAGCCACAGAGGTGGTCTCTGTGACAGAACAGCCACCACAGTCGATTCTAAAAAAGGACTTAAATGTTCGACTGTGATCAAGTATTCTGGTTACTACGACCACATCTGCTTCATCTGCTGCTGCTTCTTTGTCTGACTTCATTTAAAGCAAAAAGGAAATATGTCAAATGACAGAGTGCATTCATGTCAGAGACTAGACAAATGTAGCACAGTGTTGCAGCCCCTCCCTGACCCTGAGGAAGGAGCGCAGAATCTGACTTGTACGACTGTAAATGAGAGCTCTGACAGCAGAACAATACCAGAACCACTCAGCCTAATTATACAGTAGGCTGCGGGATAAGATTACTGTTTGGTCTCAGGCTCACACTGGCTTCAGAGTGGATTTCTTTGTCTGCGTGTGTTTGAGTCAAAAACATCGAGAGAAAAATGAAAGAGAAGCTTTGCATTCAAACTCAGTTCAACTTTTTGATGTGCCAAACAGACTTATTTCCTCTTTCGAGCTATCTGTAACTTCCTGTCCATTTGCAGCATTAATTTTTTCTTTTTCCACAGGAAAAGAGTAAACTCTCAGACGTGACAGAGAACATTAAAAATCTGCCTTGCCAAACACGAAAAACATGTTCGTATCATTTCTGTGGTTGTTCAGGATTCATGGAGGACGCCGTCGAAGTTCATTTTCTGTCACTCAGGATGAACCATTACTAATCCTCCTTCAGGGCTAAAGGCTGGAATACATACTGTTCTGATAAGATAACACACACACAGAGGCTCTTCTGTCTGCCTCCATAAAATCAGAGCTTTGCTACCCAAGAAGCAAACTAAGGAAACTCGACGGAGGGGGAGTGCTAGTAAATGTCATCCAATGCTTCTCGAGATTAACTGCGTTTCAAGAAGCCAGATATAGCTCATAGATTTTAAAGGACTTGAGTTATACATCGTGTGATTAAAGAGGGGCTATGATTGATTCGATCCAGACAGCACTGTCAGATTTAGAGGGCGGGAGCATGCAGCAACAACATCCCACTCATCCAGAGTTTAACATGAGAGCAGGTGGGGGGAAGCGAAACGTTCGCTGAGAGGACGGGGAGCTTTCTGTGTAAACAATTCAACAATTCAATGTAGTGCGTCTCATCAAAGCCATTCCAGTATTAGACCACAACAACATTTAAAGATCCACTGTGTCAGATTAAGGAGGATGCAACCCTAACCGAATCTAACCACATCCCTGTTTACAGAATATGGGATATAATACGCAGAACTATGTTTTCTACAGTAGCACAGATCAGACAAACCAAACACTGGCTCTAGAAGGTGCCTTCCACATTTTGGAAGTAGAGGGGTATTCAGTTGGTTGTAATCTGCAGCCTCACCACTAGATGCCACTAAATCCAACACGCTGGACCTTTAAGTTACTGTACAGAAATCTGTGGTGGATGGAAAAACGACTCCTTGCCCATCAGCGATTATTAATAGCATTATTAACACGATGTCTTATTAAAGCACACACGGCGACACACACACTCTAACTGAAGAATTCAATCAAAGTTGAAAAGTCTGAAGCTGTGTCAAGAAATGATTTTTATACCGTTCATGTGTGCAGGGAGTCGACAGTAAGGTATCCGACTCTGATGACTGACGAAGTCTGGAAAACGTGTCTGTCCTGTACTGTACGGCTTTCCCAGTATAGTCAACTCTCAGAGCCACAAGTCAACGCTGTGCATCGATGTACAGTCATTGCTCATTTGTGGTTGTAGCATGGTGCCGTAACAAAGCAGCAGATATGGGGACCTATAGTGGCGTTAAATAGAGTTCAAGGTATTTAAAGAAGGAGTCTGTCGTTACTGCAGTCAAACAGTATCTTTAGTTTAGTCCAATCAAATCGTGGCTCATTTGTATTTCACCTTACTTCAGGTTGGTCCCGCCTACACTAGTTAACCCTTTACTGGTTGTGTTTGAGACATTTGTCGTGAGATTTGATTGATTGTTATTGGGTGATAAAACTATATATATCTCACAGTTGATGAAGTACTTTTCGAGAGAGCTGTGCACGCTCACTATGACAGAAAGAAGTCACTGCTTCCGTCTGTTGTTCGCCAAGAAATAGTTACAAGATTTTTGTCAGTTCGGGACTCCTGTGATGTGTGGCTTCTATGATTTTAGGCAACATGTTCCCCTTTAAAGAGCTGCAATATACAATATTAGCATCCTATCTTTGTGTGTGTGTGTGTGTGCGTGTGTGTTTGTGTGTGTGTGTCTGTCAGTGTGAAACAGCTAAAAAATGTGGCCTGTTAAAATGTGCAAGCCAAGACAAGCTCTCTCTTGTATGCCGAGCAAAGCTGCCCGTCATCAGAAGAAACAAACGCCAATATCTGCTCTGTATGAGCAGCGGGTTGAGATCGGGATTTTTTTTTTTTTTTACATGGATAACATCACATGCTCAACAGACAACAGTCATTATCAGCCATGACAATAGTGTTTACTTGTAGATTCTCGTCAGTCTCAGAGTCACAGGATACCTCAGCATCCACTGGCATTACTCACAGTAAGCAGAGGACAGAAGAAGAATCACAGAGAGGCGACCTGGAGACAAGATGATTACCTTCACGACTCTGAGGCAACCAGCTATTTGGTAAATGCTGACACTTGCTGTGTAAGCATTTCTTATGTTGACACTCCATGTAGTGCTGCTGGAAGTTGTAATCATCTACAACACTGGAAAACGGCATGCTCAGCTTGATTATGTTTTCATAACAGACACAGGAACTGATGGTGATTTGAGTCAGATGGTTGGCAGTGCAGACATGACAATCAAAAGGATTAAACGGATTCTCTATCCAGCCACAAGACAGCAAGTCCCATCTCTACTAGCTGGACCTCTGGAACTCTTTACATCATGGCATCTCTACCTTTGGGTATAGGGTTAGAACTGGGATCAATTGGTAGAACTCTTGTTTCAAGACCAGACACAAACTTTTAACATAAAGTACTATGGTAGCGACCATTACCAAACTCATCACTTCTTCTGCAGAGATGTTTAGAAGCTCTAGTAGGACCTCCAGCAGATGTACATTGATCAGCCATAACATTATTACCACCTGTAAATATTGTGTAGGTCACCCTTTATTGCCCTGACTGATTGACTCCACTAGACCTCTGAAGGTGTGCTGTGGTATCTGGCACCAAGACGTTCCAGATCCTGTAAGTTGCTAGGTGGGGCCTCCATGGGTCGGACTTGTTTGTCCAGCACATCCACAGATGCTCTATTGGACTGAGATCTGAGGAATTCAGAGGACAAGTCAACACCTTAACTTGGGAAATTTATGTTCCTCAAACCATTCCAGAAGCATTTTTGCTTTGTGGCAGGGCTCATTATCCTGCAGAAAGAGACCACTGCCATCCGGGAATACAGTTTGACACCTTTCTGTCAGAACCAGCATTAACTTTTTCAACACCCCTGTTGCCTGTTCACCACTTTTCCTTCCTTGGACCACTTTGATAGGTACTGAACATCCCACAAGAGCTGCAGTTTTGGAGATGTTCTGACCAGTCATCTACCATCACGATTTGGCCCTTGTCAAAGCTCAAATCCTTATACCCATTTTCTGCTTCTAACAGATCAACTTTGAGCCACTTTTGGACTCTGACATGACAGAAACAACACTGACATCATTATAAGATTATTACAGCTGCGTCTTTACTCATCTAGCAGTTGCAAAATTAGTATTCATTTGTAGATATCTTACTGATGACCTGATGGATCCAATAAAGTCCAATATTCTCTCTCTTTTAGCTCTGTTTTTGGTCTCCACCCATTCCTGAGGGAAAAATCTGTCTCTTAAGCTGCTAAATACTCCACTCTGTTCACCAGCTGAAACCTACTCGACAAAAAGCTGAATTCAGGAGCCCTCCTTTGTTTTTTTCAGCACCCTGTTCAACACACTGTGGACACCGCAGTGTGCACCTAACATGGAGCAGGCAGCTGTGATTTTCTTTCCCCATCCCACTGAAACAATCACAGTCAGCTGCTGAGCTTTAAGGATGTAAATCCTGGGAACCTCTGGGGGGCTCTTAATGCTGAAGAACCACCCAAGAGGCTGAGCTGGCCAAAAGCCAGACAGGCTTCAATATTAGCCGCGAAAGCAGCTGCTGAGCCAACAACCCGAGAACCAAACACTTCCAACACTTTTCACTTGGTGGAGGTGCAAACATGTCTTTGTCAGGTGACTTTTCTCATATAGCTATCAACCTCTTTTGTTGCCCGTTTCAGCTCCGAGTGCACACAGATGAAATCAGATCGAGTCAGAGACCTCAAACATACAGTGCAAAGAAACACCTGCGAGTTTCTAAAGAACTTTATTAGTGTGCACACAGCGGTGGGATCAGGGTGTGGCATTGGATGTGGAGGATTTCACCGCAGAAACATGAGATCTTTGTCTGCAGTGGTCAAGTTCAGTCAAGTCTCAAAGAGCTGGGAGCAGAAGGAGGAGTTATCCGGTGTTTGTTTTACCTCGGGGTCTGAGGGCTGACTGTCAGGTGCTGCTCAGCGAGCTCAGTCACACACATTGCTACTTTTAAAAATGAATCTAAATTTGAAATCTATTCCTGAGCTGAAGGTGTGACTTTCATCCGCAGTCAGTAACCATCCACAAATATTGATTTGTCCTTTTCTCGTAGTTTACTACAACTTTATTGACGGTCTATCTTGTTTCCTGTTCACGAGGTGTGACGAGGTAGAAAATATGACTTCATGTTTGTTTCCTAAAGGCAGCTTTTTCCATTCCTTTAACATCACGTTATTGACCAACATTTAGAACAGCTTTTTGTGAATCGATTCAGAATCAGACTTGTCGTGTGGGTGTGTACAAACTGCTTCAGTGACATCTTCTAATTCATACTCCTAACTGAGCGAGGCCAGGTTAAAGACCTGTGGAGATCACATCCTCTAAATGTGAGTGCAGTACGATCCTGTGAATTCCGTGGAACACAGTATTAGTGCACGTTGGATTTCAGCAGTAATGACTTTGCTGTTGCGAGTGATCTTCAGACTGCCTGTGTGTCGGCCAAACGTTAACGAAGACCAGACCGACTAATTGCTGCATGTTCAAGTAATGACACATAAAACTCTAATGTGAACCACAGCCACTAGTTCTAACACACTTCACACACTCAGAGCTGCAGGAGCAGAGAACAGAGTCCTAAAACGTATTCAAAACAGAGCCGAAACACGACTTCATTGAACCGCATGAGACACAAGGATAAAACAAGATACTCCTAACATAATATGAACATTGTGAGCATCAATTTGATGAACTCAAGTGCAGAATATTCTTTAATTAGAGTTGGTAATGAGAAGTTGCTGCTCATGTCTGCAGTACAGTGAAGGAAACACTTTAATCTTCTCAGAACAACAAACCGTCTCATTTTAATGAAGTCCTGACATGAAACCAAGACAGTTTGCAGTCCTACCACAAGCAGCATCTGTGTCTGCTGTTTGAGCCTCTCAGCGTGAATCTGTGAGCCGTGTTGAAGAAAAAGGTCTGTGTGCAGATCAGAGAAACTTCTAGGAATACGAGTTCTTCTGTTTCAGCAGTCCTGAAGCTGAAGCTGCACATATTTTCTTAACGGTAAAACTTTGAGGAGTGTTTCAACATGTAGAAACACCTCGAACCTCTCTGCTGTCTCTTCCTGTCAGACTGTCAGAAAGCAAAGAGAGTTCATCTCTTGTTCTTAACCAACAAAACCGATCCACTCTGAAACCTTAAAAGGCACTTTGTGTTCCCGTTCTGCTCAGCACGAAACACGCACACAAACACACACACACACACACAGTGTGTATGTATGGACACAGCTTTGGGACAGAACTTTTATTTAAGGAGTAAAGAAGGTTTGTGCAACTCTGGATAATAAAGCCACGCTATTTCTGGCAACCGGAGACTGCTGAGCACTTAGATCATTATTTACAAGCAGCTGCAGAGCTGGCGCTGGAGATGTAGGTCAGGGGGGCAGGAGGACGGGGAAGTCAAGACTCACTGCAGGACTGGAGAGAAGAGCCCGACTCATAATGATATCAACATACTGTACGTCTGAGGATAAAGAGTTTACAGCCGGACCATAAACTTCATAGGAAACCTTGTATGTCCAAAATGTAAACTTTTCATGAGCTGAGGCTCAACAGTGGTTCAGCTGCACGTCGTTCACCTTGAAGTTCAGAGTCCATGGACAGATACGGACATAAACACGAGGACAGGCGGCGGCAGGGATAAGATTACTGAACATTCAGAGACCGTCAGTCGTCCAGCAGAGGTCACGTGACCCCAGATACACTGTGCCCTTCCACCAGCTTCCTGCTTCCATCCACAGCTCCTTCATAGATCCGACAGACATCATGATTTTATCACGATTTCTATATATATGATCAGAGGAATGTACATCCACCATAAAATATCAGATTAGCCGCTCTGCATCACTGACTGACAGGACACAAACCCGATTTAACTCAAGGCTTCTGCTTCGCATCTGCTGTGTGAAACAGCATATTTAGAAACATACGCTGCACAGAGCGACTCATTTTACATTTCCTGCAGATGCTGCTTCTGTTTATTCATCCTGGTTTAGTTCAGAATAAAAAGAACAAGAGCTGCTAGTTATAGCTCCGTACCAAAACAATGCTACATGACATTCTCTATAGAAAGCAACATTTAGAGGCAGATTTAACGAAGGTGCTTTACGTTCTCCTGAAGGCTGCCAGATGCTGACTACAGAAAAACTGCTTTAAAAAAAATGGGAAAACCTGCAACTGCTTGAAAAAAACAACAACTTTTCCCTCTTTTAATGCCTGAGATTCTTTTGTAAATCAAAGTTGTTGTAGACATGTTTGAGAAGTTTGTCTTTGAGGGTTACACTAAGTGGTTCAGGATGCTGAGATTTGTAGTGTGCCATTTTGAAGCTCAGTGTTGATCTTATTGCTTCTGCAAAGATCTAAAATCGCAAAGACGTGGATCATCGGCGGACTGAATGACACCTGGTTACTCTAACAAGCCACCTGTAATGGCACCCACGTGTCAATCAATGTGGCCACGCTGTTAATTCTGAAGAACTTTAAGCCTTAATATCATTTGAACAGGTGAGTTCTATTAAACATTCACCCTCAGGAGGCCTGAAGGGTCCAACTTTAGACATTATTTAAATTATGAGCCAACAGTGGCAGCAGGACAGCCAAAGGAAATCCTTCTTCCTGCCCACATCCTCCAGCTCCTCCTTCAGGAATCAGAGAGCAGCTCAAACAGGTTCTCACATGGGTTCTGGGTCTGCTCCAGGATCTCCTCCAAGTTACCAAAAACTGCACAGGCAGACGTCCTGATCAGATGCTAAAAGCACCTCAAAACACTCCGTCTGCATGTCAACCAAAGAGCAGTTCACTACAGATCTACAACAGCTCAGAGGGCTTCATGATGAAAAGCAGCAGTAAGCACATCTATTCAGCAGCATCAGTGAGTTTACCTGAGCCGCTGCAGAGATAACTTATCACAGCATCGCACAAACATCTTGTAACAACAGCTGAATAAGACGAAGAAGGAAACATCTTGTTTTGAGTCACTGATGGAAGGTGCTGATTGCAGCAGATTTCACTGACACATTTCACTTGGAGTAAAAATAAAAAAGTGGTAAATAAAAAATTTCGACATCCTTTTTGGCTTCTTCTTCCATCTAACAAGCATTTGCTGAGCGTTGCAGTAACGCTCCGGGAGCACCAGCATAAAACTCAAAGGCTCACTGGGGAGCTGTGTGATCTGGTGGTTTTGGCCAGTTTGGCAAAACACCTATTTAATGTGTGCAGACACACACACAGCTGTGTGAGCACGGCTGGAAGTGGAGGACTGTGTCCTCACACCATGTCAGTAACTCAACAGTCAAAACAGCATTTAGAGTGGACGATTATGTCTGAGAAAACAAGCAGAAGGAAGCTGAGAAGCTGTGAAAGTTTGATCTGAAGGTAAAAATGAGGTTCTTCAGGACAGTTTACGTCTCAAAAAAAACTTTTTAATTTGTTTTTGGGGATTTTGAACCTTTACTGGAAAGTGGATTTGAACACTGCGCTGCTGCTGCAAGGACTGAGCCTTTGTACACGGGGCATACGCTCTACCAGGTGAGCTAAAGGAACTTGGGACTTCCTGTACAAACATTTGCGAAAAATGTCAAAGAAATGGAGAAAATTCTCAAAACATTTCTACCTGGATCAACCAGCCAGTTGATGGCTGTGAGAAAAATAATTACTGTTAATTAGATGAAGCCTGTGATTGCTCAGTGGTTCCAAAAAGTCAAACATGTGCATGCGATGGGACACAAGACTGACAACTATTTTTAAAAGGGGGTGGATGTCAGCTGACTGCCATAGTTAGAAATCGTGTAAGTAAAAATGATGCAGGTCCATATACTGTATACGTTTCATTTCATCTATGTTAGCATGTATGTCAAGTGATGTCCGACCTCAAAGTGGTTTGTTTTAAGATAAGACAGACTTCAATGATCCCACACCGGGGAAACTCACTTGTCACAGCAGCTGTGTACACAAGGCTGATAATAAATTATTCATAAGTAAGAAATAGATAGAAAAAGTCATGAAGTCATGCTGGTGTTGAAGAGTGTGACAGCTGTCTGAATGAAGGACCTGTGGTAGATCTCCTTCTTACATGGTGGGAGTAGCAGTCTGTAGCTGAGAGGTTTACGGTCTAACTGCTCAGCAGCTTGTGTTTCCAGGACAAGAAATATCACAAGTTCAACATCTGACACCAAACCTGATCCGTGCCACTCTCTGAACCAGCATTCACAGACTGCAGCTCTGTGCGCTCCATGGGAAAACTCCTTTCAGACATTCAAGGAGACGAAGAGGAAAAAAGTAAACGCAGAGGATACCCTGCCAGCTGATTTCCTCTTTAATAAAATCTGCTGCGCCTCTCGGCGGTTTGTCAGTCTGAAGGCTTTCCCAGACGAAAGGCTACGAATGAGCAGGCCTTCGCTGGAGTGTGACCAATCCAGGTGCAGCACAAAACTATTTACAAGATACTTGTGCTCACCGAGAGGCTCTGAGCAGACCTTAATAGCATTTGCAGTGGGCTTACAGAAACGTGCGGGCGCGCCTCGCACGGGGCACTCCGCGATAATTAAGTGAGACTCTGAGGAGCGAGGGGAGGAAAGTGTGGAGGAGGTGTACCGTTTGGTATCATTAGGAACTCATTAATGTTCCACGCTGAGAAAAGAGGAGAAGAGAAGGGAGCAGCAGAAGGTAGCGGACTGTTAAGATTTAATGACTGCGTATGGATGATCGGCACAAACAAACAGCCATTCTGCATGTGTGAATTCAGTGCGTCTCAAACGAAGACTTCTCTTTCTGCTGGATACAGATAAATAGAGGCAGGCATTGTGTGAGAGGATTGCGCCAAAGCTGGCCCCACTGTCACAAAGCGCTCTCTGTGGTTTCACTGGAACAGCCGTTGGCTTGGGGATGAGCCAGTGCCCCCCCTACCTCACCCCTCCCTCCCTCCGGCCAGGAGGCCTAACACCAGAAAGCAGAGTCTTGGACCCGATGTTCTGGGAACACAATGGCCTCGGCCTGTGTGGTGTAGCTGACCAGAAACACTGAGCCAAAACCTGCCTTTTATACCGAGGTACGGCTCAGCGAGAGCAAAAGGACTTCAAGTTGGAGTCCTCAGGCCTCAGGATGGCAAAACGTGGATAATTAAAGGCCACAAAGCCCTGAGGGTCACCATAAAATCTCAACGTTCTTTGTTTTTAATCCGCCACACAACACTTGTGCTAAATCTGACTCTATTCCGGTAAACAAATCTCTCTGTCTCCTCCAGTCCTCGAGATTTCAGAGACAAGTGTCATCCAAAATCAAGGCCCTCCGAGAAGCAAAACACAAGCTGAACATCTAAAATACTATTGCAGCTGCTCCTCAGAGCTTCTTCTGGGAGCCAAGCCAGCATCCCTGCAGGTGACTGTTTCAGCCCGCTCACTAAATAAAAAGCTGGGTCGGTCATAGTGTAGCCGCCAGGAGAGGGCAAAACCACAGAGACACACCCAGAGCAGGTATGGAAACATGACTCACCATCATCAGTGTGCATTATTTTTAATTTTTAATTATAACCCACAACAGATCTGAAGAGCTGGCAGTGTGTTTGATGTCAGCTTGTATTCTCATCAGCGTTAGTGCAGGGTACAGCTGCGGTTCTAACTGCCACTTCACTACCAGCACAGCAACTCAACAGTCGTCGTCACATCACCCTGACAGCAGAGTTTGAACCCATAACCCCTGACGGTCATACCTGAGCAGAGGATGCCTTTGTGCCGGGCGCACGAGAAGTCGTCACACTCGCAGAAGCTGCCGTAAATCTTGCCGAACTCGGACTCGTAGCACAGGCACTGGTTGCAGCTGCACTCTCCTCGCCCGCTGCAGATCTGCTTGCCCTCGGCTTCCCGGCAGGCGCTCAGGTACATGCTGCTGGCCTCGCCCTCCTGGCACTCGCAGCGGGCGCCCAGGTATCCGGCTCGCAGTGACAAATCCGCAGTTATAAGTACCTGCAAGCACAGCAGAGACTTCATTCTACTGACTGATTATAGATTTATAGGTCCGTTTATTAACTGATTCTGCAGGATTCTTCAGCTTGACTATCATTTAAAGGTCTTAAGAGAGTTCAGTAATTCCTGAATCTGAAATGTTTCCAGTCACATTTGAGTGTTTCTTGACTTTCCATTTCAGACACTACATCTAAAAAGTTATAATTTTATCTATTCCTACAGGATGATAACTGATATAACTCCATACCTCCTCCACTTCAAATATCTATATGGCTCAAGTTTAAAAATATGGTTAGGAGTATAATTTTGGCTTTGATGGCGTCATTATCTCAACAACAGCTACCACACGAGAGAACCTCTCCATAATCATGCCAAACAAAGTAGTCAATTAATCGGGGAAAAGTAGGAGTCTTCCTCGGTTTCTGAAGTTAAAATAGCAGGTCTGACGACGCTGATTGAGGTGTTCAACTTCCTTCAAAGTTTCAGACTACAGGAAGCAGGACAGTCCTGTGTGATTAACAAAGCTCATGGTTTTTGGTTTTTACCAACCAAACAGGAGCTGATTTTTACATTTTTATGTTTCCCTGCTTTCAAAGCTTTCTCCTACAAGAAGATTTTGATCTATGCAGTGTGAATGTGCAATATTACACGAGAGAGTGTGGTTTATCGTCATTATTGGCACAACGGTGATGCAGTCAGGACAGAGGCGATTGTGTATATAAGTCGCTCTTTAGTCTTTCAAAAACAACATTTAACTAAACAATAAACTAAACTGTTTGATCTCTGACATGCTGCACACAAACAAGGCATCACCTGTATAAACAGCACCATGAATTATATTCATTAAAGAACGCTGATTTAATTATCATAACAGGAGGTAATAGTATAGTATATAATATATTATTATTAATTGATGGTTTATTAGATATCAAAAACATTTCCATGGTAATTTCATAATTATCAGCTACAATAAAAAAATAAATGTTTTGTTCTATGTTTCAAAGGTAAAATTAGGATATTATAATTTATAAACCACAAATTATTCAACAATGTTCATAATATAATAATATATATACTTATAGCCCATACAGGCTGCAAAATAGGAAACATTTTTATTCATGAAATAAATCATGAGCCACAGCGGGCCTACAGTGACTATGACCTCCTGTTATGAAATATATAAATCAACCTTCTTTAATGTGCTGTTAGACCGCCTCATTAACACAGGTGCTTTGTGTGCAACATGTCGGAGATCAAACAGTTTGGTGGCTGCAGAGAAAATGTTATTTTTGAAAGACAAAAGGCCGGCTAATATACACAAGCCGTTCAATGAGACTGCATCACTGTTGTGCCAATAATGATGACATAGCACGCCCTCTCATGTTATATTATTTAATTAAACAACACTATAAAGATGGTAATTATGCATTGCTCTTACTAAGTTTGTGAAATATAAAACAGTCACAAAGGATAAACTGTAAACTACACAACATTTTTTAATCAAATTGGATTATTTGGAGAAAAATGTATTATTACATCATTAATTTACTCCTAATCTCTTCTTTAGAATGGATTCAACCTACTCTTAGAAATTAAATAAAAGATGATTTAAAACAGGTTCTTCTAATCTGATTGGGGCTATTATTTGTATTATTGTTAACATTCAGCTGCCTGTAAATCAAGTCAATATAAAAAACATCATGTGAGGTGAACTACCTATGGAACTACAGATGCTGCTGTTGGTTTGTGCCGTCCGACTGCAGCCGCAGTCACACTGATAGTCGACAACCACCTCCAGGCGGTCTTTGAACCCCACCGGCTTGATGGTGAAGCTCTGGTCAGCGCCGCGGGGAGGGCAGCCCCTTGCCTCCACGCTCACGTTGAACGATACCTACGTAGAAAAAAAAAAAAAAGAATTGGTGTAATTAAATGAAATGAAAGAGGCTTCCTGTTTGTGTGAAGAGAAGAGTTCAGCTCAAGTTCACATGATCTGAGAGATAACATAAAAGAGATATCTCATCATGGAGCCTCTAAACCACAATATCTTTAACCAAACACCATATTTACGTGGATATAAGTGGCCTCATCTTTACACCCATCTGAAAACACTGTCACCACTCAAACACTTGGCAGCTGCCAGCCTGCCCACGGACCTGAACTACACATGAACCTGTGTTGTCATATTTACACCAGCGGGCTTATTCTACCCAAAGAGGAGTTTACAGTGTGCAGCTGATGTGGCTTTGCCTGTATAAAAAGTGGAACATGACACATAGACCTACACCCATTTGATTGCTCTGAGGAAGGAAGTCTGGACGAGAAGAGAAACCCAACCCTGGCTGCTTTTTTCTCTTCCAACATGAGCACGTCCTTCTGGTATTTTCCTCAAATTTATCCCATCACAGCGACCATCCTCAACACTGCCTGTTCAACAAGCAGCTCAGCGGAACAGTAACATGCCTTGTACTGGTTTGACTCATTGGATCTGAAATAAAACAATGATTGTGAGGTTTATGTGCCAGGTTTCAACTTTAATTTGAGGGTTTTTACAGCTAACCTATGTAGTTATTGTAGCTATTTTTATATACGTCCTTCCAATTTTTCGATACACACATTCAGACTGATAGGCAGATAGATATATAGAGTATATATAGAGTACACAAAGCTGTACAAAGAGTGAGGTTGCATATTCACATCTACTTTGGGTCAGAGATCAAAACTGTTACAGCGGGGAGGGAATATTCTCTGCTTTGAAGCTCAGACTAGAAGCACTTGACCTTCAGAAGACAAACTTGCTCCAAAAGCAAATATTCCACCCCTGCAGAACCTGCTGATTTTGGCAAGAACATCTGGGTATTTGGATCTGGTTCTGGAAGTAAAGGGCAAACCCCTTTTCCCCTGTGATCTCCTGCAATACAAATATTTCGAAGCCGAGTGAGACCTGCCCCGATGAATGTGTTAGATAAACAGCCTTCTCTCTGTCCTCAGGAAATATCATACTCTAAATACATCCCATAAACTGGATCAAGACACTGCGAGGTGTAAAGACTGGAGTCCAGGCATTAACTCCACTGTTACAGGCTGTTTAAACTGTTCAAAGACAGCGTTGATGACAGAGCAGCTGTGGTTTAGCCTCTTGTCAAACATGTACTGATGTACAACATCACAAAGCGCATTGTGAAAGTCTGCACTCTGAGTTTTCCTGGTGCTAAAAAACAGACCCTGAACGCACCAATAGTTAGGAGGCTGGAAGTGTTAATCATGCCATGACACAGCGCTTTGCTATTGTTTGTGTCCTCCTGACCGCACAACTATTATTCTTTGTTTACCTGACGCTGCAGAAAGACTCTTAGTGACTTCACTGTACTGGCTGACAGAGAAATACAGGCTACTTCTCATCTGGTCTCAGAGGTCTGCAGGGCTTATAGTCTGTCACTCAGTCAAACCCAAAAAGAGAATCAGCTTTTGCAGTGGTGGCCCCAAGGCTCTGGAACAGCCGATATACTGTCTATTGACATCAGATCCATCAGCAGCGGACTGTTACACAGACAGGCCTTTCTCACTGATGTGGTTGTTGTGTTTTAGTGTTGTACTGGCTGCTGTGTTGGCGTTAGGCTATGGTCACACATACACATGAACCGATCGAGGGGGTGAATAAAACTTTTGCTCCTGGTGGCAGCAGATTTGAGTCATGTGGACTTCAACATTGGTGAATTTTGACCAGCAAGGTCACAGCCTCAACCACTGTACTGTAATAAACTGCACCCTAACGGCCTTCTGACCACTCAAGGCTCTTTTACACTATACATCACATTCACACACACACACACATCCATATACTGACTACATTGGCTCTCATGCAAAGTGCCAACTGCTCATCACATCCACACAGCGATGGCGCAGCCTTCAGGAGCAATTTAGGGTTGAGTATCTTGCCCAAGGACACTTCGACATGCAGACTGGAGCAGCCGGGATTCAGTTCTTTTGTGTCTCTCGAGAACGTTCTATAGTCTGTCTTGTTTTTATGGATGTGTGAAGTATTTTGTGACACTCAGTCTACAGAGGTGCTATAAACATAAACTCAAGTTTGTCATTATGACTCTTCAACATCCCAACACCACACTCGCCAAACATGCACTCACACTAATTACAACTCATGACTTTTTGGCACCGTTTGACGAGTCACATCTCTTTGGGAAAAGCAATCCAGCCAGCACCATCCCAGACACCCACAATCCTCTGCTTCAAACGAATGATCACTGATTATTTGGACATTTTAGCATGCAGAGATACATACTGAGCCAATGTGCATACCGTGGGCATTTACTTCAGTTCAGCATACAACACAAGCCGATTCAGGAAGAGCCTTTGTCATGTGCTTCCTGGACTCCCCCTTCATTCAGCGCGGGAAGCTTAACAAGTTAACGAGGAGGCACAATTAAATTTACTGTAAATGTGAGTCGCAAGGAGGCCAGTTCACCCAATCATGTGGTTCGTTGTGGGGAAACACAGGGGGCAGGAAGTAGTAGTAACAGAGGACACTGGAGGGCGGGGGGGAGGACAGAGAGAGGACACGATAGAAGGAGACTAAAGTCATTGAGAAAATGCTTCATCACACAGACAGGGAGGAATGAAATTCAAGCAGAGACTGACGGTGTGCTGGGTTTACTATGGAGATAACTCTGATAGAAGCATTGAATAGAAATACATGGAATGTCCAAACTACTTTCAAGGACTGCATTCTTCCACTTACATAACATCGCAAAAATCAGACGCATCCTGCCTCAGGCAGATGCAGAATAGCTAGTCCATGCATTTGTTACTTCTAGGCTGGACTATTGTAACTCTTTGTTATCAGGCTGCTCCAATAAGTCTCTTAGGACTACCATTCTGGGTTCAGGAGGCAGACATGGTCATCACCTTTAAGAGTAGACTTAAGACTTTCCTTTTGATAAAGCTTATAGTTAGAGGTCATCCTTAGTTATGCTGACATAGGACCTGCCAGACCTCCATGATGCACGATCTGTCTCATTAATGCGTGTTACTGCTTCTAGTGTGCTCTAGGTTCTCATGGACCGTGGCTATGCCTAGATGAGCGATTGGACGAGACTGCTGCTGTGGTCTAGAAAAACTACTTTTATTATTATTGTTATTACTACTTTTAGGCATATCTCAAATTTCTCGAACGAGTCGGGTTCTACTCGAGGTTTCTGCCTGTTAAAAGGAAGTTTTTCCTCGCCACCGTCACCAAGTGCTTGCTCATGGTGGAACTGTTGTGTCTCTGTAAATAATATTATAAAGAGTACAGTCTAGACCTGCTCTCTATGAAAAGTGTCATGAGATAACTTTTAACAAAGATTTTCCTCATAATTAAAAAAACAAAACAAAGAACATGTTACCATGGAAACATCTTTTTGGATGATGGAACTCTTATGACTGCCTGAAATTCAATTAGATTTGCTGGGTGGTTTCCTGTGCAGCATTGGTTACAGTTTTTATATTCAAGCATTTACCAAAAATTTCCAGCTTTTCTAATCACATCTAAATGCAGTTGTGAGATTCCTTTATGCTCACAGTAAACAATGCATTTTGTCACTTAGCTTGATTTCTAATGACACGATCATTTCTTTTCGAATACTTGGAGTTTTGTGGTTCACGAGTGACTGTGTCGATGAAACACCAGACTCTGTTGGAATTCAAGCATATTCATAACCTTGAAAACATAATTTTCCAAATGTTTAAGACTTTTTTATGGAACCTGAGGAACTCCTGACTGCCTGAAATTCAAGTAGCTGGCCCGAACCCCACAGAGGAGGTCAAACACAACAACACGCTGCCTCAGTCAAAACCTTCTGGTTTGTTTGGATAAATTTTCTTATAGCTTCATGTTAGCGCAGACTTGCTTTCATTCATATTCATGAGCCCATTCAGCGGCCATACATTTCTGCGGTGTTACGGTGAAAAAAGATGCCAGCTTAACTATATACACCCCAGCTAGCATTTCTCCTCCTGCCAGCGCACTTCTTTCATGGCTCCCAGTTTCACAGGCCTCCTCCTGTCTACTTTTGTGTGAGGTCATTGAGATGCAGCATCAGGCTCGATGGCAGACTCAGTGACTGGGACCTGGGCTGTGTACTGGGCCACATACTCACTGAAGACTGGGAAAGCTTGGCACCCAGCGGACTGAGCTTCTACCCTCCATATCCTTTCACTGCCGAGGATAAAAGACATGAGCAAGGCCCGTCACCCGAGAGCCCTGCTTCCATTCACTGGTGTCATTCTGCCTCAATCACCCTCAACTCCTCCAGCACCCGTTCCCATCCTGAAACTGGGGAAATAAAGCAGCCAAGAGAAGAGCAGGGTGGGGGTTTAGGGGAAGAATTCCACCAGGCTGAAGCTCACTGTGTGACAGCATGTATGAAGCTGGCCCTTGCTAGCATTTTCAATGGATCCAGGACTCAATACAAATCTTAATTGAGGCCTGTAGAGAATACAAAGTGACCACCAGAGAGAGGTCTGTGCAAAACTCAAAGCAATTAAGATGTTCCACAGTCCTCCTCGGTCACATGACCTCTGCTTTTATTCAGTGACAGTAACTGAAAAAGCATCTGACGCTCACAGCCATGGAAAATACACAATGTTCAAACATTCATTAGAATACTTCCATGTACAAGACACACTCTTACTGCTCCTATGAGTCTCATCCATCAGTACACCGTCCAAAAAATCCACTTCAAAGTAAGAAAAGAGCAGATACTCAGGTTAGGAGCTTAAAAACACAAAGCAAGTTCAAAAGTCTCTCACTAGGCCTAATATGAGTGATCCACATAACTGGTATAACAAAGCTGGCAAGCAACTTGGCTAATTTTGAGTTTTCCAGTCAAAACTCCAGTCCAATCACACGACACAGCTGGAGTTTTCCACACAACTGAAAAACAGGACAACAACAGAAGAAGCAACACACACAAGTAATCTGCAAATACAAAAAGTCAGCAAAAGTAAAGACTGACAACACGGTAATTAGGCCTTATTAAATAATGTGGTTCCTCCTATACACACGTCTGTCTTTAGCAGGACACCAACAGCAAACTGTTGGTTGATTGGTTTGGTTGGTTGGTTTGGTTGGAGATGTATTTTGTCACTTTGCTTGTTAATTTCTAATGACAGAATTGTTTCATTTCAAATATTAAGAGATTTTTGGTTGACATGAGTGATTGTGTGGATGAAACACCAGATCACGTTACACAGCATTCAAGCATTTTTCAAGGACTATATTCAAATTCAAGCATATTCCAACCT
Source organism: Miichthys miiuy (assembly GCA_036365135.1). Classification (NCBI taxonomy): domain Eukaryota; kingdom Metazoa; phylum Chordata; class Actinopteri; family Sciaenidae; genus Miichthys; species Miichthys miiuy. Next base: position 24,819,602 of record CM071612.1, read on the forward strand.
TGAAAACAACATTTCCAAACGTTTAAGACTTTGTACGAAACCTGAGGTTGGTATGGTCATCTAGCTGGGTTTGAAGTGAAGTGGTGATACAAGTCGCTGGTCTCTTTGATTTAGACTCTCATTAACTCTTTAGCCAGCGAAGACTCCATGGACACGTTATGAAAATTAACGTTTTAAAAATGCAACGGGCCGTGTTACTGTGGGCGTGCTGCTACAGGTATCAAGAAGATCCAGAAAGTCCAGTTTGTTTCAGTTTGGTTTTATGAGCTTAACAGCTTATGAGACAGCAAAACACTGCACAGTGGGTTATAATACCATGAGACACTTTAGCAAGTCTGGAAAATAATCACAGGACTCATTGATGATTGTGAGGCAGAAGGTCAGCCAGGTTCAATATTTTTCTGGGCGACCGTGCGTGTTTTGTTGGAGTGCTTGTGTTGGTTTGAGGACAGTGGCTGAGACTCTAAAGCTTTCCCATAACCGTATGTGCTGCTGATTGAATCCAGCTGAGAGACTAAACAGCAAATATTCCCTCAGGAATGAACAGGGACTGCCAAGAAGGCTGTGTGATGATAATCGGATCTTTCCTTGCGTTAGACGCACTAGATAAGCATCACTGAAGCAGTTAAAAAACAATTTACAGATCAGCACAATGAATTGTTAAGAAACACAGACCCTCAGCTTCAGGACAGACCAGGACGTTGGTTCAGGTAGGAGGAGAGTGATCCTCAGTCAGTAACAGAGACTTTTATCACTGTGGTTACGTCTCTTCACACATGCCAATACTGTCTGTTTGGCTACAGTGAAGACTAATACAACCGCCGCCCTGCTCACCACCCCCCACCACCACCACCACCACCTCCTCCTTCATGTTGGTTGGATTTCAGCAGACAGGATTCAAAAGGTCACACAGCGTTTGTCTCAGACTGCCAAGTCACAACTTGCTTTTATTAGTCATCGACTGAGAGCAGAAGTATTAGAGCTGGACTACAGAACCTGAAGTCAATATTAGAATCAATGTGCACATAATGATTGTTGCAGCTATTTTCAGTTTAAAGCAACATCACATACAAATCAATACTTTTGTAATTTAGCGGCCCCAGTTTCAGAGTGTAATCCCACTGTGGTATAAATATGTCCAAAGAAGCTGCTAAACCCGGTTACATAGCCCGCTCACCCGGCTCCGGTTCTGGCACAACACCAGCTTCACTCCCTGGGCATAAAAACCTCCTCTTCTTCCCAGTGGTCCAAAATTGCCTGTGGTACAAACACTAACACTCCCCCAGGTGCTCTGAGCTCACAAGGCCGGGCTGCCCGGCTAACAAACTGAGCTAACATTAGCTAACAGCAGCTACAGTTGGGAGCAGTTAACAGCAAGCAAACGTTACGTACTTCTCCCGACTCGGGGCCCAAAGTTACATAGTGTGAAGAATCAAATCTGATAATAAGGAGTACAGCTTTGTAAAGCACAAATGAGATAAACCTCTCTGTAATCAATCTGTCCACAGAACAACCAACACAGTAACCTTTGGCTGCAGCCTTCACCGTGCACAAAGATGGATGTGGTTAGCAGTTAGCTCTCCTCTCATATGAACTGTCTGTACTGAAACAGGTCAAGACTCTTTTGTGACAAAACTGCTGAGCACTTGTGCAACAAAACTGCATCTACAGAAAACATCTCAGCGAGTCACGCAAACAGTTACACTTCCCGAAACCCATTAACTCTCAGATCCTATCCCACACCACACCACATTAAGAAACCTATGCAGAGGAGGACCATAAAGACTATCTGTACTCAGGGCACTACCTTAAAACTACCTGAATCTGAACCTCAAACTGTTTTTCACTCTCAAACCTCCACGTGCCGTCATGTTTGCTACAAAATCTGCTCTGAATGTGTCGAACAGTGATTCAATCTCTGACAGAATGAGCAGAATAAAACTTCATGACACTCTGCCCAAAATTTGTTGCAAAAATACCTTGACAGAAGAGCGTCTATGTATTTGTATGTACTGATAATACTCCAAAAGGCATCTTTAGTCACAGATGAAGTCATAAATTAATCTTTTTCAAGGACAATACTTCAGCCTGATCAAATGTGTCTCTACTTTCAGAACAACAAACACGTTTTCATAACCAAAAAGAATATCAACGTGCCAACAGGATACACTTAACATTTACAGTCAGGTCCATATATATATTTGGAGACTGACACAAGTTCCTGTAATTTTGTTATACTGGCCAAAACATGTTCAGTTATTCATTAGGTTATCGTTAAATAATGAATGTGTGCTTAAAGAGCAGCCTATCAATTTGAGGAGATTCAGATCCAGATTGGATGATGGCTTTAGCCATTACAGCTCTTTAACATGTAGCTCCCTCTCTGACTGTGAACTGTGCTGTGTGTTGTTGTTTGTTACTTTTGGGTGTTTGATGGACAGCTGTGTGCTATTCCTTCGTTGCTGTGAACCTACAACATGACGTCAAAGAGATCTCGGTGCAAGTAAATGAGCCATACTCAGACTTAAATGTCACTGCCTGTTTTAAAAATGAAAAATTAGCATTTTATATATGATTATGTTCATTTGTCCACTGACATTTGAGCCTCTGAGATAACGGGACCGTGCATAAAGATCATTGCAAAAATGATATTTTTGTTCAACCTTTGAATTCAAGTTGTTTCATTTCAAATCCATTTTGGTGGCTTGTAAAATCAAAATATGAAAATGATCTCACTCCAAATATTTCTGGACTGAAGTGTAGAGTATGAGGTGATTTGGAAAGGGACTCACCGTGTCTCCTATCATCAAGTCGGCACACTTCCTGAGGCCCGGCAGCGGCCGTCCATCCTGGCAGGTGGCGGTGAAGGAAAGGCTGATGTCCTCTGGGTGATCCCACACCGACAGCTCCACTTTAGAACGGATGTTCTGCCCACCAGGGAGGACACACACACACACACACAGTTGGTTGTTACACGTTAGTGACTTGAACAGACGGTAAAATAAATCCCTCCGGGCTCCTCTGCCACAGTAAACAGAGGATTTCTACGACACACATGGCGTCCTGAAAGTGGAGCCACATTAATATGATGCCTCCCACGCAGACTATTATATTAAAACCACCTCAGTCTATCTCCCCAGGCATGTAACTCTGGTTGAGTAACAGTGTGGAAAAGAGTGAAACATGGGGAATGGATTGCCTCGGTTAGGCACATTTTTATAGTCAATCTTACAAAAACCCACAAAACGCTGTGTGTGTGTGTGTGGACGCAGGTTGCCTGTGTGTGTCTGTGTGTGTGTGGATGTGAAATACCATGGCTGCTTGCAATGCCAGCCGCATCTGGCTCTGTGCAACGTGCACACAACCAAATCTGTGGTCACTGATGCACGTTAACTGCGACACAACTGTGCCAAGGATAAATCAGGATTGTACATGGTGCCCTCGTTTGCTCTCACACACACACACACACACACACAAACACACTTACGCTTTCCTGACCTCCTAACACAATCACAGTGAGGAGCAGCTTTGAGCCGCAGTCAAACTCGGAGGAAAATGAGCCGGTTACACAATGTAACCTCACAGTGTTTGGTGAAAGGCTCTTCAGCCAAATATAATGTGGCAGTCGGAATGTTAATAAGGCTGTGAGTCAAAGCTCTTCATTCAAGCTGCCTCCCACACACACACACACACACACACACACACACACACTCTGTATTTGACACGAGTTTCTGTCACGGAGGATACGCTGCCACGGGCCAAAACAAGACGCGGTTCCACTAAAAGTGGAGGAAAAAATCTGAACGCCCACGCAGGAAAACATTTCAGGAAAGGTTGACTACATGCAGCCTTCACTTCAGAACACACAAAATATTTTAGGATCCTCCTGCAGAGCTCCACAAAATGACTGAATAATTCATCTCATTTTGAATTCATTAGTCAATAATTTAAAGGTTTCCAAACAGTTCAACATTTTCTTATTTATATTTTTAGGCTCGTGGCGAGGTTACATTTTCCATTAATTCACTGGAAACAAACGAGTGGAAAGTCCGAAAAAAAAAAAGTGAAGTAAAAGAAGTTTGTGTAGCAGTTTTTTCTGCGTCCTGTTACTCTTTTGCTGACGTCGCATATTTCTGTTGAGGAGGGCCCTGATCCCGAGGCTGGGAACCACTGCTTCATTCTAGAACATCTCTGTCTCACTGTGGTACGAGTATCACTGGTGGTACCTGTAGTGGTACTTGGAGGGTATGTTTTTAAATGAAATCATTTAAAAACATGAAATCATTTACAACAGTTTGAAATTAAAGATATCGCTGGAATGTTATTTAAAATAAGATTTGCATTTCCTGGAATATTTAGTTAGTCACTCTCAGCGCCGTCACGTTCATCCACGTATTGCACGCATACATTACAACCTAAAATGTGACATGAGATAGTAAGTGGAGGTAAAATGAATGTTTTAAAAAGGAAATATCATGAAGAGGAGTGCAGATCAGGAGTACCACTTTTGTACCAAACCAGCTCTGGTTCTTGAACCGGTTCTGTTCAGGCTTCAACAACAAACAGTAAATAATCGTGTGAAAAGGAATAAAGCCTCCAGTGTGAACTGTCTGTACACTGTGTTCCAAATTATTATGCATATACCGTTTTTGCTTTTTTTCCCCCCTCAATAATCAATATAATTGGCAGTCAATAGGATTTTCTATTCCTCAACAATCATATTGTAATCTGGATTCTATTAAACAAAATTATTAATGAAGACATTGGCATTTTTTACAAAATAACTCAAAATGCAGTGTTCCAAATGATTATGCAATAGTTTCTAAAGGATTGAAAACAGAAATCAGTTGTTTTTTTTGCATTAGGGGGTAATTTTTCTCATATCAAAGCTACTTCAATCAAACAAACAATTTACAGACAGAGTTACATAATAACATAGGAGCCCTTCTTTGATATCACCTTAACAACTCTCTCATCCATTGAATGTATCCATGTACAGTTTCTGCCTGTATTTCCTTTGAGGATGTCAGAATCACCTCCCAGAGCTGCTGTTTTGAGGTAAACTGCCGCCCGCCCTCATAGAGCTTTTAAGGATGCTCCACAGGTCCTCAGTAGGGTTGATGTCAGGGGATGATGGTGGCCACATCATGATTTTTTCCCCCTTTATGCCCAAAGCAGCTCAATGGTATTTTTTGCAGCATGGGATGGTGCGTTGTCTTGCATGAAAATGATTTTATTCCAGAAGGCAAAGTTCTTCTTTTTATACCATGGCAGGAAACAGGCAGTTAGGAACTCAACAAATTTTGTAGAGGTCATTTTGACACCTTCCAGCACCTTATAGGGGCCTACCAACTCATCTCCTATGATTCCAGCCCAAAACATCACTCCACCACCTCCTTGCTGATGTTGCAGCCTTGTTGGGACATAGTGGCCATCTACCAAGCATCCAGAACTACATCCATCTGGACCATCCAGTCTGAACTAACGCATTTTTGTGAAATATCCAGTGTTTTCATACTGCACTATTTCACACTTTTCATCTGCAGAAATATCTTGTTTTTTTCCGCATGAAACGTGTGACTTGCTTAATAATGTGGAACAACCACCTTTAGTAATTTCCTTTAAATTAGGCTCACTTGGCCAACAAATTACCAAACCTGTCTGAGACTGACGTCAGTGTCATCTAAACAGACAGAGGAAGACGCATATTTGCATAATAATTTGGAACACAGTGTAGTTGAACAGGGTCGGCCTTCACTGCTGGATTTTGATGTCACAATAGTGATACTAGAGACGAAGATTTTTCTGAGGTGGTTCGTGGTATGAAAAGTTTGACAAACATTGTTTCTAGAAAATCATCCAGCACAATATCTCAGAGCCACTGTGACATGTTCAGTGTGCAACCAAGCCCTCACCTTTAAAAGGTCCAGAGTGTAACATTTAAGGGAACCTACTGAGAGAAATGGAATATGATATTCATACCTACGTTTTCATTTGTGTATGATAACCTGACACTAAGAATCATTCTGTTTTTATCACTGAATGAGCCTGCTATATCTACAGCAGAGAGGTGCGTCTTCTGTGGACTCCGCCATGTTTAACCACCATTTTTTAACAAACCACAACGGACAAACAGACTCTAGATAGGACCTGTTGACTTTCATGGCGACTGTGGTTTATCCTTCACGCTTGGAATGGGTGTGAGGCGAGCAGTATTCAGTTGGTTGCAATCTGTAACTTCACCACTAAATCCTACACACTGGACCTAGAAGAAAGAAGAAGCTCAAAACTAAAGTCATTGCTTTTCTGCCCATCGACTCATCATTTCTTCCCTCTTTGAGAAGCATCTCTACAGTCAGCTGCTGCCACCTCTTCAACACTCCGACCTCTCCACCAAAATGAGAATTCCAGCTTGTGTGCAGCCACCCATGTCAGCCGGAGGCTCATTAACTGTGTCACAGTAGTGGACTGTAGACTTTCAAGAATTTCCCTCCGCCCCCCCCTTCTTATCTCAATTCCCGCAGTGGAACACACACACACACACACACACACACACACACACACACACACACACACCAGACACACTGACCGTCACACCAGCCCAGGTTTCCTTCACTCACATTGTAAGCTGCGATGATCAGCTGGATGACATTCTTAGAGTCCTGGTCCAGGATTTCTACTGTGGTTCCAGGTATGAGCGCAGTGAAATTCTTTGTGGGGGAACAAAGAAGAGACAGCATGAAATAACATAAATAAAAGAACATTAATTAATAATTAATTAATTAATTAATTAAAAAACATTAAGTGTGTTTTAAGATGAAACAATCACATCAAACGTACCTTATAAATAACGTAGAGCCGTTTTGTCACTGCAAAGATGAGGAAGATGTTATTTTCTGCCAGTTTCTCCCCCAGAAGAGCCAGAGAAGGATAGTCCTGCAGATGGTAGGGAAGAGGCATTATGGGTATTTTTGTCCACACATACTGTATACAGACTCCCCAGTTGGGAAGGAAGAGAACAAATGATGCACTTCTGACCCCGGTGTTGTGCTGCTCTGCTGGTCTGACAGCAGAAGAAAGGTGGATGTGGTTTCTCACATTTCAGGATCACGAACGACTAAACTTTAAGACGTGGGTATTTTCACTGGATGGAATTCAGTCCTGACTGAGAATTTGATTTCAAACCTCGCAGTGATTCATATTCATATCCAACGGCTTAACTCGAAAACAGACATGTGGAACAGTGTGTCCACACACACACACACAACACACACACACAGAATCACTGCAGCTAGTTTCAGGCAAAATGACTCCAGTCCAAGATAAATAAGAATTCAAGAGGAATTCTTGACTGCAGCCACAAATTCTGTTTTTAGAGGAATACAAACCAAAAAAAAAAAAAAACAGATGAAATATATAAATAAATATTAAATGGGAGCACAGTGTCATCCTCATGATATTGATACATTTTACAGCATTAGTCTTGTTGGCATGTGCAGAAACGATCTGCTGCTGCCTGATTAGAATTAGAACTGATTAAACAGCAGCGTGGTATCCACGCGTCACTCACAAGAGTTTGGTTGAAAATGTGAGCCAGAGCATGAGACATGTCCGTCTGGACAAAATTCAAACTGCTTGGGGAGCAGGAATGGCCTTTTGTAATCATGGTATTATATGTATTATATGTTAATTATATGTATTAACCTGTACAGCACTTTGGTCAACCTCAGTTGTTTTTAAATGTGCTTTCTAAATAAAGTTTGAGTTGAGCTGAGTCAGTTCTCAAGCTGGTTAAAATAAGATCACTGCCTGCTAGTTTAAGCTGGTGCACAGGGCCCATAGGTCAAATTATCTCACATGTACCCAGATGTCAATCCCTTGTTTGACATGTTTTGGACATGTACCAGACCGGAAAAATATCTTGAGAGATTTTGCATCCCTCATTTTTTGAATTTTTAACCCTTTAGTCGCCCTTTTTGGCACCACTGGAGAGGATGACATGCGCCTAACTCCAACCAAAGGCCTCTGCACACCATCCTTCTCCTCTCTTTTGGCTAGACGTGCTATACTACTAAGATGGAGGGATGCTGCCCCGCCCAGCCACGCTCAGTGGTTAAGAGACAGTTTGTAACTCAAACAAGAGGTTTGAGAAGCTGAAATACTTTGAGAATCTCTCTCTTCTCTTCTCTTTACTTATTTAACTGTATTTATTTATTCATCCTGCTCTTTTATTTCCCTGCAGTACGCACCCTTCTTCCAGAAGTTTCCTATAATCCAGGAACAACATTCAATTCATCCAACAACCATGGCTTGTAGATGTGGCAAGTGAGCGGCAGACTCCGCTCCGCTCTCATGTGTTTCACAAAATGTGTACATTTTATGAACATTTGGGAGAAAATGTGGACCAGAGTTTAGAGAGGGAAATACTCCGACCTCCTCAGCCGTGGATTTACAGTCAACAGCGCGTTCTGTGGTTTTACTGGCAGCCTCCAGGTGTGGACGTGTGCGCTGGCCCTTCACTGCAGTTAACACCACAGGCCGGGGCTATTAATAAGCGTGCAGCACTCAAGTTTCCAGATTGAATATGAATTTAAAAATGTTAATTCAAAAGAACTGAGTCAGCTTTGAAAGTCTGGCAAACAGTGGAGCCTTGATGATTAAGCCATTATCATAAAAACCTTTGTTGTCAAAGGAGTAGCAGCCATGCCTCTTTGAGTAAACAGTGGAGATTAAGATGTCCATTCACAGCTGGACTGTGTAAAGAAAAGTACCAGAGGTTTATTGAGCTTTAGCGATGTGTGTGTTACAGTAAATTCCAGGTTTCAAGTTTCTTCTGGGATTTAAAGCTGCAGGGCGAATTTGCTGTTTTAAGATTAAAGATAGTTCCACTTGAAATTCTGACATTTTAACCTGAGGGGCGAGTATGAACTCCAGACAACGACACGTTTATACTCATGGAGGCTTTTTCAGAGATAACACTTTCGCTTTCGTCCGCCTGTTGATTTGTTAAAATGATGGTGGCGGGGTCAGCCACCTCCAGGATATAACATGATACAGCTTATAATAGAAGAGCGGCTCTTCTTACCATCTTTGTGGAAGCGCTGTACTCATTCTTGTCATTCAGGTGACACCGTCCATCGTGGGGCTGGACAAGGCCGCCCAACCGGCCGTCCAGAGCCAGGTGAGGTACGTCGTCCGTGGCGAACACCAGCAGGTGGTATGCCTCCTTCCTCCAACCGATCTCCTCCTGTTTACAGAGCACAGAAGGTTAGGCCTGACGGTTAAATCTAATCTTACTGTAGTTTGGTGTGGTTATTAGGATTACACCAAAGAATTATTTTGAAGTTATCAGAGCCTGTGTGTGTGTGTGTGTGTGTGTGTGTGTGTGTGTGTGTGTGTGTGTGTGTGTGTGTGTGTGTGTGTCCCATTCTAGATGACAGAAACATGTCAACACATGAGTAAATGGATTTATATTCTGGCCTCTACGGGATCGTCATTTAACTAAAAACTCATTATGGATACTGGAACCACTGATCCACACACACACACACACACACACACACACACACACACACACACACAAGAGTGTTTTCTGCTGTGGGCCTGGCGCGGTCATTATCAATAGGAAACAACAGGCAGCAGCGACGTGAGTGTTTGACAGAGCGCTGACTAATGCATGACGCTGAAGAAACAGAACAGTTGAACCAGTGCAGAGGGAACTCTTTTGTCCCGTACAGTTAATAACAGAGCTGTGGACGTGCCCGTCACAGGCCTCACTGTTACTGTCCTACACACAGCTCTCATGGGTAGTTTATGTCACGTTTCTGTCATACAGTACTGTGTATCCGAGTCCATGAAGTCATTAAAAGGATTAAACATTGACTGAAGAAGTTGATGTTAAAACCTTAAAATGGTGTTTGGTTAAATTTAGAGCTCTTTTTGTCAGGTTATACTTGTTTAATGCAGAGAGTAATCAGTCACATGACCAGGATTGAGTTGCAAAAACACAGCCCAATATAACTTTAATTCTGCAGGTGGTCCAAGAGGTGCACGCAGCAGTTGTTTCTCAGTTGTGTCTGATGGAAATGTTGATGTGTTTTAACATGGATGATGAGATATGTTTCAGGCATTTGATTTGCTTTCACTTTTCTGTTATTTTTAAAGTGTTAACCTGTTTACCGTGAAGCTGGATCTGAAACTGTTCACACCCTTTACTTTCTCATCATTTAATGCAAGAGAAGGCTGAGCCATCTCAAAAGGAAGCAAACTCATGGACATGATATGCATTAAAACATAATCGTGTTAAGTAGTTCAGTGGGATTTTTCATTAGAAAAGATGATAAATAATTTCCCTTAATAAGATCCACATATGCATGGCAGCAGCTGATCAGTTACTCAGACAGGCTTCTGCCTTTTCTCCTGTTTCATGCATACTTTTCTCTTTTAGACACCACGCAACTCTATAACTCGATTTATTGAGGTCGTTAAGTCATATTCATGTGATGGCCTTCACGTCCACTCGCTGAACTTCCACTGAACTAAACAAAACAGAAAAAACAGGATCAATCGGGCCCAGCTCCAAGTAACTGTCTGAAACAGAGCAGCGCGAGTAAATTACAAGGCAGGAGTCATTCTCTTCCTGTAGAAAACAATTAAAGTGGGAGAGGAGGAGAGCGTTATGACTCGTCCTCATGTTTAACCAGCTGCACCAGACTGCACTTCCTGTCTATACCCCCTGGTGCTTTTAATTAACCAACAAACAGACGCTTGTCATGGGGGCTTCTCTGTGGTTTCACAGCAGCTTTCTCCTCCATCTGAACTAAATGTGCGTCGTCAGTCAACACAGCCGAGCCAGGGATGATTTAAAGAAACTCCAACAGCTCTAAAATAAGACAAAAAGGAGATAAACTAACTCACCTTACAAACAGCTGCCTGCAGGATGGCGTCAAACCCGCCCTCCGGCGCGTCCCGGTTGCGAGACACCATCTGCTTCTGCACCTCCTCGTTGAATCGGTCCACTTTATCCGTCAGTGAGAGGAGGTGGCGGAAGCCGAAGGTGGGGACGCAGTTGGGGAACAGTTTGTATCTGTGCAGGGTGACAGAGAGGCAAGAGATTTACATTTGCCCTGAGAGTCACATCAGGACAAAATTCAAATGTTTGGCCTCGTTTCTCAGCACATTTATTTAGAAAATGAGTTGATTTGTGTGACATTCATGAACAATTTTAGGGGTCAATGATGGTTCATTTTGATAATGGCTTAAAATATAATTCTTCAATGTGGAAATTAGGTAGAAGTGAGCTGGGTTGAGGTCAAAATGTTGTCATCTATCCCTTTAAGTATTTCCCTGCATTGCTTCACAGAGTGTAACTGACACAAACACGCACACGCAAAGCCATAACCTAGATGGGAAGTGATGCGCGATGGGGGTCACTGAGATAGAGCAGTGCAGTGTCACCTCCGGGGCAAACATCATGCGCCACACATTTTTTTTACCCTCCATCTATTCTGCTGGCTGTCAGTTTACCCTTAATCAGCCACCCACAGCAGAGGGGCCATTTTGAAGAACTGTTCAGCTTCATCAAACATGGAAAATCTCTCACTGCTGCAACTGCACGATCTCTCACTATACATGATTCATGAATGTGCAAAAATAGAACGTGAGGGTCAGAATGAATTATTATTTCAGGATTTCCCTTTCATCTGCTGCGGAACAGCAAATCCTTAAGATCACAGGAGAACCTCAAATTAACTGCACGTCATCATTCTCTCTCTACTCTCAGACATGGGCATCTCTGGATTGGTTCTGTCCTGGTTTGAATCCTACCTCACTCGTTCTGCGAATCCTGGCTTGGACAGTTGTCCACATCTCCCTGGGGGCCCTTCTCTTGGCTATTTACACCTTTCTAGGTCCAATTATTCGCTGCTATGCAGATGACACAGCGCTCTATCTGTCATTTTGACCTGATGACCCAGCGCCTCCTCTCCTAGCACTACTGCTAAATCTATCCCCCTCTACAACTACCACTGAACGTTGATTGTTTCCTTTTTTGTATGGTGCTTTGGATGAAAGCGTCAGCTAAATGACTAAATGTAAATATAAATGTAGCAAAGCATGCAGTCAACCCTGCTACCCACCCATTGCATGGATTCTCCTGGTACTTGGGTGCTGTGTAAGAGAAAGGGGACATGTTTTTGTCCACAAAGGTACCAAAGCCCAGCCTGAAGTTGCTGGTGAGCTTGCCCATCTCCTCAGCTAGCTTGGTGCCCAAGTTACGGATGGTGTGCAGATCATCTTTCATGGAAAGAGAGAGGTCCATCAGGTAGTAGAGATCCACAGGGTAGTCCTCAACCTGACGAACCTGCAGTCCAAACCAAGTCTGGTCTCCTGAATGGGCAGAACAAACACGTGAAAGAGTCGAGGAAAGACACTTTGGATTATTTATGAGAAATCGTTTTCTTAGCCCTCTCTCGTGTGTGCAGCAGTCAGAACACGTACCTGGCCGCAGGCTGAGAGAGATCTTCTGAGGCATGATCTGGACAACATCGTACTGGGTCGACCCGGACCCTTTAGAACTCAGGGGCCTGTTATGCAGGATAGAAATGCTGCTGGTGGGGTACTCGATGAACCGTGAATCACAGCCCCTCTTCTGCAGGTTTTGACTAAAATCGCAGCGCGACGTCAGAGACCGCCCCCTCCCAAACTCCTGAAGGATGGAGAGCCACAAACATCCTGTTACTGAACGTCTTAAACTCATGAGAATATGGTACAGGCGCACATGCCCTACATTCCTCCACCTCTGTAGGACGCTGCACCTAAACCCTGACTGTAACGCAGTAGGTGAGCTGTACCTCTTGTGCGCACCAGGCGCAACTGGGGTGAGTCAGGAGGCATTCTTCACAGGACGTAGCGCTGCCGCTCATACACATGTTTAGACCTGAGGTGGTGTGGGACGACATCACAGACAGGGCACAGTTAGAAAATAAGGACTGATCTGAGAGCAGAAAAACAGAAACACCTGAGCACGGTGATACAATCCAAAAAGCACTCTGTGTTTGTTGGCAACGTGTGTGTGTGAGAGAGTGGTGTTTATTCAGCTCGACAGCTAAAGCTGTAGCTGCATTGGATTGACCGTCAGATGTTTCTAGGGTACCAGCCATTTTGGATAATAGGCACTTAATTCTTGGCTTTTGGTCGCTGTTTAAACGTAAAAAAGGAGGCACGGCAAAGTATTTGTTGCATTAGTGATAGTTAAATACTGTTCTTACAGTGGAATGTCCCAATATTAAATATTGGGCATGATACGGTTATGTTTAAAGGAGCATTCTGCTGGAGGCCTGAAAAGTGGAAAAAGGTGTCAAAATGTATCACCACACATGTAGAAACTTCACCATTGATCCCTACGTTCTGTATGTTTAAAACCACAACAGAGATAAACACAAACCCATCCCTGTGTCACCTCCTCAGTGCTTCAGAGCTAAACAGACTACTACCACCTCCAGATTAACAGAAGCAGAACTCCAGCTCTGGTTTTACTGGCGTTCAGTTCATATTCAAGGTATCAGCATGACAGCAGATGCTCTGTTGCTATGGACACAGTCAAATTCTGTAAAATATGAGGTAAAAAAAATCTGCCTGGCAACCACTGTTAAAAGTGTGTACTGAGCCCTGATTTCTAGCATTTCTCTTCATCCGTATGTGCAGCCAGGGAAACACCAGTGATCTGACAGACCAGAACACACACATGTGTGTGTGTGTTTCTGTCTTCCAGATCAGTCAGCGTATGGTGTGGTTTTGGTGCACAGTGATGACACTTAATTTTCCTTCCTCATGAAGCCCCACAGGGAGCTGGAAGCCTCACTTTTAAATTCCTTTACTTGTTTTCACAGCATCTGTCCACTGTAAACAGTCTGTCTGTCTGTCTGTCTGTCTGTCTGTCTGTGTTTAGCACCAAACAGACTGCTCACGTTGCCGCACAAACACACTCATAGCAGATAATAGTGAATGCATTGCAGAGCACACTGAGCCTGTGCTTTGTCTCACCTCTGGCACTGTGCAGACATGTTTCCAGAAGCATGCAGCACAGAGCCGCTCGCCACATCCACATCCACGTCCCGGTCCTCGGGCTCCACATGGTGCGGCTCGGCGTGTTTATCAGCGCTTGGTCAAATACAGGATCCGTGTGTGTGTGTGTGTGTGTGTGTGTGTGTGTGATGTGTTAATGCACGGACACAGCTCTCATTGAATGCAGCCTGTTGATGAGTAGTTAGTGTTTAGACCATCTGAGCTCCGCGGCAGCGCTCAGAGCGGACCTGTGCTGGAGGATCGGTGTGGACACGGACACTTTTCCATTGTTTTAAAGTTCTCTGCTCTGCTCTCGGTGTCTCTGTCGGACGCCTCCGCTCGCCTTCCACGTCCTGACTACTTCTCCCATATCTGACAGCGGCTCCACGGCTCCTCCATCGAGTGCGTTTAAAACCGAACGGGAAGAATCCAAACAGAGTCCGGACACATGAACACAAACACGCACACAGATCACCGCTCAGTCCTTTTCACAGATTTCTGTTGCTCTCTCGGTCTGTCGGGTTTGCGTCCCAGCTGGAGGCTCCGCCCATCTCCAACTACGGATTACATTAACCTCTTCATGACCGAGACGAACCAAGCGCCACCCTCCGGCGAAATGAAGCCAATGCGCATGTGTGAAAACTCTAGGGCCACTTGAGGCTGGCTGCAGAAGTGAGTCAGTCACTTTAAGCTTTAATATCATTTGAACAGGTGAGTTGTATATAAATTCACCCTCAGTACAGTTGTCATGAACGGGGAAATTAGCTATAGAGACCAAAACTGTTTTTTGTACCAGGCTGTAAACATGTTTATTTCTGCTGTGAAGTTGGACATTTTAACATGGGGACTTATGGAGACTGACTCACTTCTGGAGCCAGCCTCAAGTGGACGCTTGAGGTGTTACAGTTTTTAGCACTTCCACATTGGCTTCATTTCCCAGCCATGGAGGTTGCAGCTTGGTTCAAACCTGCAGTTGGTGTGGACACCCAGTGGTGCCCCGCAAGAACCGTCCAGGACTAAACTACAGTCAGAGGACTAAAGACAGCAGAAGATATTCACATGAGAAGCTAAATCAGAATTTGGACTTTTTTCCTTTAAGAAATAATTCAAAATTAACACAATTACACACAATCACTTATAAAGAGTTTATAATTACTGAATGGTGACCATCTCAGAAGAGTAAATTACATGTAACATGGCCCATGATGGCTTTACTTCTGAGTTCAGTATATAAAGATTGTAAAGAGCGCCCTCTGCTGCCCCCCTGGTGTCTACAGTAACACAGTGGTCAGTCTAATCAGCAGTATTAGTCAAAGAAAGTCAAACAAAGCCAGTTCAATGCCAGTTCTTTTATTGACAAATGATAGAAACAAAGCAACTGCATGCAACCAAAGACACCACACAGTTTCTTTTAAAACTGATGGAATGACTGAATAACTGGCTGGAGGCACTGTGTGAAACCTCTTTCAACGAATAAACCAACAAACTTTACAAGATCCAAAACAAACTAAAGTCTAAATCACTTCCCTCTGATTTGAAATGTTTCAAAGAAAAACTTGAGGGATTGTGATGCTGCACTAACAAATAACTTCCAACAGATCACTGCTAACAAGAAACCTTTTAAAGCGCTTGCGACCTCATGACTGCACGGTGTTCGCGGTGGTCAGAAGCTCGGAGGTCATCTCCCTGATGGTGCTGAGGGGCAGGCCGCTGAGGACGCCCTGGTGCTTGGCCTTCAGCTCCATCAGAGCGTCCACAATCCTCTGCCTCCCGATGTCTGGGTGGTGCTGTGTCAGCTCTGACATCAAGGTGTTGAAGCTGTCCATGGTGCCGTAGTGTTGGGGCACACAGGTTCCCTGCGCTGTGGGGGAGATGCAGACCACCTTCCTGCTCTTGATGCTGGAGCCGAGCGGTGGCTGAACCATCAGCTGAGGACAGAGAATACAGATTTGACTTTAAGAGTGTGAAATGAACCAAACTGGGCAAATTTCAATCTGTAACATACTTTCACCTTTCTGTCAGGGCTGCGCGCTTCAGTCTTGGAGGTCTGTGGTTTGGTGGTGACCTCTGAGGATGCATGGTGACTCCCATCGAGGTGCTCTACATGTAAAGTATGGCCTCGCACGCTGAAGCCGTTCAGCTCTCTCACTGCAGCCTCGGCCGACTGGGGTCCACTGATCGTCACTATGGCAACGCTAGAGAACCCAGTGTGTTCATCTGAGAAGCTGTTCTGACATTAGACTAAACTAATTTGAGAGTGTGATGCTGTAATGTGTGTGTGTGTGTGTGTGTGTTACAGCTGATGTAAGAGCACAGCAGTAACTCACCTCAGATCATTCTTCAGAGCAGAGATGTTGACCTCACAGACATGGTATTTCTCAAACCACAGCATTACGTCACTCTGAGGAAGACATGGTTTTAGCCCGAGCCTGTACTGCCCTCTGCTGGATGGAACAGGACTGTGCAATGCTTTAAGTTCTACTTTATTCTCACTGTTTGAGCGTCACACTCACCTCTGTCACATTGCTGGGCAGGTTGGAGACACACAGTACTGAAGTCTTGGCTTCCTCACCGTCTGATTCTGGAGCTAAAACAAACTCGGCACTAAACTTTGAATCCAAACTGTGTTCTATGTGCTTTAGCTACATTCACTTACCACAGGTCTTCTCTTTTGTCATCACTGTTGGTTCTTGCCCGATCTCAGCAGGTCCTGCTGCCTCCACGTCCTCTTCAGCATCGTACCACGTCTCGGCCGCGTTGAGCCCTTTGCATGCAGCAGCTCTGATTTAATGCTTCACAGCCAAATACTTAAAAACATGAGAAGGATTGTTTTGCTCACCTGTCAGCCTGCTCTCATTGCAGACAGCGGCTCTGTTCTGGGGGACAGAAGTGACAGCTCTCTTTGCTTTGCCGTTCTTCGGCTGCTCCTTTCTCTGACTGGGCTGAGAAACAGATGAAGCTGAAATAAACACTGAGTTGCTCATAGATTAGTTTTTTTAGCGGTGATCGTCTCTGACATCTCAGCCTGTAAACATACCTGGCAGCCATTTCTGCTTTCATTATCTGGACTTCTGTTTTCTTCCCCTGATGTGTGATGTTTCTGTGACTCCTCGGAGCTTCATTGGATCAGAAAGAACAATATTACAGAACATTTTACGCCCAGTCTGCTGAACTGGAATTTCATTTTCACCAGACTCACGTGCATGTGTGTGTGTTAACATACCGAGGAGGAACATTTCCCAGCACATCACCAACTATCTAAACAAGGAGACAACAAAGACCATGACAATTTACAGCTGTGGTTCAAATGTTTGAAATGTGTGTGAGCAGTCTGAGTCTCACCTGTGCAGGGGTGTACCTTGCTCCTGTGGTAATCTTCTCAGAGTCAACAGAAAGAGGTGGAAGTTTCTCCAGAGGAACCCCTGCCAGGATCTTCTCCCTCATGTGATGATAGTCAGAGTCTAGTTTCTGCAGAACACTCGCCATGTTCACAGGAGGGCTCTTTGGCCTGCAGAAAGAGGGTGGGGGTGGGGGCATGATAAAAGTAAACACCAGTGTGGCCAAACATCTGGCTTCTTTCACACTGTGTGTCCTTACAGCGGGGTGAGCTGGCCTTCCTCAGCAGAGGTGTAGCAGAGTCTCCAGCAGTGCTGTCTGCACATACTGTGCTGCAATGCCAGGACGCACAGCTCTGCCTGCTGAGCACGCTCAATACACTCACATTCCTTTCCCACTTTACAGCCAGGACTGGAAATATACACAGTACATATATATATAATTAAAGATAATAGTGCTGCTGCAGGAGAAATTCCCTGGGTTGGTCTAAGTAGGAGTGTGTCTCACCTGTTCATTTGCTCTTTTTGCTCTCTCAGCTCTTTGGCCGTCTTGAGTTTGATGAATTCCTGAAATGTTTACAAAGACGTTGTTTTTGCTGCTTCAGTGATTTTAATAACTGCCCTCTGCTTTCAGCCTTACCTCAGCGAGGTAGTCCAGATCCGCCATGTGGACTTCGGTGATGACATGCTTGTCAGATGATCCTGGATCCTCGGTTTGGGTGGAGGCTGACGTGCATGCTGCCGGCTCCGTGCCAACCCTAATGTCACAGGTAGTAACGCAGGGTGGAGGGGAGTGCTCTGCAGTGTTTGCCTCGATGACAGACTGATCAGACTTTAAGGTCTCACCGTTGCCTGACAGAGCTTCACTGTTGGAGGTGTCAGTGTTATGTGCTTTCCCATTTTCACTAGCCACATAGACGAGTATGCTCTTGTCATCCTGCATGATGCTGTGGAGGTCCTTACAAGGATCTTCAAAGCTTAAACAGGCCTCATCATCATCATCATGTACAGTGTCTACAGAAGGAGACTCTTTCATTGTTGGCCATTCGGACCTGTAACATCAAACAGTGTTACTCATTAATATGAAATATACAAGTAGTTCCAACCAAGATAATTCATTGGTCAACTAAACACACCTGACTCATCAATAAAAATATTACTCCACCATCTCCACTTTGTCACTCCTTGAAAATATATAACTTGTAAATAAATAGTATACTGAAAGTCAAATTTAATAAAGTAATACATCTGAATTTCTTTAATGCATATTCTTGCATGTACCTCGCATGTGCAGCATGTCGGAATGAAGTGAGCACAGAGAAAATGTTGTTTTTAAAGACTAAAAGGACTAATTAATATGGACCGAAGAGGAATATTTCATTAGATAAAAACATTACATCGATCTTTTTTCAACACATTTTGACTTTTGGACTTTACAACACTGTGGAGTTACTGGAAATGTTTGGATAACACCCTCCATCAGCTGCGTGCTGAGATGTACCATGGTCACTGCAAGAGTTTAGTGTGTATATGTGCGGTATTTATTCAGTTTGTGTTTATATGCGTGGTATTTATTCAGTTTGTGTTTATATGCGTGGTATTCATTCAGTTTAGTGTTTATATGTGTGGTATTTATTCAGTTTAGTGTTTATATGTTCAGTTTAGTGTTTATATGCGTGGTATTTATTCAGTTTGTCTTTTTTGAGAGCAACTTGCCCCAAAATATGAATACCTTTGGATTGTATATTTACTTAAGTTGGTAACTGTTGTACAATCACAATTTTGCATTCAAGGGTGAGCCTTAACTGACTGACCACATCACTGTCATGCCAATAATGATGTTAAAGCACACCCTCTCATATAATATTGCTTAATTCATCTACGTCACTCAGATGAACGTTTAACGAATGTTTAATTTGAAACATTTAAATTCAAAATAAATAACTAATAGAGTGACACCAGAGTGAAGTGAAATATCTTGTGTAGTTGAGTATGCTTTGCTCTGGTTAATCAAGGTATGACATTGACACCATAACAATTCATCATGTCCACATATCAAAATGTAAACAATAAGGAGCTTAGAATGGCGTGGATGCTGCAGGAGATGAACACATATGCATACTCACTGTAATGGGCGGACTTCGGCATATGTGCAGTTAGAAGTCTGGCTCCAGATCAAAGGCTTGCTCCACTGTCTGGATCTTTCCAGCTCCACGTCCACACACACAGCTGCACTGCTGCTGTTACTGCTGCTGTCCGTCTGCCATGGTGGACTTTCTTCGGTCAGCTGGCACAAAGGTGAACACTTCAAAAAAATATGAATATTAGTCACATTACATGTACAACTTCACAACTACACCAGTGTTCAAACTTCATTTGTTGAATATAGACAGAAAGCCTCACCGCCTGCTGATGGTTTGCTTCCTGTGTGATGGGGTGGTTGAAGGCTGTTTGGAAGCTGTCTTGCAAGTAGAAGAGCTGTTCTGTGTTGGAGATTTCCACATGTGGATCTTGTTGTGGTCTAAGCAGGGTCAAAGTCTCCTTCACATTGCTGGGGTATATTGTATGGGGCATTCCTGGCAGAAGGAGCAAACAAACATCTGTTAAGGCTGTTATGAGTATCAAAGTTGGGCTTTAATGTCAACTGAAAACCTCAGCTCTTTGTAGGGGGCAGTTTGGCTGACAAAGATTAAGACTAGTCCAGCCAGCAGCTTTCCAGACAAACCTGTGTGTTTGTGTCTGTCAGTGACTCACTGAGACATCTCCAAACACAGGACATGTAACCTGAGCTGCAGGACACGTTCACCCATCAGCAACAATGTGAGTAACACCATCAGAAGGCGTTCATTTCTTTTTAAAAATCATATTCAGTGCTTAAATGGAACAATAAAAATGTATATTACCACATCTGCACTTCTTTTCTCTCGACGGTCTTGAGCTGAGAACAGAACACTTTCAACAGTAAATGACTCATCTCATTCATGTACTGTCATCAGTTTACTGCAGTTACTGTGAGACATACAGCTGCGTGTTGGACATCATGGAGGGCCGGGCAGGACCGCTGCTTCCAGCTCGATCTGCAATGTAAATTTAAAAAAAAAAAAATGACATTACATATTTTATACACAGTTATTAGAAGATTACAGCAGCTTTACACACTTACACTTGACATAAACATGATGCTGAGACAGCTCCAGAGCTGGATGTCTCTGCAGGAACTGATGGAACCCTCCTTCATCTACGAGAAAGAAAAACGTTAACATGTTGAAAATGATTTCCTCAATGGTGTCAATCCATTAGTTATCAACTATTAAACGTTATTAACTCTTTTTTTAATAAGCGATTGTCATTGTGAGTCACAATGACACAATGGCTGATTCATTTTCAGTCAATTATACAATTAATCAACCAATCACATCGGCTCTGGTATGTTGTACACACTCACACACACCCTGTATGATCTTCCTGTACTCCGGACACAGACTCAGATACCATTTGAGCAGCTTGGGGTCAGTTAAGGACAGGTATGGATGAGCGTCCACCAGATCAAACACAGACCTGCAGGATGAACAACAGCAGCTTCAAGTTCTTCACTTATTGAAACGTGCAGCACATGAGGATAGAGATGAGTGCATACCTGTCCAGGTAGAAGAACCTGCTCTCACCTGTTGATGACATCACAGTCAGATAAATAATAGCTAACTCATAACAAGCTTACAGGATGTTTCCTTGATGAAACATACATACATACATAAGTCCTCTGCAGTAGCAAACAGACTGTGAAAAGTCACTTCCTCGCTAAATAATCACGCATTTTACCGCTCAAGCACGCCGGGCAGACATCTTGTTTAATAACTCACTTGGACTCGGGTTTTCAGTCACCGCGTTGCAAAACCGAGGTACGACCCGCGGCGGCACCACCACGCCCGCGTAGTTACCGAGCACGTAGGGCGGCCTCTGCATGCTCACCTCGTAGGGCAACGAGGGCGGAAAATACGGCCGCGCGGTCTGAAACAAAGTCACGGGTTGAGTCGCCGAGGGCCACAAAGAACCAGGCAGACAGGCCGACTCCATGGCAGCGGCAACGGCTAACGCCAGCTGGCTGAGGGACACCAGCTAATGCCAGCGTCACTAGCAAACTAACTAGCCCGTTAAGTTAGCGAAATGTTTAAAAGCTTTTTACCTGCTGTACAAAAAATATGAAAATATATTATAAATAAATAAATGGCTTCAGTTGGTTTCAGGTTCAGTGCACTTCACCCGTCTGAGTCAGTGGCGTGGCTACAGTTAACCTGCTTTGACACCACGTCAATCTGCTAATTAAGTGAATTGGTAACTAGCCTGTTAGCCTGTGGAGCTGTCAGGAGCTGTCCACCCAAATGACTGCTGTCTACTGCCTCTGTGCATGTACTGTATATGTTTGCCTTCTCATACCACATATAACACTTAAAAAGGGTCACAGACAATATTTCATCAAGCTTTCTCAGTTCATGTGCAGTCCAGTACATTTGAGGAGGCTGGCGCAGTATTACAAAAATATATATATACATATAAATAACATATTTGATATTTGAATGTGACCCTATGAGGTCAGGGTGATGATATATATAATATATAAATATGTTTTGAAGTACAGGTGAAACCTATACATTCCCTTTATACTTCACTAAACGTAGCATTGAACAATGTTCCCCTCTATAAGCTCAATATTTGGCTCATATATGTTATTCATACAGTTTTATCATCGAACTCTGCCTTGTTACAAACTGAAAACTCAAAATAATCCCTCTTACCACTTATCCTAATATTTTATACTAATATATCTTTTAAGCAGGTTAAACATTTAATATGCAATCGATATCTTGAGTTATTGTCTTTTCCTGAGTTTTTATTTTTATTATTTTTGGTGTGGCTCTTTTTAGTTTGCAATGAAGCACTGTAAAAAATAGATTTAAAAAAAGATATGAGAGTTGCATTTCTTCTTTTCTTATTTTCCTAATTCACATTATCTAAAGAAAAGAGAAAACAGTAATTGTGTACTTTTAAAATACAAAACATTTGTAGAAAAATTGTAATTACCCAAACTGACCATTACTGCACATCAAATGCACGTCAGTGATGGTGAAGGGACAGTTGTGCAGTTGTCTGCATGTTGCAGTGCCACTCACCTTTGCAATGCCAAATGGATTTCGTGGACCATATATCAGATAATAATCATCTGAACTGAGTGCTAATATGAGACTGTATTCTGCACAGTATACAGTGTGTTAAAGATAGAATGAAGTAAAGCCATTTGACTCTTTAAATTAGAGTAATTAATAAGAGTTTTGTCCATTGAAAGCAAACAGTAAATAGTATATTACTTAATATTGTTATAATATTCTGTGTTGGATGGTGTAAGATTGCTAAAAATAAGTAACTGTAATCAGCTCAGATTACATTTGAAAGAAAAATGTAATTAGATTATAGTTATATTGTCAAGGATTACTTGAATCAAAAGATTCTGTCGTAAAAATCAAAAACTAAAATATGGAAGTTTGTTTGTTTTGGCTGAATCCAATGTTAATAATAACAAATATTTCCAGGTAATTTGTATTCATTAACTGACAACATTTCAAAGTAGTCTGACTCAGCCCCGTCTGGCTGACAGGGAACCATCTTACAACATTATCGAAGAGGAAGTTCACCAAGCACAGCACTATTCAATATATTAAGCTCTCTGAAAAGGAAAGTTGTATCTGAAATAAAGTTAGGTGTAGCCCCCTGTGGCTGTACAGTGACTGTATTGTTTTGCCACCAGGACGGATTCACATCCCAATCTGATAAGTGCTACGTTTGATTTTGTGCAGGTCGATTCAGCACCTTTATTGTCCTGCTGTGGAAATTCAGTGTTCAGCGGAGAGTGAAAAACACATTACACCAGCTCCAGTCCTCAAAGCCCACACGACACCCACGATTCACAGAAAGAGAAGACAGACAGACACACAGACAGACAGAAAGCTGCAGCCTGTGAAGAATTCAGCTGCAGCAGGAACAGTTTGTCCATCTGTTGCAACATGCCAATCATGTGTGACTTGTCTTTTTGTTGTTGAGCCAGAAAACTGGCTCTAGTTAGTGATGGAGTTAGCTTCTGGTACTGCATACAACAACATCACCTACACGTCATGAAGTCCACGTCACTGACTGAAAGTGAAATCTTTAAATATGACAAAACAGAAATCTCAGATGTTTGTCTGTTTTATTTTATGTATTCATTTTTATTTCATCCATGGTGTGGAGAATTCTGTTCATCAATGGTCAGTTTAGTCAGTGTAGAGGAGTCCAAGATGTCTTCTGCTGAAAGGTTTATTGAAGCTTGATCATGGAGAATGGAGGATTTATTAATACACTGTCACCTCAATTCTGAAGAAGCTGTCTTCTCTGGATCAGAATAGTGACACAGCTACTCTCTGTCCATAAATGGTGATTAGTCTACAAACAAGGAATTATGTTCAACCTTAGTGGTTAGTGGTACATTATGTACCTATCTGTTGTGTCTATGGAGTGAGACAGGCCTATCCTCTGACCTCGGTTACCATAGTAATGATCAGAATGACGTCTGCTTTCCTAAACACAATCATACAGCTGCTGTGTGACTCAAGGAGAAGAAGTCTGTGTCCTCATAACAATCTAAGATTTAACACTGTCTCTACAGTGACCTCAATACAAGCTAAGTTGTTGTAGGTTGAAATGAGTGTAAATCCATTTTGATGTACTTTCATGATTGGTTGATGAAATAATTAGACCGGTACATCACTATGTCCACTTATGTAACGTGCTCCACTTAAATTAAGTAGTAAATGACCTGTTGTCTGCTATAGCTCCAGTTCTGTCCTATTAACTCAACCAGCTTACAATGATATGAAACACTACTTCATTAGGATGTAGAGCGTCGACTAAGTTGTTGTTTTCTCAGCATTTTACAAGCTGTTCTGAATCTCTGTTAAACACCTCGCTCACATTGTCGTCACTGCTAACAGCAAACCAGCTCATTAGCAAATGGTTTCCATAAGTAACGCTGAGCAGCACTAATGAAATGTTTTGTCAGAGCTGTCGCCTCCGTCACATTACATGTAAATTAGCTGAAAGGCATGTTGGAAGTGATCGTTCTGCTCACAGCACATTCATCTGGCAGAGACTCTGAAGGACATTCCAACATGAGGACAGGAAGAGCCGTGGACTGAACGACCGACCCTGCCATTATCCATTCAACCTTCACAGTAGTGGACAAACAACAGTCAAACACCAGAAACTCTGCACACACGCTTTGCATGGACTAAACAGAGGAGTCACTGGGTTGTTTAGTGACAGTGGCTGAAGCTCAACAAGAAAAAAGAAACTCAAACTCTAAGACAGACCCTGATGTTTTCCTTCTAGGCCTTCCCTCCAGGGACTTACATCTCTCTGCATCACCTTATAAACTTCTTAAAACTTAAAACTCCTTCTAGTCACTTTAAAGTGTATTCTACAAAACTGGATCAAAACCCTCAGGTACAGAGAGATTAATATCCTTCCTCATGAAAGGTAGGTTACAAGCTTTTCTAAGGGGTAGAGCTGAGCCGTTCCTGAATGTTGACTCCCGTTCTGGACTATATACCTGTGAAAAATACACCTTTTTCACAGCAGCCATTTTAACATGATACTAATTAAGGTTCCGTTCCATTCAGGTCAAACAGAGTCAGGGTGTTGCTGTGGTGCATGTTGACTCACTGGAAAGTCTCTGCTGCACTACATGGAACTGAACCTTAATTAGTGTCATTGGAAACACCTTTGCTACCATTTGCTACTAATGATCAGGCAGCTTTCTGAGCGGCGTAAGACCTTCGCTTACAACCGCCATATAAGAGGACAGAGAACATGACAGGCTGCTGATGACTGCTCACCCTCAACTCATGCTTACATGGTGCAGATTGGAAACAAGCTTATGTTTATTATTTGATGCGGCTTTTGTTGCTAATATTGCTCCCTCTCTTTTTGATTATTGTTCATTATTTTGTCATTATTATATAAGGATCATTGTATATTTTGCTATGTAGTGTTGTATGTGCTGTCTGCATGTTCTGAGTCAGGTGGTTTGTTACTGTGTGTTGTACACCAATAAAACACTTTCTGTGTTTTCTCTGACGACCTCTCCACCTGTCCACTATGTGTTCTTGTTGCTCTCTTTGTGGGGGTTTCTCAATGGAGGGGTTATTAGCTAAATGAGCTGTACTGAGCGGTCAGCACCACCCCATAAAGGCCTTCCCAATCCTGCAGACGTTCTCTGCTGTGCCGCTCTGCCCCGGCTCAGGCACTGGCTCTGGTTTTGGCTCTGGCATGACGACGGCATGTGTTTTCTTGTTGCGTTCTCTTCATACACTCAGTCACACACACTCATACATGCTTTACACTACTGACACACAGATGGCTAAACAACTTCCTGATGCATGTTTTTGTAAATAAATCTATTTTCTTCGCTATCACCTCCTTGTTGCAGTCTTTGAGCCAGGCTGTGATATGTTACATCTTTCCTGTTAACTTGTGCATTCTTTAATTACATTGTGCTGTGTACGTCTATTACTGAATTTTAGATCCAGGATACCCCAGTACTCGTGTTCTAGTAGTACAGGTACCCGTCCACTGGAGGGCAGCCATGTTTAATGTAAGATAAACATGAGCTCTTGTGAAAATCTGAAATAAACAATGACTTGTGGGTGGTGTGTGTGTGTGTGTGTGTGTGTGTGTGTATGCATGATTGTGTGAAATCAGTTATGTAACAGAATTTTTAAGAGCATGGTCTCACCATGGTAATTAGCATTGTGCGAACACAGCATGTTGGCCGAATAATGTGAAAGATTTGTGCTGTTCCCTTCCCGGCAGCATGACCCATATTTCTCAGTAGTCTTAGCCAGAACAGAGTGATCTGCTCTCTCAAACTGTGTGTGTGTGTGTGTGTGTGTGTGTATTGACACACTGAGTGCCTGCCATGGTCTGAAGATTCAAAGCTGAAACCACATTATGCCTAAGCTGCCTTGTCTTGTATCTGGATCAATAATTTACTTGGAAGCAGCTTGTGGTCATGTGGTATAATATATGTTGAAGGACTACTCATTCAGTACATCCACTTTTCTCCACGCTCAGGCCCCAGGCCGTGTGTCAAGCACCCTGTAATGGTGTATGTATTGATTTAAAGGGACGTTTATGATGTCTGATGCAGCCTTGTTTGTTTCATATGTGTGGAGCTCTTTTTCATTTCTCTGACAGGTGTACGCTCCATCCATACCTTACTGTTAACCTTTGGCAGGTCAATAAGTGGCAAGAGGAGGAGGAGGAGGCATTCTGTACTAGTGATGGAACATTTCCAAGGTGATGGGACGGTTCCAAAGCCTCAATCGCTCCTGTTAAATGGATCAGGGTCATTATATTGGGCTCATGGCTTAATCTTG
This sequence comes from Miichthys miiuy, assembly GCA_036365135.1. Classification (NCBI taxonomy): domain Eukaryota; kingdom Metazoa; phylum Chordata; class Actinopteri; family Sciaenidae; genus Miichthys; species Miichthys miiuy. The sequence goes on from CM071612.1 coordinate 24,846,465, forward strand.
ACTGTGGATAGCAGGTTTCAGGTGTGGGGGATGAAAAGGTATATGGCACAACAGAAGGACTTTTTAAGGCACACTAGCAGCAGCTCTGGCGATCCTCTACTTTAGTCCAGACTGAAAGATTTCAAAAACTATTGGATTTATTGCTGTGCAAATTTGTACAAACCTTCATGGCCCCACATCCTCCATGTCCTTCTCCTCCATCCACCATGATGTTGACGTTTGTGTTTTTAACCCTCCTGTTGTCCTGGGGTCATTTTGACCCCACATTTCACTAACAAGGACCACCCCAATATAGATTTAAGTTTAGAAGGGTTTATTGCAAGTGATAGAAATGTGAAATGTGGGGGATGTGAAAACGGCATCGAAGAGGGAGTGAACGGATAAGGCGTGTTTAAGTACATGTGAAACGGAAATGGGATGAGTTCAAGGGGAGGACCTTGTTCCTTGAACCTAGTTATAAAACTTCATTAAAAGAGCAGTGTGCAGGATTTAGTAGCATCTAGGGGTGAAGTTGCAGATTGTGAACCAACTTGCCTCACTCTCTTCCTTCCGCTTGTAAGATAAACTGTGGCTACTAAAAAAACAAAAAAAACACAAACATCCCTATTTAGAGCCAGTGTCTGGTTTGTCCGTTCTGGGCTACTGTAGATACATGGCAATTCAATACGGTGTCCATGGAAGAGGACCCACAGCATCTATAGATATAAAAGACTCATTCTAAAGTAACAAAAAAACATAATTCTTATTTTCAGGTCATTTTAAAAACATATTTAATGAATATTATATTGCAAATATGTGGCTCCTGCCACCACCATGTTGGCTGTCCTACTTCTTCCGCCTCCCAGCTAATCTAAAAATTGGCGAACAGGCCATCTGTAATGGCACCCACATGTCAATCAAAGTGGCCACGCTGTTAATTTTGCATAACTTTAATCCTTAATATAATTTGAACAGGTGAGTTGTATATAAATTCACCCTCAGTACAGTTGTCATGAACGGGGAAATTAGCTATAGAGACCAAAACGGTTTTTTGTACCAGGCTGTAAACATGTTTATTTCTGCTGTGAAGTTGGACATTTAAACATGGGGACTTATGGAGACTGACTCACTTCAGCCTCAAGTGGCCCCTTGAGGAATTACAGTTTTTGGTACCTTTGCATTGGCTTTCCTTTCCAGCCACGGAGTTTGCCGCTTGGTCCAAACTTCTCATCAGCCTCAGCTGTACTTTGGGTTTAGTGCTAATCAGCTAATGATGGGACGCTAACATGCTCAAACGTAGATGGTGAATACAGTTAATATGGTAAACATCAGTACGCTAACATTGTCACCGTGAGCATGTTAGCGTGTGGCTCAAAGTACCACGGTTCCCTCAGTGCAGCCTCACAGAACTGCTAGCATGGCTGTATGACAAAACATATTAACTGCCATTAGGTCCATTTACTTGAGTAAGAGAGACCTAAAGTGGACTTTAGTTCAGATCATTTGGTCAAACTGCTGTTTCAAAAGTCAAGAAAACTGTCAGTCTCGAGGTGTGTTAGTGATGCATTGTTCATCCATATCTGACAGGACGACTGTGGGTGTCTTTTGAGATTCACAGCTAAGGTGTGAATATTTCAACTTCTACAATAATATGCATTTTTACTTTTATTAATCAGACACTCAGTAAATACAAAGCAGAACAGTTTTCATTTCACATGTCATAAACAGTGTATTAGGGCCATCAAATGCTTGAATTTGTCCCCACTATTCATAGAAGTCAGTCTGAAGTGGACTGTTCTACATTGTTCCAGTACACCCGCAGCCCACAGCTCTATCAACTGAACGAGGAAAAACACAAAAAACAGCTAGGAGTAAAGTTTGATCAGAAAACATCTGTTATGAGTGCTGGCAGCTACTATACTCACGTATATACAGCAGGGTAGGGCACCTCCCCCGAGAACACTACTACAGCACTCTGCTCGCTCAATCAATGCAGAGTTGCCTGCCAGGCTGTGTTACTGGAGACCAGAGCTCGGCTTTTACACTCACTGTGGTTTGATAAGGGTCTGAGTCAACACCAGGCAGAGTGCTGCTGGCCATCCAAACAGAGCCCGAGTCTAAAGCCTCACAGTTTTATCACATATCAGATGCCATCATGCTACGCGTTTCACTTCAAGACAGATTTAAGGCCACTGTCATATTACAAGCCAGACATTGTAAAAAAAAAAAAAAAAAAAGACATGAAAACACGCCTCTGGGAAGAGTTTCAGACTTCAGCAAGTCGTTCAAATGAAACAAACATCACAATATGGTTGTAAAGCATCATACGGCCTCAGTGGGAGTTCACACACAATCAGTTCACACACCATTCAGAGAATACGTGAGGACTGAAGCACAATTTTGAAGTTCTCATACTTCCATTTTATGCTACTTTATCCGACAGCTCTAGTTACTAGTTACTGATTAAGATTTTATATTTAAAATATCAGTTTCAAAAATGTCACGCATCGTTTCCGATTACAAAATCACCCAACAGTATATGAAGCTTTTCAGATGAGCTTCTCCTCAACAAACCACAGAATTGAAGTACCACTTAAATGTTTAGCACTGATAATATTGATCCAATAATATAACAGCATAACAGCTTCTTTAGCATTAGGAGTACTTTTTCTTACGTAGATACTTGTAGTTCTATTTAAGTAAAAGTTTGAATTCAGGTCTTTTACTTGTAATGGAGTATTTTACTGAAGTAAATGATATGAATACTTCTTCCACCACTGTCTACATACACACCTACAGATGTACACACTCATAAACAAATATGAGGACATGTAGAAACAGGCAAAGACTTCCTACTTGAAGGACCATGGGGCAAAATTGCAACATAGATAGGTAGCAGCCTTCAGGCTCTTATCATGGCAGTAGTTACTGTGCTTTAGTGATGCAAGATTTCATTCATAATCAAATGACTGCTAACCAAGTGTCACACTGTGAACCATTTTGGCACGAAAAGTGTCCCATCAAATATCTCACATTGAGTTTTTATTTGGTTTTGATAAAAGGATTAAAGGAAGATAAAGTCTTTACCTCCATTCATTGATCCTGGTTTTATCTAAGCGTGCAGATTGTGCTTTAACTGCAGTCATTGTACAGGAGTTCATGTATTATATATTTTAATACAACCCTGTTTCCAAAAAGGTTGTCCCGCTGTGTAAAATGTAACCCTAACCCTAATAGAAACAAAATATGATGTGAAAACACTGAAACAACATATTTAATTGAAAATAGCACAAAGACACATCGTCAAATGTTGAAACTAGGGTTAGATGTGTCAGGTTTACCACTCCGTTCATCAGCTCATCTTTTAACAACTCTCTGTAAGCGTCTGAGAACTTAGAAGAATTTGCTGTCATCTGAAAGGGTTGTTTAAATCAATGCAGAATACGGTTTGACAATGTCTTGCTGAAATAACTAAGGCCATCCCTGGAAAAGACATTGTCTACTTGGCAGCATATGTTGCTCCAAAACTTGTATATATATATATCATTCAGCATTACATGTGGGCAAGTTACCTATCATGCCATGTGAACTAATGCACCTCCATACCATCACAGATGCTGGCTTTTGAACTGTGCTCTGATAACAAGCCGGATGGTCTCTATCATCTTTAGCCCAGAGGATGTGGCGTCCATGATTTCCAAACAGAATTTCAAATGTGGTCTCGTCAGACCACAGGACTGTTTTCCACTTAAAGTTGGTCGTGTCCACAGAAGGTGGCAGCTTTTCTGGATCTGGTTTATATCCGGTTTCCTCTTCGCCTGGTGGAGTTCCAGCTGTCATTTGTGGATGCAGCGATGAACTGTGTTCACGGATGATGATTTTTGGAAGTGTTCCTCAGCCCATGCAGGGATGTCCATGACAGAGTCCTGTCTGTTTTTGATGCAGTGCCCTCTGAGTCTGAAGATCACGACCATCCAATATTGCTTTTTGGCCTTGTCCCTTGCGTACAGAGATTTCTTCTGATTCTCTGAATCTTTTAATGATATCATGAACTATAGCCAATGAAATCCACAGAAATTCACAGAGTGGTGAACCCCTCTCCATCTTTACTTCACAAAGACTCAGCCACCCAGTCATGTTACTAACCTGTTGCAAGTTCATCTCATTCATTGTGAGATGTTCCACCAGGAGTTTTTCTTTCAGCATTTCATAACATTTCCAGTCTTTTGGTGCCACTGTCCAACTTTCAAACATGTTGCTGGCATCAAATTGAATGTTGTTTTGCACATCATCACACTTTGTTTCACAAACTATTTTAGAGACAGGGTTGTATTGATTCTGAGCTCTCAGCCAGGGCTAATAGTCAACCTCATTAATAATTCTACACACTCAAATAAGCACAAAACAACAGTGCCATCCAGCCCAACATACTGTTGTAGGTTCTTTGAGATGACCCTTTGCAGCAACTGGTTCTTTGAAGAACCAATAGGTAAAAGGTTCCATGCAGAACTGAAAAAGGTTCTCCTTTGGCATCACCATGAAGAACCACTTTAGGTTCTAACTGAGACATTTATTTTTACTTTTAGCTTTACTTTGAGTTCTCTGGGGAACCTTTCTGTCTTTAAGAACATTTTTTGTGCTCTTTAAGGTTCTTTGGGTAACTGAATTCCAAAAAAAAAGAGTTCTTTAAGTCACAATTGTAGCACTTTTGGTGTTTTGTTTTGTTATTTAATAATAATTTTCATTTTAAAGATGCTATGATTACTGTTTCTTTAAGCCAACAATTAGAAGCAACTGGTTCCAATAGGTTAAAGGTTCCTTGCAGAATAAACAAAGGTTCCCCATGGCATCAGCATAAAGGACACCTCTAGATGGTGACGTAACTCAAAGCTTTATTTTTAAGGGGGTAGGTCCTACAGTGTGAAAATATTTACTGATGAGTCAAACTTGATCATGAGAACATTGAAGTGTAAATAATCTATATTAAAATTGTCAATAGAACTTTTGTTCCCTCAGGCTCTGTAATGTATGCGTCAGCAGCAAACTGAAGCACTGAACATTTTTTGGTTTCATTTCCCAAACTAGAGATAACATCGAGTGTGCGCCTCAACACACTCTGATTCAACACCTTATCAGAAATACTTTTGATTGTGGGACTGCTCAATTAAATGAACTTGTGCACTAATTACAGCGTTAAGAGAATGAACCAGATGAGGAATGAGTGTTTGCTCCGACATGTTTGCTCGAGGTCAAAAGAGTAATCATTTACCAAGAAACGTATCACAAAGAATCAGAGGCATGTGACTCAGGGAAATCAGCCAGGTAAAGTACAGTGACTGCCAGAGCACGGCAGCCAGTCAGCTGACTGGACTGCAAACAGGGAAGGGGGAAAGGGAATGATGAAACACACCAGGACTGCAGCCAGTGAAGCATAAAGGACCGTTTATTGTACCCAGTACAGATTATAATAAACTCAGCAGTGTAAGAAACACATTGTGAAGAGAGGGGACTGAAGCCTATACAAGTGCAGACAATCCCCTGTGGCCTGGGGTGGATCCCATGATATAATGCGTGTCTTCATTGTGGCCTTAGCTGGAACTCTGGCCTTTACACACACACACACACACACACACACACACACACACACACACACAGACACACACACACACACACACACACACACACGAGATAATAACATCTCCTCATCCACTCTCCAACCCCACACAGAGGCCTGTTAAAGGAACAGTCTGCAGTAGTAGCATCATAATTGGTTTTTAAAAAGGTACATGTCTATTAGAGCCAGATCTATACAGCTTATACATTAAAATCAAAACAAATGCAGCCTTATAGCAAAAATATATACTTTATATACGTTTGTCTTTGCCCCCATTCAGAAACATAGATAATGAACACAAAAAGAATGCAGAGAATATCACAAATATCTTCTTTGTCCAGAGACGGTAAAGCGATATGTTAGTGGACACAGTCTGGACTGATTACACCATGCAAAGACAAGCAGAAGTCTCCGCTGACAACTTGTGATTGGCAGAGAGGTGTCCAGAAGAAGGTGTCAAAATGTCACCCGTCTTCTTTGTTTGTTGTTTTTTTTTTTTTTTGCATGCAACGTCCTGATGCTCCTGCCATACTGGTGCATCAGAGGAACTAGTACACTGCCAAGGAAACGGAGAAACAAAACGCGATCATCTATCATACATAATAACTTCTGAGGCTTTTAGGAATCATCAACGCCTCTGGGAAAATTATGTACTCGTGTTATGGATCCCTTTTTAAAAAAAAAAAAAAAAAAAGAGGAGATGGGAGTACTAATCACTGAGCAATATTTAATAAAAAAAAAAAAAAGGACCCAGCAGTGATGAACAGACATGAGGAGTGTACTGTATAGACTGTGGGCTCCAACCACGGGGTGCAGTCTCTAAAGGGAAGCAGATACAATCTCGTACGCGGGCAGAAATGGTTAAAGAAAGGAACATTTACACGAGAGAGCAGCCCAACCAACTAGCCTGAAATACAGCAACGCCCCAGAAACCTGAGAGTTCTGGGTCTGAAAAAAGTTTCAACAAAACAGCTGGCATATCAAAAAAAGAACAAACAAGTCCTATCTACAGGAAACTAACTCATTAGTGTGGGTGTAGAATGTACGGAAGAGGATTAGGGCCATATGTGAAAAATTGATTTAAGTTCCAAGTTTAAAGTTTAAAAAAAAAAAAAAAAAATCTTTATTCTCAGAATTCTCAAACTTTAAATTCTGACTAATTGAATTTTGAGGGAAAAAAGAAAAGAAATTTTCTTCCTCTTCCGTAAGAATGTGTCGTGTGTTTTTGTTTAATCGATCCGTTTTTTGTTTTTTTTGCAATTTAAAGCCCTTTCACGGATCTCGTAAGTCAGATGTGGTGACATGAATATGTAGGGTGTGGGTGGGGGTGGGGTACCCAAAAAGGCATCTATAGAATAGTGCTGCATTTAGAATTCTCTCATTAGATTGTTATGTTTTTACTCTATCGGTTATTTGATTGTTTTTAAGAAAAGCAGATTGTCACAAACTCAGAAATGTAACAGCTCTTTCAGTCTTGTACAAAGGAGGGGTGGGCGGCGGGGCGGGGAGGTCCTGTCCATTCTTTTTAAAGTTGGTGTTGCTTCGTTTGGTCTCCATAGCAACAGCAGGCTTACTTTTAGAAGCTCGTAAGGTGGGCAGAGCGACCAAGTCCAGTTCACCCAATACTGACCCTCTCTCTCTCTCTCTCTCTCTCTCCCCTCATTCTTTCTCAGCTTTGGGAGCTTACAGAGTTCTCTGAAGGTTTTTCCAGGGAGCAGGAGGGGGAACCATGAAGGAGCCGGGCGCCTGGGTTTCCTCTTCCAAGCAGCTCAGCAGTTCCAGCTCTGGATTTTTAAGAGTGGGTGTCGACAGACTTTTGGGAGTGTTTGTGTGTTAACATGTGTGTGTCGTGCGTTGGGACCCTGCGTCTTCTTAGTAGCTGTAGCCATCCGGGAAGGGCAAGCCTGCCACGCACTGCTCCCCGGCGTCCAGCAGGTAGGGAGCGCTTTCATCGTAGTGGGTGAGGGGCACGGTGTCGTCGTCCAGCCCGGGCAGGCTGTCCGGGTCCACCTTCAGGTTGGGCCTCTGGTTGTCAGGGAAGGCCATGGAGAAGAGAGCCTCGGGGTCGCACACAAACTTGTACACATACCTCTCACCGGCCACCTGAGAAAAGGGACAGGAGACATATTAGACTCCGGTTTGTGACCATCACTGATCCACCATCAAATTTAAACTTGATTTGGATCTGAGGCAGCAAACACTGAACATAAACGTGACCAAACACAAGTATTTAGCTGCTGACTCAGAACCCCCCGTGGTTTTAATCAATCTTTGTGCTGCACAAAGTTGCTGAGGAGGGAGAGTAGAGAAAAGGTGAACGTGCCTTTACCTTCTGCATGATGCCTTTCTCGTAGTAGTAACGCAGCGAGCGACTCAGCTTGTCATAGTTCATGGCTGGTCTGTTCTTCTGGATGCCCCAGCGACGAGCCACCTGAGAGCAGGAACACAAAGAAATCCATGTTAGCAACATGGATTGGAAATGAAGCTCATTAGATCAACACGAATCCACAGGACAGGACATAAGTCCGGTTGTGGACATTGGGAACTGACCTCTTCAGGCTCGATGAGCTTGAACTCCATGCCACGACCAGTCCAGGCTATGAAGTGGCCATTGGCCGGATCGTCCAGTAACGTGACCAGGAACTGCCAGAGCTGCAGGGAGCCCCGGCGCTGGTAGGGCGGTCCGTCACGATAGACAGAGGGTTCCTGTTTTACTTTACCTGTGATCAGAAGAAAGAAGAAGAAGGAGAAGCAGACGGGGAAAGTGTCAGTCAGCACTGTACTCCACCACGGCCACAGTGTGGTGAGACATTCCTGCCAGATGGTCACTGTGAAGTGGACTCGCTGTTCATTCTGCACCATGAGCAGCCAAAGGACTGGACTCTGTCCCAGAAAATGCCCACAGTAGCTCCCTTTAAAAAGGCATACAATATCTAGTGTTTGTGCTCTGTCATTGGTGTTTTACCTTCTAATCTTTCAGGGACCACACAGGTGTCATCAAAGTACAGCTGAGCATCTCTGTCAAAGGAGAAGCCTGGAAATAAAGAAAAGACGAAGCGTAACATTAATGAGATGATGAGCGTGGGAAAGAGGCTTCTGTTTTGACATGGAGGCCGTTGACCACATTCAGGCCAGAGACCTGAACTGCATGCAAAGCAATATAGCTGGGCAGCTTCCCAAGAGTGGAAGCTTGTACTGCGCTAAGCCTCTGCCAGCTGCTGATGTGAGAAATGGACTGCGTGTGGAGGAGCTACACAAGATTCATTAATACATTTTCGCCATCTCACTGCTGCTGACCGCTATTCTCTCACAGACGCTGAGCTTTCAGCACCACGAGATTCAGGGTCACAAAGGATGGACCGCACTTATTAAATAATCCAACATCTGAGACGTTAATCAGAACTTACTTTCATGGTTATTTTGGTAGAAGCTCCCCGCTCTCCCAAACGATGACTGACAGTTAGGCACTTCTGTAAACGAGAGAAGAAGAACGGTGTGTAAATTTAGACCAGAGACAGTGTAATACATCACAATCCACCTTGCAGCTGACAGATATATTTGGACAAAGATACACAGTATCCAAACTCTTCGGAGGAGACACTGCAGTTCCAACTGGGCCTGAAAATGTCCGATCCTAAACATGCCTAAAAGTGGACATAAGTCCAGATCAGTACTCTAGACAGCACACTACAATCCCTCGCATGTCCACCGAGCCTGGAAATAAGATTAGCACCATGCTTGTTGTTTTAAATCTCAATGACAATCGAGTTACGCCGCTCCTCCCCACCCGAGGGGTCGAGGCCTGTCTTCCGTTTGCAGTGTCTCTGCAGTGTGTAAAGCCCCGCTCTGTTATTTTATGTCTTGTTTCCTGTCTGCTGATAAGACGACCAGAGATCAATCTTGAGCGAGTGTCTCCTCAAGTGTCTGACTCCTCTCGTCCTAACTTCAGGCAAGAGTCTGCAGGAAGTGACTGTTGTCTGACCATGAAGAGCAACTCTTCCACCAACACTGTGGTAATGATATGTTCTATAATGGTATGTCGGACACGCACTTCTTCCATCCATGCAGAGACACCAGGCTTCTGTGACGTAGGTATTTAAAAAAGGCCATAAGAAGCTAAGAGGATTTGGCATTACATCATCGCCCGGCCAGCCGGTCACCCACCAGGGAGGAACGAGAGTACGAGAGTGCGCTAACGGGAAAAAAAGTTGGAGTTTGAGGAAAATAGAGAGGACAACAGCTGGGTTGTGTGGGCGTTAGGATCAAACAATGCAGCAACAGTAGCTCTGCCTTGTTTGATTTCTGCCATGTGAGTAAACAGCATCTCTGCCGCGACTGTTTGACGAGGCTTCGTGAAGAGGGCCGGCACCATTTGGCCTCCACAACGAGGCTGGTACAAACGCTGTGCTGCAGGTCACTAAGTCCTCCGAGTGTTCTGGCCTAGATCTATTCCAGGTAGGCTCAGTGAAGAAGGTTCTCTGCACCTGGCTGGATGACCCATTTACTTTTTGCCCTTGGAGGCTTAGGCTGAGCTAAAAGACCCACTTTTACTCTGCAGGCATGACTCTGGAGAAATGATGCAGATTAGGCTTGGAGGCGTGAACATGGGTGCGTTTGTGTGAAAGGAGCACCTGGTGCACCCGGGCCCTCTGCTGCATGCTAAAACTCACAGGCACGTGTTAGCGCCCAGAACAAACACGGCCGGGCACATTCCTCACACTCTGTCTGCTCTACTTGCACTCAGCCCCAGACAATTGCTTTCACACAGCGAGCGGCAGACTGCCTTGGTTCAGAGCAGAAAGCTCCACGGGGACGTCTTGAGAAGTTACGGACTCTTCTCTAAACCCTGACACTCACCAGAATCAAAGCAGAAGTCACGAGGCTCCTGCTTGATGGCCATGGGGTGGAAAGCAGCCTGACGTTGAGGGCCCTGGGGTGGACCTGGGGGGCCCATGGTGGGGACGCCCTGCTCTGTGTAACGTGGGTCGATGAGCTCTTGCTTGAAACCCTGGGGAGGCACGGCTACCAGAGGCTCTGACATCTGCCGGTGGTATGGTGGCCGACTGTCACGTGGCAGGCTGTTGTTGTTGCTGCTGCTGCTAGTGGGCTGGGGCAAGAACTGGGGGCGCCCTTGACTCTCTGATGGAGGGAAAGGTAGACATGGCTCTGACATCTGCCTCTGGAACCTACAGATAGGGAGAGGAACAGGAATTAACCTCTTGCCTGACACACTTGCTCACAAAAAGAGGAGATGCGGCAGCTCAGCTCACCTGTGCTCAGGTGTGAAGTTGTTGGCATCCTGGTTGATGGGCGCGCAGGGCACGGCGAATGGCGGGCTGTGGACTGGGAGTGCTTGCTGGTTGGGAGATCCCGCGCTTGCCGCTATGGGCTGCTGTATGTGCACTGGGCGAGGCCCCGGAGTCTGACTGGCTACGTGGACGTGGGGGGGTGGGGTCTGCTCGCTCAGTGGGTGCGTTCCCGCTGTGCTGGTGGGGCCGCAAGGAGAGACCGGCGTTGACGGGGGAGTTAATGGCTTGAACCCAGGGGTGGGCTTCCTGTCACAGGCACTGCGGATGAGCAGATGGAATACCGTTAATCACAGAGGGATAATCAATATGAGCCATGCTCGTGGTGCACTGCTAATGTAATCACAGATACATACCTGTAGCTGTAAAGGCACTTCTCTCCGTAGGGCATGGGACTCCTGTCCTGGCGACAGGGAGACAGCTCTTTGGAGGGAGTCAGCTCTCGTTTGATCTTGGCTGGTGGCGGTCCATGAAACATCACTAGATAGGAGAGGAGGAGATGCACAGAGGAGTGCATTAGATAAAGTCCAAATATCACCTAATTGAAGCCATAAACAGAAGTGGAGCAGTTATCTTAACCACATTTGGAACTGATGGATAAATGGACGTATGGACAATGTCTCTGTATTCCCTCGACTGACAGAGCCACTTAGCAGCAATTTATCATGTGTCGTAATGATGGTTGACCAGGCTCTGAAAACAACCATCCATCCAGTGCTGCTAGGTAGCGTGATACTAACTGCACTACACACACAAAAGCTATCAAACTTCTCGTCTGATTCCCATTAGGGCAGCCCTGCACCAATACCCATGAATCAGTGTGGCTGTAATCTAATGGCGGTGAATGATTTTCTTCTCCCCGCGCTGTAACCATTAGACACTAGCTGCAGCTTTCTGCCGATCGGCTGCAGTTTCCGGGGCGCCACATAATAGCCAGGCAGAAACTGGATCCCCGGGCGCAGAGGGAGTGGGAGCCAAATAAATCACCCGTGGTGCTGATGGACCTAAGCAGAGCTAACAATGGGCATGTGAGCTCCCATGTGTGCTCTGTGAAACCTAATGGCTGGAGTGAGACTCCTCACACAGAGAGAACAGTAAATAATGGGCAGATTAGGCATCTTTTCTTACTCTGGACCGCTCGGCGAGGGGAAGGGGATTAACGAAGTAGCGCCCAACCTCTTTGCTCCTCCACTCCAGAGCAAAATGATTCATAGTTTGGGGTCAGTGGACTGGTGCTTCACCCCATGTGATGTCCGACTGACTGCAGCTCATATCGGAAAATCTGGTTTTGGTGAATAGGCAACTTGTGAGAGAGAATGGCCTGCAGCCTAGCAACAGAAGCAACTGCCAAACTCCCTTCTCAGTAACACACACACACCACACACGGTGCTCTCTGTTAAAATACATACATGTCAATGCGCCGACCTCAATAATACGTTACAGCGTGACGGCCAAGTGGTCAGTTTGCAGCTCGTCGTGCCACATTAACCAAGATTTAAAAAGGCAGCCCTGACAAAGACAGGCAGCAACCACACCCTGTCTCCACCTCCTACGCATCAGACGAAAACATAAACTCAGAGAGGACAGCAGGGAGGGGAGGAGGGGTCATAAAATGCTTCATTGGGCATAATACAAATATATCCCTGAGCTGCAGACTGAAGGCGTGCAGTGTGCAGAGACAAACAGAAGGCTGTGTGGAGCCGTTTAGATACAAGTTCTGAGGAAGGACTGAAACAGGCAGCTCCGAAAAAGCTGCCCTATCCACTGGAATCTAGCCCACATCAGCAGCAGGGCCTGAGTGCGGGAAAGTGTGAAATCAGATTAGGAGCTTGGCTCATGTGATGCCCCATGCCAATCGGCTGATTAAACTCAAAATGGAGGGAGGGAGGGGAGGAGAGAGAGAGAGAGAGAAGGAGGGAGAAACCCTTCCCAGAGCTGTGTTTTTGTTTGAAGATGGAGAATGGTTCGTCCTCTGCAGGGCGAAGACGTGTTGATAATAAGAGCTCCTTTGGAGCTGTGAAGATATCTGATGCTGCTCCGCTAAAAACACAACTCCATTACCAGGCCGAATCGCCACTGCTGTTTGAATCAGACGAGAAGCAGGCTGGGCTGAAAGATTCTAATCATGTGTGGGGCTTTGACTGATGTCAAGAAAGCAGTTTGGAGGACACATAGGCAGAGAGTACTTACAGCTGTCCGACTGGAAATCTGGGACAAACTGTTCATCGTCGGGCACCTGGGCTGTAAAGATACAGAGATGTCACACGTGAGAAAGATCAAACCTCTTCTGACCTCACTAAAAAAAAAAAAACTGCTGGAAGTGAGTTAACCGTTTCATCTAAAAACATGATGCAATGTGAAAAGGGAGAAAGTAAGCAGCTGAATAAGGCGACTTTTAGTGAAGGCACAGGCAGTTTCTCGTGTGGAGGACTTTGCTCTTCTTGCTCTAGTTGCCAGAACAAAAATAGCAATATTTCACATTCTCATCAAGTTAATCTTTAATCTTAAAACTTGCCTAATTTCACTCTGTTCACCAATGACTAAGAGACACATTATGAAACCGTGTTGTTGGATAGATGGAGGACTTTCCATGCCAAGAAGCAACGCAAGAAGTTCTTAGAAAATGAACACAGAACTCACCTTCAGCGATCCAGATCTCCTGCAGCTGACTGAGGTCTTGGAAGAGTTCTGGAAAACAATCAGTCATCGATATTGAGTATAGGTTTCCACCAATGTAATTCCATGTTAAAACAGTGCACACACGAGCAGACGTTACCTTCTGTGTCCTGGGCGAGCTCTGTGTCGACAAACTTCCTCTTCCTGTCGTTCAGAGGCCTGATGTGAGACGGTTCCTCCACGTGAGACTTGTGCTGTTGGGAAAGCGAAGACGAACAAACGTCAAGACAGTCAACAGAAAACGGATAATGCAGACAGAAAGTTAGGTGGACTGTGACTGTGTGGTGATATATGGTGAGCTCTGCACATAATACAGAGCCGAGCGTCAGGATGTGAGGTTTGAGGCCGGCGTGCGTCCACTTACACTGGGTGGGACCATAAATGGGACTTGCTGGTCATAGAATCCGTCCATGTTATCTGGGTGATCGAGGGTGGGATGGGGCGCCAATATTGGGGGGGAAGGGGGAGGGGGTTGTTCGCTTTAAAGCGACAGCGCCTGGGTCACTGGAAAAAAAAAACACAAGAAACACACACTTCAAGAGCGGGAACATGTGCAGGACCTTACTATGAGTACAATCAGTCATCGGTTATGTTGTGTCAAAGGAGTTGTACTTCACTTTCACTGTGTGTGTGTGTGTGTGTGTACTGGGCTTCATTATACAGTAGCATGTTCATGTAGCAGTAAAAGTGGCACTCTGCATCCTATTCTGATGCTGCAACAAAGCCACCATCTTCCTCTAGCCTCTTTATTGAAGCAACAAACAGCTCTTTGAAGAGAGCACAATGTAAACACACGTTAGGTCATTATCCATCACTGTTACATAAGCCACGCTCATCGGCCATCTGCGAGCGTTACATATCCTGTACTCCTATCAGCCTGGAGACTGGGTGAAAGACGTGTGGCTCCGCCACCCATAAAGCTGATGGAGCAGCTTTTTCTGGATGCTGCTGGCAGAACTCAAACTCCCAGATCCCCTGTGTGCACTACTATCAAAAAAAAAAAAAAAAAGTTCCTTTCCACCAACAACAACAACACTAAAGCATCAACACTGCCCTCTGTTCTCACATCCTCCTCAGCAGAGTAACATGACTCACTCCTCTATCTCCTGTTAATGGATGACGAATACAGTATAGCTGCTGGGCAATAATTACAGACAGATCACAGACGGCCCGGAACATGTAGTCTTTGTACATGCTCTCATGTGGAGCAACTTAAAGTGAGAGATGAGCCTCCATTTATGGATTTCAACATGAGAGTACATTTACTACTACTGCTATAATCAAATACAACTACAGTAAGTGCCTGGTACTCATGCAGGACAGCAGCGTCGACTGTTAAATCATAAGAATGACCTCAGAAACATTAAACACATCGCGCACCGCACCAGGACTGGACAGACTTTAGCACGGCTTCAAAAGGCACCGCGGTGCCCAAAGTAAACAAGCTTGAACCGGGATACTGGGTGATCCAGGCTAACTTTTAGCACCGCGCCAACCTTACTAAATTAGCCACATTCTCCTTACAACTTTTTGTGTTGGAGCCGAGTCTGGAGGGAGGGAGAGGGAGAGGGAGGGGGCGCTGGGAGACGAAGATCACCCGACCCCCTCTACTCTCCCCTCCCCGCCCTTCCCCACCCATCCCTCCCTTGTTTTTCTCAATGAAGTGAAACTCGACCCGAGTGGAAACACAGAGGGAGGAAAAAAAATGGCCCGTCCATTCATAAAAAAAAAAAAAAAAATCACAAACAGTCGCCTGACCGCGCTGATAAGACGAAGCCAAAATCCACGCAGATAACCCGAAAGCCAAACACCACACACACACCAGGCTTAAAGACGACACACGGGCTCTATTTGACGAAGAGAGTAGCCGAAATAAAATGGTTGCCAGATAAGAATCTTTTAATAAGATGGCGTTGCGCTTTTGTAGTCTAAAAGAGCGTTAGAAAAATATCTAACCGCACCGGAGCTTCGTCAAAGCAACTTCTCGCTGAAATAAATACTGCAGCTTACCTTGTCTGAGTGTAACCCTCCTTTATGTCGACAGAATGCTGTAGAAATATCCACAAATTAAAAAAACAACGTGTCGATAGCCGTGTGGTCTCTGCGTACGGATAAACTGATGTGCTTCCTTCGACTCACAAAACTTGACTGAGCTTTTCGTTAATGGCCCGGTCGGTTTTTCCCCTGGGCTCGAGCGGCACGCAGAGACACGCGCCAATTGGTTGATCGACCCTGTCTGTTAAAGTAAGCAGCCAATGGTTTCTATGGAGCTAATGAATTATGCATGAGTCTCGGTTTGGCCAATCACAGCGCCGCAGTGGCCTATTTTTATGAATGGCTGGATTTCATTCACATTTTTTTCAAGCATCAATGCCAAGAGGCGCCTGTTAAAGGGCCAGCTGCAGTGGAAATATACTAAAGACCCACACAGAAGCTGCTGGAGCGAAGTCAGTGTTAGGATGACTTTCCCTGAGCTCTAATGACAGATTATTACACTGAAAAGAACAAAGTGTCTTTAGCTTCAGCACACGATGATTTAAATGTAAAGTTGATTTTAACAGTGCAGTAATGCAACAGATTGGTGGACCCCAAAACACTGAGGATTAATATGGATAAAAAAGGAACAGAATCACTACAAAATGTAGTAAATGATAGAAATGAATGAATTATAGAATTTACAGACATTAAATACCTCAAACTGTAAGTGTTACATAACATCTGCATAGAAAATACTCAAGCATACAAGCATTACTGGCCTTGATTACATGTGTCAACAATATTTCATACAAAAGCCTGTATTATATATTTATTTAAACAAATACAAATAACTTGCATCAGCATTTATATTTGCTCACAGTCTGATTCATTGGATGAAGGAGTTGTCTTGCACTGCAAGTGAAGAGGCAGAAAGGTGATGATGAGGTAATCATCTGTCTGTCACAGCAAGATAGTAGTCAGATTAGCATAAAATGTGCTATAGACATTAACTGATGTCATTTACAACTCTACCCCACCATACAAAAGTCTGATTTATTTGACATTTTTCCATGACAGGTTGCTTTGAAGATGAACCATTTCCATTTTGACCACTACCTTTCTCCTAGCAACAACCACATCAGGTCAACTTTGTACACAAGAAAATGTTTTAATGACACCATGAGCTTTTCTCCAGCGTCACTGCTGGTAAGGCTCAAAGTAAAGCAACACAGTCAGGATGTTCATCTTTTATCTATTTAAATAGTACCTTTCAAAATAAAAGATTATTAGATTATACTTTTTTATATTCTCCTTTAATAAAGTTAGAAAGTGTGTAATAAAAGTAAATAAAATCCCAAACATGAGATTATCATTTATTTAATTACAACAAATACCTCCAGTTAAGAAGAGCTTTTCACAGACAATAAAAGTCCAGTCACTTTCAGCGAAGCATTAGAACCATTAGAAGTGTTCTTCAGTTGGAATAAAATGTCAATGTTTAAAATGACAGACCTGAAGCCATCCTGACTTGTGTGTGAGTGCTTGCTGCTCGCAAATATGTGTGTGAAGAAACGGCTGTTGAAACCCAGAGGTTAGAGGTCATAAATAAATAACCTTAGTAGTTATCACCTGAGACACCAAGTAAGGAATCCCTCATATACACTCCATGTTATTATAAATGTCAGTCCAAGTTTAAAACAGAATCCAGCAGCTGGTATGAAATCTATAATCCTCTGTAAATCCCAGCAGCCACGATGCAGATTATGAGCCTGCTGCATAGTAAGAACAGACAAACACACATGTAGTTCTCACAGCGTACAGTGCTATCTTTGTTGGTCGTCCTAGAGGTCTAAGGCCAAAGGCAAACAGCTTGTTTTTCAGGGTATGGGCTCCGCTTAGACAAGCAGACAAAAATATGGAGGTGAGAATGTTTAAAAATATCCACTGTCAAATTCAATTGTAAATGTGTGAAGCATTAAAGAACAGAAAATATCTCAGTGTGACTATTTCCAAATCAACAGCCTATGCAGGTCCGCTGTGCGCTGCACCTCTTCGTTGGTGCGGATGTGGTGGGTGGTCACTTGGAGGCGTGTGGAGAGTGAGCACATTGTGTTGCTGTTCTTACTCTTTCCTTAAATAAATGTGCCATATGCAAAGGGTGACATGCTTGTGTACATACCTCTCTCTCTCTCTCTCTCTGGATGACTGTGAGTGTGAGAGTGGGTGCTGTGAAGGCAGGGTATGATTTAAAGCGTCAATTTCCTGTTTCCTCAAAGACTACTACTGTGGGTTAGTGTGACACTGACATCATGGCCAGGTCAGCAGTGCTGCCTGGGTGCAATGTGGGATAATCCTGATGCTGAGAATTCATTCCCAAGCCGGGCGAGAAAGATCACTACGCCTGGCACCTTAGTTTAGAGGTTAAAAGTCCTCTTTCCAAAGAAACAGCATTTGATCAAAGAAGTCCATTTGATCAAATCAGGTAATAGTCATCAGATGAGAGGTTACCCAGTTGACAATGAGTTGTAGATTTTCAAATTCATTATCAAAAGAACACCTCTGGTTTGGCATTGACATGATGTTCATGAAGACTCATGACGGATAAAAGAAAACTAGACATATCATCTTTTTTATTCCATACATTCTTCTTCCTCACCAAACCGATGACAGTATAAGGAATGGACAGTCCATGCGTGACATCACCCACAGGTGTCTGAAGAGCTGTGGCTCTGGCCATGTTGGTGGTCTGCCATTTTCACCTCCCAGCTAATCTAAAAATCGGCAAAGATGTGGATAATCAGCAACACGCCATCTGTAACGGCACCTTCCTGTCAATCAAAGCAGCCATGCCGTTAATTCTGCAGAACTTTAAGTCTTAATACAATTTGAACAGGTGAGTTGTATATAAATTCACCCTCAGTACAGTTGTCATGAACGGGGAAATTAGCTATAGAGACCAAAACAGTTTTTTGTACCAGGCTGTAAACATGTTTATTTCTGCTGTGAAGTTGGACATTTTAACATGGGGACTTATGGAGACTAAAGTGTTCTGTAGCCAGCCGGAACTGCAGTTTTTAGGAGGTCGGCCCTTGTTTAAAACCTGATATCTGTATTACCCACAATGCTACTGGGACTGCCGACAGTCCTAGTAGCAGAGCAGAGTTCAGGTACGATCCCCTCTTTCTATCGCCAACTTTCAGATTTTCTGTAACAGACCCAGCCGGTGCTGACTCAAGTGATATCATGTGAGTCAGTTTATCAGATTTTGCGCAATTTATTTTTCTTTCTTTCTAAATTTTATGTATTTTGCTAAATCATGTTTTTTTCGGTGTAAAAATCAAATGTGTTGGTTTATTCATTTTAGAAATGTTGTCTAACTCTTTTTGATCCCCTCTTATGCAGAAGTACTCCCCAACAAACAAACTTTGACACGTAAAACTCCTCTTAATAAACCGAGGTTCTAAGTTCATCGTTGATATGATTGAGAGCTCCAGAAGAACATCTACAGGGACCTTGTGGTGAGATAGTCCTTACTCCTTAATACTTCTTAGAATTCAAACTCATGTTGCTCTGGCCATCAGTGAACGTGGCCTTTAGTGTCATCACAGCAAAAACAGCAGTCACTGTGATGAGGCATTATAACTGAGAGTCTCTGCAGTTTGTCCCAGCTTGCACATGTCTGTCAAACTGCACATTTGAAAAAGAGTTAAAATGGGAAAGTAGTGCCTCTGGGCGCAGGATGCTCCCTCACTGAGGGACAAGATGTGACTTGCCTGCTATTAATAGCACTTTGGGAGATAATTCCTGCCTTGTTATCTTAGCAGCCATATTGAAGAAGCCTTGCCAAAGGCAGACTCTCTTGTGAGGCTCCCAGTTGTATAACCATGCTTTCTTTTATTGTTTCACTCTTGTCTCGCTCCCATTCTTAATTCAATGCCTGCTTCTTCTTTGACGTTGTCTCCTTTCTTCCTGATTCTCTGTCTTTCTCTCTCACTCAGCTGTCTCGCTGTGCTTTTGCTGGCTCTGTAGGAAGCTACAGATGAAGGCCAAAAGGGCGAACACGCTGCAGAAAATGACAAGGAGCCTTTTGTTCTATCGTAATTATCCTATTACTGTTTCCCATTGATTGTTTTCTTTGCTTCAGGTTTAAGATTTGAACACACTTGAAACCAAAGTGCACATGTAACTTTTAACAACCTCATCTGTGAGCTCGCTGGCAGCTCTGTGAGTGCCAAAATGCTAATATTTTGATGAATGTCTGCACTGTAATTCATTCCATAGTTGTTGCTCATAGTGCTGATAGTGTATAGTTTATAAATGACGCCACAGATTCTGTAGTTTTGAATGACTTGAAAAACCTTAGAAATGAAAGTTTATAATAATAATGTACACAGACATGCAATAAGTAAATAGACACCTTTTATTTGAATTTGAATGAAGGTGTCTATTTACTTCTTGCATGTCTGTGTATAAATGATCACATTACTTGCTTTCTCCAAAAAGTAGTTGTAGAATATTAACCTTTATAATTAGAAACAGCACCACAACAACAATTTCTACACACTGCCACAAGTCAGTCAACAGGTTAGGCATGTAGCTGCCATTAGTTAAAACCCAAGTGTTCAAACTGTCCCTTTGATGGTTTTATCAAAACCAGGTCACATTGTGACAAAGGAGGTAAGTCCCCCTTTGACCAGTCATCAGTACTCCAAAGAACGTTTAATAAGAACATTATCAAACATACAAGGTTCTTCAAAGTATAGAAAGTATTTGTTGTGACTTAAAGAACTCTTTTCTGCCCGCCAATGAACCTTAAACACCAAAAAAGGGTTCTTAAGGATAAAAAGTTCTTTTTACTCCATGATGGCTTTAGTTTGACTACTTTTTAGTTTCATTTTACTTTAAGTTTATAAAATATGATGCACTGTTATAGATTAAACCTCTCAATAGTATAAAACTGTTCAATTTAGCTCCACCTAAACCAACTTCTACTTCCCCACGAATGAATCCAGAATAACAATGAATAATATAATATATAATAGTAAAACATTTTTCTACATGGAGCACTTTTAAGTTTTATGTTGCAGTATTGTTACTTTTAATGAAATCAAGGATCTGAATACTTCTTCCACCACTGACCTTTGTGAAGTTTAAAATGTGATATTTCTCTTGTTGTTATTTTGGCCACCTTCAAACCATTGTCTCATCGTTTGTTCACTCTCATCACAGACTTCCTCTCAGTCTCAATCTGTTTAATGTCATCAGTGACTCAGTTATTGTTGGATGTCTTCAAACAATCCATGAAGAATTAAAAAAATCTGGTTTCTGTCTTTATCAGGCTGCACTAACAGACGGTATCTAACACACTGTGATCAGATCACACGTGCTTTGGTCCAATCCAGATCGAACCAACTTAAGCTGAAACCCGAGAGTGCCAACGCTGCTGGAATCTGCAGCCATTAGTTTATGAGAGTAAAGGGGGGAGAAAAAAGGACAAATGCATCTTCAACCTCCTTGATTTATTTGATAAAATGTTTTGTCCATCAAAATGCCAACAGCTATCAAACAGTGAGGATGACATACTGTAGAGACAGAGTGCAGAGCCTGAACATATTGATTTTTCATCCAGTCAGGTCCTGAATGACACGGGGGATGGTCTGCCCTTGACCCTCTATGGGAGGGGGAGTCCCCTATAAGCTGACCCTGATGGGGTGAGGGGGTGTTCGTACTGCAGCAGTGTGTGGAGTCTCGAAATCAGATAATTTGATTAACTGTCCTCTTGCTTATATACAGTGGCTTTTTCCTCTCTGTAATAATCCCCTGAAGCTTTGTGACAACCTGGCTGTTGTGATATGTAATATCTGACGTGTGATCCACCCTGCGAACTCTATTTCTATGACTTGACCATTTAGTTTACATGTAGAGTGATGATCTGCTGAGGCTCTGCTGTATCGGTGCCTCAGATGTCACTCAATACCGCTAATCTGTCCTCGGATGCGAACCGGATCACACTAGTCAGGACTGTAGAGCCACGTCTGCCTCGGAGGGCAGGGGGCGAGCAGAATGTGGGGAGGAGCAGATAGCTCCACATGGAGCAGATGGAAACAAATGTCTGTGATTGTGTTGAGGAATGAAAGTGCTGCTAATGAAGAACACAGAGTTGTGTGGTGGTACTCATATATCACACAGGACCCCGGGTGTTAAATATTATACAGTAACACGTAGAACTTAAGAGACGAGTTCACATTCTGGGAAATGTGCTGAGTCGCTTTCTCGCTGGGAGTTTCTTTCATGTCACGTCGGATGGATTGCAGAGACAGGAACACTGTGTGTATTAGAAACAAGAAGATGGTTGTATGACTGCAGAGTTGATCCTGTGAGGCCAAAAAAAAAACCATGTGACACCATGACATCATATCTATTACATTTGGGTTTCAGTTTAGTTCCAGTTTGAATATCAGAGATTTCAGAAAGATCCAACGTTCCCCGTCATAAGACCACTTGTACATTGACATGAACATTGACAACGTTGATTGGGTAACATTGACACCACTTTCATATCTGTGTGTTAAGTACAAGACCAACCAACCAACCCCTGTAGAGCTGACTAATTAACTCACTGTATGTCGTTTGTTTAATCTGTAAACAAAATTCATGCAATGTGACTATTCCCAGATTAACATTAATGATGCATTCACTTGCCATCAGCAGAATGGGAACAACAGGAAAGTCTCTGTTTATTCCAATTTGGTAGTTTTCATGCATTATTCCCCTGACTGCTAACCTTGCAGTCCTAAATATCCTAAATTATCTTCTTTTGTTCTGTCATATATTTGCTGTTTAGCTGTTTGTTGTTAACAAGTGAAAGCAGACACAAAAGTTTCAAGTAGGAGACTTTTAGTGTTAGTATTGGATTTTATCCAGATTTAATTGCCAGTGTTGGTGGTTTTGGAGCAGTAGTTGGTTGACACCTCTGTACTTGCTTTTACTAAAGTGCCAGAAGTGATAGTTGTCGGAAATTTCCAATATTTCAGACTCAGGTTATCCAAATGTCAAACGTCCCATTCGGCTGCTAGCAGTCACGTTTTGAATAACACACAGCAGAACCTTCCAGAGACTCACTGGGCAGTTAGCAAAGACGCTGCTCAGAAGATAAGATGTTCTGTGCAGTGTCAATAACTCCACATAAAATCACAACTTGTTGCTTTAATAATATACAGACTGAACAAATGAAGCACAGCAGGTTAATTGTTGAGCGTTAGAGTTGTTAGTAGGCAGAACCAGGCTGGCTGTTTCCCTCTGCTTCCAGTATTTATGCTAAGTTAATCACCCCTGACTCCAGCTCAGCGCTATTGATATTTTCATCTAACTATCTGCAAGAAAATGAATTCCACATTTCTCCAGAAACACTGAGGCAGTTTATTGTGACCTCAGAATCAGAGGATTCTCTCCTGGCTCATAAATGTGTATTTCAAAAATCTCTGAGGGAGAAATCAAAGAGGCTTTTCCATCAAGAGTAGTTTGAGTGGACGAGAGGGCTTAGACTCTTTTTACAACTGGGAACCTGTCTGACTTGTTGTCAGACCACATTCTCAGAATACAAGTGAAGCAGACTGGCTGAAGGGAAGAAAAACGACACAAAATAGCCCTGGGAATGAACATCATACTTTGATATATTTGAGTGCCCATGGGTGGATTTGTATTTAATCATTTTACTGAGCCTGGTGAACTCCATGGTGACAACTGGTCAGTTATGAAATATCTAAAAGTAGAAAAAAAGGATAAATGATAAGGCTAGTGATATTCAATAAGTTTCTTATTGTGAACACATCAGTCACCACACTGTTGTGTCATTACATGGGCACTAATGTTGTTGAGTCCGTCCCGCATACATGATCCTGTATTTAAAAAAATAATCCCCAGAATGTGCCAGACAAATTCACCGTTGACTCCTGTGATGTTTGCCACAGTGCCAGGTTATTCAGAAATCACAGAGAGAACGGAGTAACGTATTACTGGATCTGCTGGCTCATTTTTAAAGAGAACGCGCTTCAGGAAACTGAACCTGCACATAAAGATGGACTCAGATATCACCTCTGTGTTTGCTAATAAAGGTAAGCTCAGCGGCGTCACGTGACATCAGTCCGTTACCGTGATGTTGGCCAGCCTGCGCTGCTAACTGAAGGTTAGAATGACACAAAAGCGCTGATAGAATCTTCTGTATTTCACTCGTCTGAATGCTGAGGGTCGGGTTGCTGACAATCAGGGTTAAAGCCAATCCTCTGGTCATTTTTAGAGCAACATGTTTAAAAATGCCCAGAAAGAATGGCTGTCTCTGTGCCATGTCTACTTTCCTCTGTCTTCTGTGTGAGCCCTGTGCAAAGCTGTGAGCACAGAGTGGGTACATTTATCTGTTAAGGCAATTGATTACTTCACAGGACAGGAATAGACATGACTTGTGGCACACATTGGAAATTCACACTGACGGGCTTTGCGTGGGCTTTCATGTTGCTGCCCGCTGACTGGACAATAAATCACAAATGGAGGTTGTAATGGTAGAAACTTCATGTGGGAATTCTTTCTTTTCTTTTTTTTTTTTTTTAATGTAACAAGACAGCTTCTTCCGCCATCTCTCTTGAACATGTTCATAAACATGCTGACAAAAAAAGAAATGAAAAGCACAACAAATAAATATACCAGATAACTGGAACCTTGAAGCAAAGACATGAGTTTGAATAGTCTGATCCACACTCTCTGTTTTGTTCACTCTCCTTTTGTTTCAGCAGGCATGCGGTGATGTAAGTTAACTTCAGATAAAATATTATAAACAGATATATACACTTGGTAATACAGCTGTCTCAAAGCATTCTTTCAGTAAATTGAAAATAACTGTAAACATGCACTCTTTTCCCACCCAGTTCTCTTGGCGCCCAGACTCCATTGGGGTCAACTACAAATGAAAAAGACGACGATGTGCTGTATTTCTTATCTTGTGACATTCCCACAGTGTTGCTGTAATATTAAGGTTATGTTAGTTATGTTGGATGGCTTTCAGTTGGTATATATTCAAATAAAACCATTTTGATGGATTACATGAGTAACTTAAAACTCCATCCCAGTTGATGTTTGATGCTGTTTGCAGGGACCCGATATCACATCTGGGTACGGTAAATGTCAGTATATGTACACTGGAATGTTTTCATGGGGCCTGGGTGCCAGAGTAAAGACTCAGTGTATTTTAAAGGGAACCAGGGTCCAAAGGCATCAAAGCCTGACCCTATACAGTGGAGCTCAGTTTGTACCACCAGAACATCTCCGCAGTCTCTCTCCGCCCTGCACATGTCAGCAGGGTGCAAGACAGTTTTCCACAAACATCTAATTCACATCACATACAGGGTTTTAACATTTGAACATTTACCTTCTCTTTGAGTCTCAGTGTCAAATTTATTTTGAACATGAAATTCTTGACCACATGGTAAAAGTGTGTGATGAAATAATCTCAACTCAAGGTCCACGCATCACCTTATACAACCAATATTGGCCAATATTGATGTTTGAGTTACAGAAATGTGAGGACCATATATCGGTTGTTCTTGTATTGTTTTTTTTTTACATAAACATACTGACATAAGAATTGTGACCAAGAAATGTTCAGAGAGACATTTTACTTGAAAAATTATTTACTCTCTATCAGAGAAACAGTTTTTAGCTGCGCATGAATCTGGGGATGGCGATTGTTGGTCGGTCAATTGACCACTATTTCTCTAGTCTCACTGCTAGATTCAGATTTGTAGTTTTGAGTGAAATGTATAGATCACCATGAGCTTTGGTACAGACCTTCATGCTCCACTCAAACTGCAATAACTCAAAAGATACCTTAACGTTTCATGACATTCCCTTCAGACTATATTGTACTTATTAGCATGCTAACATGCTAATAGCATTAGTTTAACATGCTAACATGCTAAACTAATGCTGTGTCTCAATTCAGATACTTCCATCAGTACACTTGTATGTAGTACACTGTGTACACTCTGTACTTCCTAATTTTGACAGGTTCATGTTCTCTCAATTTGAGTCCTGGAAATGAAGACTGCAACCTTTTTTTTCTTCTCCTTTACCGATTGCCGTGGTGGAACATTAACGCCAACAATTCTGTGAGGGTTCTCAGTCGTCCAGGTCATCTTTCTTTAAAAAGGTTAAGTCCAGTTGCCCCAGGCGTAACCTTTTTAAAAATTTAAAAAAACATTTTTTGTTTAAAAAAACATTTTACAGTCAAAATACAAATAGAAAACCTATGTGCAACTTATATTTGTATATTATCTTATTCACAGAAACGGCTTCAGCTCCAGCAGCTTCCTTCACAATGCCGGTGGTCCCTTCCCTTCTACTACATAGCCAAAAAGATGACCACTGAGAGCGACAGGCGTCCAGTGTTCCACACTTGACCGTTACGTGTGAAGCATTTGGATACTCAAGGTACACTGCATTTTGCCATAACTGACAGTGTGAACACACTTATGGACTCGAAATAGCAAATGGAAGTATGAGAAATGAGATACAGCGTTGTCACTGTGAACATGATAGCATGCTAACATTAGCATTTAGCTGAGGCCTCACAGGGCTGCTAGCACGGCTGTAGACTCTTTGTTTCCTTAAATTACTTCAAAATCAGTTTTCTGTGTATTTCTCTGCTGCAATTTTTTGTCTCTTTTCAGCCAACACATACAGTGATACAATATATCTGTAATAAACCTGAATACTGGTCCAGTTCTACTTTTGAGACTGATCAATTTGCTGATGAAGATCATGTATAAAGCTGGACTGTGAACCGTGAGATTATTTTGTCACACATTCAGTAATTTTGATGCTTTTCCTCTTTCCAAGCCGAGAGGAAAAGCCAACACAGCGCTACAGTCACAATTACACAATGTGAATTACGCAAAGTGGAAAACTGTCTTCAGAGAGTGAGTGTAGCAGCTCTATACAGTGAAGAATACTGATCTGAACCCTTCTAAGCTAAGATTTCCACATGGATAACAATGATATATTAAAAACACATTCGTGTGTACAGTATAAGTGAGCTATACCTACTTTCCAGAAATATACATATACTCTTTCTGCACATACTGTATAATATAGTTTGCCATATTGTGGGGACAGTAATATGGATACATTCTTTATAAACACTGAACTAAGCTCCCTGGTCTATGAATGATATATCCATCTTCCATCTTCTCTGGTGAGAACAAAATTCATCCCATCGCCATCACATCTTTATTTGGTGTAATTAAACAAATCATGAACACACTGAAGCCACCTAGCACCTTACAGTAGGGGCAGCCTCCGGGATTTGCACTCTCACAGCACACTTGACATTGCGAGTTGATGTTTGACACGGTAATTAGGCGTAGGGTTTCACTGGAGGAGAGATGCACCCTCCCTGAAATAGAGGGATAAATTTAGTTCCCCTGTCAATGCAGTGGTAAATAAAAACCCTGGGGGCCGTGCTGTTATACCCTTGAGGGGATTTATTTCAATCCTTGACCCATATGGTGCACAGGAGCTGATTCGATTGGGACAGTTGTGTTCAAGTCACCAAGCACAGAGGACAAATGAGTTTCTCTCCAATCTCTACTCTCAATCTAGACTCTATGCAGATAACTGTGCACAACTGGACAAGCACGTCCTTTGCCTGAAGTCTACAGCCGGATCATCCACACAGTCCGGTGTTAACCATACTTTTTTTTTTGTAGGCCAGTGATGCTAAGAGGCCAAAATCCCTGCATGCTTCCACCTATAACAGGCCACTGTTACGTCCCACTACCATCAACCCGCAGACAAAATGAGTCAATAATGGATGAGGCTTTTCCACTCCTCTCCTCGGCTGTACCATGCCGCCAGTCTGCGGGGAGGCCCCGGAGCGAGCGCTCTTACAAGCAACCGCTGTTTCATTATTCATACAGGTGTTTTAACGAAGAGGTGGATCTTACTCTATTTACTCACTGCCCTTGTAAACAACTCTGCTTACTGCCACACCACTCTCACTTCTCTTTCTCATTGTAGTGTGTTTCCACTCTTTCTTTCCCATACGACCGGCTTCGTTAACCCTCCATCCCCTCACTATCACTTCCTTTACTTCATTCAAGGGATTTGAGGGAATCCCAGCAGCCAAAGTTGTGTTTAGCAGGCAGTGCAGTACTGGCATATGGCTGAGTTTTTTGGGCAAAGGGGGGCAGGTTGGACTGAGAAACTCTGCTGTTGCCAAGTGGCTGAGATTAAACCCATGGCGGCTGGGACACGAGTAAAGGATGATGGTTACACAGGAATAGGTCGGTACTGTATACTGAGTCTTTTCTTTTTGTGTGCTGTCACTGCAGATTCCTTTGGGAATTAATTATCTGTAGGCATCCTGACTTTGACACTTTTCAAACTCCAACCTGGGAACAGTGTACCAGTCATCTGATGGAGCTGCCTATACGGTAGTTGGCATGTGTGTGTGTGTGTGCATATATGTACTGTATATGTGAGTTTGTTTGTGTGTTTGTTGTACGTGCATGCATGTGTCCTAATCGCGGCTCCGGTTGCGTTTCTTGAAGAAAAAGAACGGCGTCTTCTGAGGTGGGCCCAGTAAAATAGGGACCTGGTTCTTGTGTGTGATCCTGATCTGTAAGAATCAGACAGAGAAGGACATGAGAAAACTTTTTCCAGCGATGGTTTATGACACATTTGCCAGGCTGACATCATCATCCTCACTTCCCGGCTCTTTACAACAGACTGCGACCTTGCAAATATATCACATAATACAACAAAAAGCTTTTTAACGTCGGCCTACGTGAAGGTCTGCTGTAACAAAGTGGAAAATGTTGAGATGCTGTGAGGATAAATAGTTGATTTCCTCCTTTTCTATATTATTTGAAGGCATGACAGTGCTGGAGGTCAAGGCTAGTGGTGTGCAGAGGAGGGGGACAAACAAAAGCAGGGAAATGAGCCTGAAGGACAAAAAGCTGAGTAACACTCGTCTTGGTCGGGCATACAGCTGACTTTATCAGCTGGAAAGGAGAAGTGGCAGTCCACTGGCATCCGGGATGTTTGAAAGACCCAGAACAGACTAGCACAGTGACGTGAATCAAACCTGGTGTGATGCTTACAGACAGGCGTTGAGTGGGAAGGGGCTGCCATGCAGAGCTGGTCGGTCCTGCACGCTCAATATGGAAGTTGCATAAGACCCCCCAAATTATGCAAGAGCCCCGCCTTCCCTCGTGTCAAAGCAGTGGTCACTGTTCCCAACTTTGATGAAAGGATGACGCAGAAATACCCTTCTCGTCATCAACTTTACTTTCTTTAATACCTAAAAACGATAGATCTACAGATGCCGAGGGTGCCGAGTCCTGCGTCTTTCTCTTTGTGTCTTGAAGCGTCTTTTCTCAACCACGAGTTAATCCTGTCTGTGATGGGGCGTCAGTAGCTCAGGATGTAGGGACTTGGCATGGGCAACCGGAAACGCAGTACGCGTGGAGAGGGGTGGACTGGTGGCTGGAGAGGTGCCAGTTCACCTCCTGGGCACTGCTGAGGTGCCCTTGAGCAAGGTGCCGAACTCTTAAGTGCTCCCACTGTCTCTCCATATTTGCATGTCTAGAAGTCCTGTGTGTGTGTGTGTTGGTTGTATTTTGGACCTATATGTGTGAAAATTGAGTGAAAAGATAATTTGCTCATTTTTGTAGTTACATTTAGGCAGCTGCTATTTCTGCAGTGCATCACTACTGTGTGCTGTGATGAAACCTAGACGCCTGGCTGTACATTACAATAATCCTTACAAATATAAGGTCTTCAGGCCTAAAGGGATCCGACGTGACATGCTGTAGGCCCCACGAAGATCCTATCTTGTAACAAGTTTTCAACATGGCGACTGATTCCAGTTTAACTCTCACCGTGCAGGGGGGCTGCATCCAGGGCTCGCCATCGATCTGCATGGGCAGCCGTCGGGACGTCCTGTGAAGCAGGAGAACGAGTGAGAGAGGGTGGGGAGAGGGGATAGAGAGAGAGAGAAAGAGAGAGAGAGGGGATAGGGTGGGGAGGTTGGAGGTTGTGAAGGTCAGATCACACACACCTCTGAGGCACGAGAGGCCTGTTCACACTGTCCCAGGACAGGGTCAAACACTGCACCCTTTGTTCCCATGAGACCCATTCCCAGACAGGCCCCCACTCTTTAAACTCACAGACCCACTGTACACACACACACACACACACACACACACACACACAAAGTTGATTTATGACTTTAATGCATGCCTCTCCGGCTTCAGAAACACAGTATGGGAGAATGACTGTGATGAATGCCCTTTTAATTCTGGTCTAGGAAAATATTAGGGGCAGTTTGCCGAACAAGTGAGAGAACAACTTGTAAATGTCACTTCTCTGGTACAGTAACTGCTTCACTGTACAGTTAAACCGGCTGAGTTTCAGTAGAGCAACAAAAAAATAAAAGCCTTTCCGTGGTGCACTTGGATGAGCTTGAGAGAATTGGACTGAATCTGAATGTAGTATCAAACATGCTTTTCATATCTGCTCCTTTCTATCACACTGTGTTTATGAAACCTTACACTTGTACAACTGAAGCGTGTTGTTGCAGAGTGACCCTTCAACAAATCATCTATGACCACCCTTGCAGAGAGCGGAGGCTCTGAAGTTTGAAGGAATGGCCCGCACAGACTCTCTTAGACATGAGCAGATGATGAAGTTACATGAGCATCGCAGTCATGTGGATGCAAAAAGTGTCATTATTAAAGGTTTTTTTAGACGGGCAGCGACTCTCCGCCTGCATCCTCGCTCGGATCCGCGGCCTCTCACTGCACTCCTCATGTGAACAGACTGGCAGACAAATGCTCTGCGAGTAAACACCAGGCGCTCTATGTGTGGTAACCATAGAAACCTCACAGATATGAATATCGACTAATGTTAAATAAGAAGAGTTGAACAAAATATCATCAAGCTGACTGACTGATCACTAATCACAGGTCGATTCGTTGACACAGAGTTACAGATAACACAGACTGTTACTGTTGATAGTTGAAGTTAGCTGAATTAGCATAGTCATAACTTTAGCCTATCTTCAATGAGAACATGTTGATGCATCTAATGCTCGACTGTGTGAATGCTGTCCTGTTAATGCCCAGAGAACTGTTCAAACAACAGTTATACTTCAGGAAACTCACAAACCGTCAGGACTAGTCTCTCATCATGGTGGCATGGTGACAGCAGTTACTGTACGTCACATAGAAAAAAGTTCAAAACGATTCAGCTCCGGCAGTGAGCGGGTGTGTGGGATGACTGTGACAGTTTAATGGGATTATGCCCACTTGTCAGATTGTCTGCGCGTCCCTATCCGCCTGCTCACCTCTCACTGAAAATATATTACAAAGCAAGCCAATCGCTCCACGTCTGACCATATTCAACATGTGTACGAATTTTTAAGAATAATCGTTACTACAAGAGGAAGGAATGCGATTAGCATCAGACTATTTAGCGGACCAAATCAATCCAAACTTGGCTATCAGAACTCAAGACTACAGACAGATCATTTCTCATTCTGTGCTGTGAGTCAGTCCTCGGCTTCAAGGCTCACTTAGTAGAGCGTGCAGTTGAAATATATAATTTATTAGGTACAGGCATGTTATTGTTTGGACACTGCAGGGATTTCAGCCTTCGAATGCACAAAAACACTCAAAAGGAATACATTTTTGATCACACATGTATGGAATGGAGATGGATTCATTTTGTGCAAAAAGTTTCTGGTTGGCTGACCAGAAGAAATACAGGGGAAGGGAGGGTGTAGTGACACGACACAGATGAAGGATGGAGATCAGAAGGTGGATGGATTAAATGAGGGGAACGATGGAGGAGGCCGCTGAGAGGCGGGACTTTCTGACCTGATGGTGACGTTGGCACACTGAGCTAGTCTGCGTCCTGCACTCTTCAGTCCAGTGTAGATCTGTCCCATCTCTATTGCCCCTTCCAGGCCAACCACTTCCAACAGCTGGTCACTGAAGTCTGAAAGGAGGGTTAGAGAGAGAGACGGTGTTAGAGAGTTCAGTTATAGCCAAAATTTATAAGAGAGGTACATTTTTCATAGATATATTATAAAAGACAAGTAATTTCCCTCTCAGTTCAAAATGAGTTAAGGTGTTGGTGTTGTGGTGTTGTGGGGAAAAAAGTCCTTGTCCCTGATTGACAAGACCCGCATTCACTCTCCAGAAGCAGTGCTTCCACCTCAGCCCCATCAGGCACAACTGGTGTTTGTGTATAGGAAACTGTCTATGGAGCTGTTCCAAATGATAATCAGCATGGAAAACAAGATGCACCATGATGCTAAAGCAGCCTGTCATAGACAGTGATATGATGACTACACACATACTTGCTGACCTCTAGGCTTTGTTCAGACTGCAGGCAAAGCAGCTTTGTCTGGATAGAAGCCCCCCCACCAACCAACGTGCCAGCAGATGATTTGTTGCAGCGTCTGTTGTGGACTGTTGTTCACCATGTTGTCCTCCGTACTGCTCTGCTTGTATCTAGCTAGCTCAGCTGCTCTGATGCACTTGCGCCACTCTGGATTTGACCTTGTTGTGTATCATACTGCAAGTTACTCAAAAGACACTTACCAATACAATACGGACTGAGATGCATCTGTAGAAATCTAATTGGAATTGCATTTCAAACCAAACGTGGCCTGGTTCCAATTAGAAATAAATCGCATGTGTTGCTGTCCAGACAAAATCAAGATATGCCAGCAATGGATCTGAACAAGACCCTGACCTTTTTTTGTCCTGTATTTGTCTTTTGAGCTGTTGGATGGTCAGGGTGAAACCGACAGTTCATCATTCTGGAAGAAGCGAAAACAATGCTACGGCTTGTCTGTATTTCTCTAAAGCAACCTTAATCGTCTTGGGCGACACTAAGCCCAGTACGCAGTGATGGTGCTCTCGCAAAACAGTGTTGTTGATAGTGGAAGGGGAGGACAGTTCTGATGAATGAAGCCCGGTTGCTCAAACAAGCCACCTGTGATGACACCAACCTGTCAATCAAAGTGGCCACACTGTTAACCCTGCATAACTTTAAGCCTTAATATCATTTGAACAGGTGAGTTGTATAAAAATTCACCCTCAGTACAGTTGTCATGAACGGGGAAATTAGCTATAGAGAGCAAAACTGTTTTTTGTACCAGGCTGTAAACATGTTTATTTCTGCTGTGAAGTTGGACATTTTAACATGGGGACTTATGGAGACTGACTCACTTCTGCAGCCAGCCTCAAGTGGATGTTTGAGGAACTGCAGTTTTTGGCACTTCTGCATTGGCTTCATTTCATAACCACAGAGGTTGCTGCTTGGTTTGAACTTCACTTCCAAGCCCTCTTCTTTTCATTCTTCACACAGGAGTCTAATATAAGAAATGCCTTCAAGAGAAGACAGTTTGAAAGTTTGTGGCCACTATGACATCATTAATGGATATTATATTTAGGCAGTTTTCACCACACACGTTTGACTTTTACTCAATTTCTTTCTGTGTCTAGCTAACACATAACATGTCATGACTATGACAATTATATAATATTTAACCACCTGGTTAAATAAAGGAGGAGAGAGCAAGCAGAGTTGTAATTCTGAGTGTCAAACCTTTTAACACATGACTCCTCATTATCTTCTACTCTGAATTTTCCATGGTGTTCTCTCTCTGTTTGAAAAGTGTGATGCATAAGAGTCAATATTTACAGACATGCTCTTAAAGGTTAGTGCTGATGTCATTTGACATTTCACATTCAATACACTTCAGCTCATACATCATTTAATGTGACAGAGGAATGATGTGTTTGTATGGTGCCGGCCACTTCACAGGTTTTTACAAATGCTTTGTGAAGTGATGTATTAGAGAAAATCTGAGAAATGTTTTGTCCTCACAGCCAGTGTGATAATTTGTGAGGTGCTACAGCAGAATCAAATCTCAGACTCTCTCGTTAAACTGTGTCGGCGGCAAGTCGCTGACACTAATTAACTGTGGTCGTGTACATCTTGTCCAAACATGGTAACAGGAACTGTAGTTGCCAACTACTACTACTACTATTACTAGATCTACGACTACTATTCTCATTCTGTTTATTTTTTGGCAATGTGGTCTGGTGCTCCACACAAAAACAGACCCCAGATTGAGTCAGATCTCTGCCTCTGTAACCTGTTCTCCATGGCTGATCTTGCAGGTTAGTTTGGCGCTCTAAGAGTTGATTAACTTTATTCAGGTAGGCTTCTGCCAGCTGAATATCCGAACCTATTCAAGTCCTTTCTCATGCACGCAAAAAGAACCAGGTTTCCCCCGGATGGTTTTTGTCTTTGTTCAGTGCTGAAGTATTTAAAATGTCAAAAAAAATCATCTTACAAGGAAGAGAGAATGACCCTCTGAAGGTTCCTATCCATTAAATGCGTAATTCTCCTCTCTTATAATTATGTGTTCCGAATGTTAATGCCAGACAAAAGGAAAAAAAGAATAAAAGTACAGAAACTTAAAGGCAATGAGCCTACGTTATTTAATGGCTCTGGTAGAGTTGCCCGGGTGCAGCAGGAAAAAGAGTTTGTGTGATGCACCCAGTCACACCGTTCCCTGAGGGTCTCAAACCTCGCTCCAGCCCAGACAAGCTACAACTGGCAGCGCTTGCCTGTTGTGAACTGGAGCCACAGGCTGCAGGTCTGTCTGTCTGTTACAGCGTAAACATTGTTAATAATTCCCCAATGTCATCAGACATCGCTCACCTTCTTGGCTTTGTTTCAACAAAACAAACGAACGGGAAGCTGTTGCGTGTTTAGGCTCCGCTCTGCAGAGGAAATGTGTTCTGCGACACAGAGCTCAGGATGAGTCCGGGTCGTTTGGAAAAATGGTACGTAAGCATTTCGACAGCCTTTTCCTAACATATGCTTATTAAAGTATACGCTCAATCAATTATTCTCACAGTGGTCAAAATAAAACTATGTACAGCAGCTGTTGCATGTTGAATATGTAATCTGGTTTGGTTCACATGTGTGGACCTGCGTATGATGCATTTGGGGAAGTGCTGCCCTTTCGTGTCTAGCTTCAAAGATGAGCGGGGTTTACAGGGGAATGAATTTGCTGTTGCTGAGTCACAGGCACTTTAATATTTCAGATGACAATTCAAAAGAAAATGTCAGAGCAGACTACGGAATAAATGTTTTCAAATGACTCAAAGGCTGTACATCAGTTTTGTCAGTCCACTTAAGAATTAAACTCTTGGGGCACGTGCATTAGTAGAGAAGTGCACGTGAGGAGAAGAAATAAACCGCAACCAGTCGTGGCTCATTATATGAAAATGTGCACATTGATATGAAAAGTGAAGGAAACTTTTGAAATAGTAAAACTACAGCTTGTTATTCACACAGTGATGCAACTGTTTCATATTTTCAGAGGAAGATTACATTAACTGTGAGTCTGCAGAAGTCTTTATATGGTATCAAAGTTTAAATAAGTTTAAATAAAGTAGCTTCATTTGGAGTGAAGGTAAAAACAGGTACTTTACAGTTTTATTATGTAAAAAATGGGTTTTAAATAAAGATCTACATGCTGTTTCATGTTTTTTTGAGTGCAGGATGTTTGTTTAGATCCAAAGTAAGATTAGATAAGAATCCCCCTCAGGAGAAATACCACAGCACAACAGATAAAAAGTGGAACTTACAAAATAAATGAGTCCAAGTTTATAAAATAAAAATACAATAGAAAAAGAAATAGACAACTGACTTTAAATTACAGGCGAGAGCAGTACCCATCGAGCACCCATAACCAATGCTGTATAAATGCTAGTAGTGCATAGTACAATCTGATGAGGCAATCTTCAAATCCACCCCAATGACTTTCCGGGTCAGCAGTTCCCTTCTGTGAATGAACACAGGCTAAGCCAGGCCCTCCTTTCCCTTCCTGAGATGGTGAATGGTTTGCCAGAACTTGCGTCTTCATAGTGTCTACCGAAGCTGCCACCCTTCTAGCCTCCTCAGGAGATCCCCTGAGCCAACCAAGCATGAAAGGCCCGCTTCTTCAGCTTTAGGGACTCCTTCACAGCTGGTGTCCATTAAATCATATATTGAATCGTTTATTTATTGAGATCCAAAATAATGAATTCCCTCCAGTTTCACACTGAATTCCCAGAATAAATACTCAATACATGATGAGTGTTCTAAAAGCTACAGTTCTGATCACATGTTCATTATCCTCCATCAAATACAGAAACGATGCTTCATCTTTAGGCTGCACGCAATTGCACAGGGACATACCCATGTTAATATGCATGTCTCTGCAGAGCTTTCCAGGAAATAATTTTAATAGGATTGGGCATCCATTAAGAAAAAACTGGACAGTTGGAGACTAAGCGATCAAGAAGGGGGGGACTACCAACACAATGGATACACATGACAGATGGGAATTAAAAAGACAGCTGGATGAACGCAGTCTGTCATGTTCTGCAGTTGAAAAACAGGGACTGTGCGAGTCTTGGTCTTACACTGCGAGGTTTAAAGAAAGAAGAAGTAATAATTCTTGTGAGCGTTGATGTCTTATTTTAGGATTTTAAAACAGAACTATTCATATATCCTTTTCCTGTTGTACTATTAAACCTAAAAAAATCCCCCACCTTCACACACCCACCTATACATCTCTACTTCCTCCATACCAAAAATGGGCATGCCGTCCTGCCCGTGTCCCAGTGTGAGAGCCTGATGACAGAATAGCCCACTGTGCTGGTTCTCACCTCAGTGATGATTCCCACCTCATCAGATCTCTGTGCTTTTGACTCTCAGGCAACCAGCACTGTTACTTCTCAGTGAGGTAGAGCTAAGAATAGAATAGAACAGCCTCTTACATAACGCAACCACAGTGCATTCTGGGATGGGATGGCATTGCTTTGCCAAGCAGCGGGCAGCGAGAATCGTCACTGCTGTGCTGCACTATTCTTTCTGTGCGGGCAATCTGAAGACACTGAAAGTTCGCCTTTATTTAGGATATTAATAACACATTATTACAGATAATCTTCTAACTGTTAAACCTGTATTTAAATAATCAGAACTGCTTAATCAAATACAAGATAAAGAAAATATGGACCATTCATTTAAACCTAAAATCTAAATATATAAGTATGAAACAAAAACTCTAAAGAGGGAGATGAAAATTGACATCAAAGCATAAGGTTGGCTGTATTCTATGTTCGAATCATCTTCAATAAATCTCATGAAAAGAACAAAATAAACAACCCATTATTCCATCCCACAGTACTTCCTGACTCTCTACCCTTTCAGTGGCTCTCACCCCCAAACCCATTCATTCTCACTGAAGATAATCTGACAATAAATCACATTTTTCTGTCTGCTACATCACACATTACATTCTGTAAACACAAAAAAATCAGAAACCAAAATGGAGAAATGTATGATACATATTTTTTAGTTTCATGAAGGTGCCCCCTAGTTTTGC
The DNA here is from genome assembly GCA_036365135.1 of Miichthys miiuy. Taxonomy (NCBI): domain Eukaryota; kingdom Metazoa; phylum Chordata; class Actinopteri; family Sciaenidae; genus Miichthys; species Miichthys miiuy. Next base: position 24,883,531 of record CM071612.1, read on the forward strand.
AGTTTTCTAGCCAGACAGCAGCCGGCCACACAACACGACTCTGACGAACAGCCCACAATGGCTTTCCTGCCAAAGTCTCTTATCAAAATTACAAACAGGAGCAAACATCATGTCAAACAAAAAATCATGGCAGAAAGGTAAACTGCTAACATCAGACAGATAAGCCAATTAGCTGCTCGGCACATACTGTAAGGGTACATGTTATTAAATCCTAGAGGTCCGCAACCCATGGGGGGTCCTCAGAGTTACTACACGAGGGGCATCAAATTATTGCTTTTTTAAGAATTGTTTTTTTTTATTTTAAAGACACATTAACGTGGATCCAACAAATTACTAATAAATCTGTCTACTCCATACAATCCTGTGAGCTCAACACAATTTTAAACAAACATGTAGTACATGTCTATCAGCTCAGAGGCTCTCAAACCCCTGTGCCGGCGTGCTCTTTACTCTTCAATGCCAGTGCTAACAATGCACTGTCAGCCCACGACATGTTACTTTGTCCAGCTGCTGTCCATCAAACATAGACACCGACACACCCGTCCAGCCCGCTGAAACAGAAAGGAGCTCTTCTGGTTTGATAAAGACATTTTAATTCAGTTTTATAATAAACAACTATTAACAAAACATTAAAAAAAAACACAGTGGCTCATGTTCGTTAAAAACAGACTCTGTTGGTCACAAATGTAGGCTGAAATTTAAAGAAGGCTAAATACTGCACTGGCCCAAATATGGTAATTATGTTTCAAGAAGTGAGAGTTGCATTGTAAATGTAAAGAGTCAATGTTGTACTGCTTAAGCCTAGCCTCAGTGTTGCTAGGCTTGCATGTTTATTATTATTATTATTTATATAAGTCCATTTATAGTGTGTCTGCTGTTAGTCAGACGTAAATGAACTTCAAGGCATCCAGATAAACCTACGGGAGTTTCTGGTGGATTTTAATGACTGATGAGTTGAAAGGGTCTCTTGATGTATTTACAGGAAGGAGATCAAAAAGCCAGAAAAGACGTGCTAAAAAATGCTAACAGCCAGAGAAGATTATTCTGCTGCTGCACGAGCTTGACAAGGTTTATGTGGGATCAAATCAAATAAACTGCAGTGTCCATGTTGATCGTAATAAAGGAACCGAATAACACGGCACAGAGCTATATCAAGCTTTGGGTACACACATAATACCTGTTAGCAGGATCCATTTATTACTGGTTCTGGTTCTTTCCATGAGATGTGTTAACATTAAGAAAATACAGAATATCAGCAGACCTGTGCATTAAGTTTTAATTTTAGGAATGATTATTTATAACAAGCCTTGAATTGGAAACTTAAAGATGAATTAAATCCTCTTCAGGAATAGCTGCAGCTTTCATTGTGCGATGGCTCGAGGTGTTGGGCTATAATTATAAGCAGGCATATTTGTGTATCCTTCCTCCGCCCACTTGCCCTCCCTCACCGACCGGCCTGTTATTGTCTCAGGGTGGCCAGAGTCATGGCAGATGGTCAAGAGGAACTGCGGCTCACTTCGCCAGCGCCAACGGAGGTAAAGGTACGGGGAGAGCACTTGGCCATTTGACAAAGTACACTATGTTACTATGATACAGTGCAAAAATACACGCACGCACATATATACCGTGTTACTAAATCCTTGCATGGACTTCTAGTACCCAGATGGTGAGATTTCACTCACTATATTTCTCTCAGTTTTGTCCAGAAAACAAATCATCATGAGAATCATGGGAAAGAACACATTACAGCCCCGTTTCATATCTCACGTCATCTTTTCCGTTCCCATCCTGTTTGATTTGCCTCTTTAAGGATCACTCATTTGTCATTCATTAACTTTGAGTAAATCTACGACTGGAAGGTCATCCACTCTCCCACCATCCACTGAGAGCAGCCGAGCAGCGCCATACAGGAACTATTTCCAGCTCCACAGACCAGTGGGGGTGAATCAGAGTAATTATAGTCTGCTGTTTCTGTTGTGTGAGAAGAAACAATATGCAGGCTCTGGATGTGATCGGCCCAATATAGCCTCCTTCATGGTGTGTCACAGCTTGACTGTCCTTGGGGTGGGGAGGTGGGCAGGGGGTTTGTGGACCTTGGGAAACAGGGAAGGAGGCGCAAGAGAAGGCAAGGTGAAAGGAGGGGAAAAAAGCTTGGGGGGTGTGATGGCTGGAAGAAGAGAGGGAGGAGAGAGCTGGACAAGCAGGGGAAAGAAAACAAATGAGTCATCGAGGGGAGATGCAATGGGAACCTGGTCAGAGCACACCTAAAATAGCAAGTTTCTAAAAAAAACAGCACCAGCGTACTGACAGGGCTGAGCACCTTTAAACTTATCAATGAACTCATTACTTACTCATAATGTAGACTGCATTTTTAATGAGGACTGACGTTACTTTACTAATTATTAGTTACTCACTTGCTAATTATTGCTTTCCAACAATCTAGACACTAAAGTTAGATTTCCTGTGACGTGCCGGGGAGGTTGAACCGTTAGCGCGGTCCTGGAGGGTGCATGGGAGTTCGCCCAACCAGTCTACATGTGCTTTGTGGACTTGGAGAAGGCGTTCGACCGTGTCCCTCGGGGAGTCCTGTGGGGGGTGCTCCGGGAGTATGGGTAGGCTGTCAGATAGGCTCTGGATCCAGCGTTTACAGATAGCACGACACATTAGCACATTACGATTGGCTGTACGTCGAAGCGAGGATTAGAAGGAAACAAGATGGCTCCCCTGTTAGCTACTTCAATTATCACCTGCAGTTCAGGTTGTTATTCATTAAGACTCTTTAAAATAAGTTTTAACATCATCTGCATACAGGTTGATGAAGTATATGCTATGATATGCAGCTCAAAAGTTGTTTGTTCTTATGTGGTTAGCTAGCCACTGGTTACCTACATTCCAGCTGCTTTTTGTTCACAGTTGTAGGGTTTTTTGAGAGTTGCGTGCAGTCACTTGAGCTAAGCTATAAGAAATGTAATCATGGATAAGAAATATATAGAAAAAAGTCAAGCTGAAGAAAGTCATGAAGTCATGCTGGTGTTGAAGAGTGTGCCAGGACCTGTGGTAGCTCTCCTTCTTACATGATGGGAGTAGCAGTCTGTTGCTGAAGGAGCTGTTTCTTTGTAACATTTTAATCTAGAAGGTAACTAAAGCTGTCAGATACAAGTAGTGGAATAATGATTATTATATTTCTCTTAAATACTCAAGTATAAGTGTAACTGAAATCTGAATGGACTTAGTTTCAGATTGTAATTTCTTGCACTACCCATCATACAGTAAATTTGCTACTAAGTACTAAGAAACAATTTGCACGTGTCAGTCTCTGTGTTCTACATCCACTTTATTTTTATGCATCCTTTCAAGCTAAATCCCCAGCAGGAAGTTGAGGAAATCTGATCCAGGAGCAGAGAGGAAATAAACAGGGGAGGGCAGAGATGGTGCAGAGATAAAATCTGAGGAGGAGCATGGTGATGGGCGATGGGATGGGCCCACACCGGGGCCTTCATACGTGAATCCTGTTCCTGTCAACAGCTTTGTTTTCCTCCGCTCCTCTGACTGTTATCTATCTCCACCCAGCTGACAAGAATGGACTTTTGACCTCACCTCATTTCAAAATTCAGACAGGTTTCTCTCCGCCACAGCAGCTTAGGGTTTTCTTTGTGCTGTTTATTAAGTGCCAGAACAGGAAGCACATTAAAAGATGCTTCAAAACTCACAGATGTTCAGAGCTCAGGTGTGATGTCTGTTTCAATGTGTTATTTTTAGCTTTTTATTTCCACCAACAAACCCCCAAAAGACATCATCACTCTCAGAGGTCAAACATACAGTTCTAGAGTTTCAGAATAAATGACACCAGTTACGTTCAAAGTAATAACGGAATATGTTGCCTAATGCAGGTAAGGCGCTTGAATTGTGGTTACACAGACGATAAATGTTTAGAAGAATAACTTCACCGTTGGTTCTAAAGAAGTCTGAAGAGTTAAACCAGAGAGTTGCCTCGCCTTAGGCTGCTGACAAGGACCTTCCAGAATGTCTGACAGTTTGACCTGAGCCCATTTGAACCCGACTCTCATCAGTTCTTTCTGACCTGACATGAGACAGGATTTTAAGGTGCGCGCAGACTGAGCAAAGAAATGATTTTTTTTGGTAGCAACAGTAGAGATACGATCAGAAACAAAGAAAGAAAGAAAGACTGAAATGTGAACAGGTGTGAATTTGCATTGGGCAGCATGAAGTGAGGAAAAGACGAGTTGAAAATGTTTGTCTGTCTCGATTATCTCAGAAATTATGACTCATGAACAGACAAGAAAAGTTGTTTGAAAACATGACTTCTGACTTCAAGTTCAGAGGCCCATTAGAGTCTCAGACATCACACACACACACACACACACACACACACACACAGTTGTTGCATACTTGGCTTGCTCTGTATTGCTGAATATGCTGTCTGTGGTGTGTAAACACTTTCCAGAAGTCAAATTTGTGCAAATAATGAGAAACATAATTGAGTCTGAGCACGCCTTTAAGCTGTCACAGCAGTTCAGCAGGTACTCTCTTCCACTGTAATGACTCTTGTTCAAACAGTAAAAGATGTTTAAATGTTTAATGTTTAAATTTCTCTGACGCATGTCATTGCATTACATTTTTTACACAATTATACGTTACTATAGGCTGTGTCTGCGTGTCTGTTTCAGTTGTCCTTTGAGTCCATGCAGAACAGAAAGCAGAGCAGAAACGCAGTGACTCAGAGGACTGAAGTTTTATGACTGAGGTCAGAAGTGCCTGAGGCGTCTTTCATTCACTCTGGGTAACCCTGCTTGATTGCATTATCTGCAACAAATGCATTTAAAAGCTTTAGTTTATTGCGCCAGAGAAAGCAACTGCCATTAACAATTAGCTGTATGATAAACATGCAGGCACGCACACATGCTGGCAGAAGCACGCTCACACTACGCACACAGAAAGTGAGGCCCGTGAGCGCATACCTTACGAAGACACACCGATTCTCTGTGAAACTAGAGCAGTCCTCTCTGAGCCCTATTTCTAAATAGCATTAGCAGGAGAAGCTAATTTAATAAGAGTTAAATCCTGAGGGACAACTCTGCACAGCACAACCATTCCATCACACACACACACACACACGTTCTAACATGCACAGTGTGAATGAATCCACACGGAAATGTTCACCAGTTTTACTAAAACTCTCCAATATGAGAAACTAATGGCCTAAACTTTATATAAAAGGTTTGCTTGTACACACACGTGTGTGCAAAATACAAAAACTGAAGAAAAATCTGTCTTTGAGTCTCAGAGAGGAATGGGAAACGGGATTCAGGACTCACTGACGCATCCTGCACTGCATATTTGTCTTTTCAACAAGACACTTGTAAATGTACGCTTTGTATTTTATGTACATACTTTGTATTTTTCCATTTACAAAAACTGACTGCACGGGACTAAGTGCTGCAAATGAGCAACTCGGATATTTTAATAAAATTCAAACAATGTACCAGTATCAAATATTGGACATGATACGGCTATGTTTAAAGGAGCCTTCTCCTGAAAAGCATAAAAAAATGAACGCCTGTATGTCCAAAAGGTGGGAAAAGGTGTCACCACGAGTTCTGTACTGCACTTTAAAACCACAACAGAGATAAACACTAGCCGGTCCCTGTCTCACCTCCTCAGACTACTTCCAGATTCCAGGACATACATCGTTATGTACGTATATGTATTATGTAACATTTTCTGACTGATATTGGGCCGCCATAAAATACACATCCCTGTACATTCAAATGTAAAGTTAAAATGCAATGCTGTGAATCAGCATAACATTTGTAGTCATTGTCGAGCACGCTGTGTCAGAGAAGTGATGGTTCAACTCTGCACTTCTTTTGTGGTTGTAGTATGAGGTGTAGCTGTGTTGAACTGATATTTTTGCTTGTGCAAATATACTGTTTATTAACAAACCAGTCAGTTAATTGCATTTAAATAAATAAATAAATAATATATATATTTTTTTAAAAGAACACTACAGTTCCCACACCTCATATCCTAAAATTTCATTCACAACAGACAGAAGCCAAAAATGCTCACATTGGAAAAACCTAAATTATGTTATGGTTTGCATTTTTCTGACAAATTACTTCAAATTCAATTATTAAAATGGATCCACAAATCGTATAATTAAGTATAAAATTGAATTTAACAATTGAAGGCCTCAGACATGACCTCAAAGCTTTCACAGAAGCGGGGTGTCGTTTAGCTCAGTTGGTAGAGCAGCCGCCCCATGTACGAAGGCTCAGTCTTTGCCACGGCGGCCCAGGCTTCTAATCTGACCTGTGGCCCTTTGCTGCATGTCATTCCCCATCTCTCTCTCCACACATTCCTGCCACTCTTCAGCTGTCTCTATCAAATAAAGCTCAAAAGGCCAAAAAAATATATATTTAAAAAAAAAGCTTTCAGTGAAGCGTCATGTAGCACAGGGCGGCGGGGTCGTGTTTATGTGTTTTTCTGCTCAGTCTGTGTAATAAGATAAAGAAAATCCCTTCAAGTGAGGACACTGTGTTGGTCTTCACATCTTTAGGAGGCTACTTTGGGATTACATCTTGGATTGAGGTCAAGAGTTAAGACCTAGCCGATGATTTACAACATAAATGGAGTCAACGTCTGCAAAGGCTCTCACATGTACGATGATACTGCTATGGCTATAAATACCTGAGCATAGTGACTGAACCTTTGGACTTGAACTCAGAGTGGACCGGGGCAGCAGAACAGGATGCTGGGGTCGACAGCTAATGGGGCCTCAGAGGTGACCACATGGTGATGGGAACTGTATCTGCTGTACTGTACTATACTGTGTGTGTGTGTGTTTCAAAGGATGCTTTGTCTTAAAGGACTCACTAAGCAGTGCACTTGTTAAGGGACACTCACAAGAGACGTATTAAAGAAAGAGCAGTCAGAATCTGTGTCTTCACTTTTACTCCCTGCTCTGGATCAAGCTCCAAAACACTCTACAATATATTTACAATACCCATAATACAACTCAATAGTGTCTTTTGTTAGACCTTCCCTGTCCTTTCCACTAAATGCCCACATCTTTCAAAGTCCATGTCCAGAGTTTGTCACACAGACCTCCTGATAATCTGAGATTAGCTTCAGAGCCACAGAAGACTAGAAGGTCCCACTGGTTCGTTGAGTAGACGAGACAACCACCACGTATTGATTGGTGGGTAGACTGTAATTAGAGTTGCATCACAAGGGGGGATCCCCAAATCCAGCAAGAACCCGAAGTTCCTGGACTAAAACAGAAACAGATTTACATCCAGTTTGCATCAGAAAAAGTGAAGAAAGCGAGGAACAATGTTTCAAATGATGTGGATGGTGAGACGGGAAGAGAGAGACGAAGGAGACTCCGTAAGAGTAATGGTGTGTTCACTCACACAGATAACGAGGCTGTCACATGCCTGGAGTATGTAAGAGTATGTCATGTACACCTTCATCTTGGATTAGGGAGTTGTTTTCTCATATTGCCACATTACTGGGAGACAGCAGAGTGATTTATATCCTGAACGTGTTTCTATACACGAAGTAGGGGAGTAATTATATCATGTCACAGGTCACTAATAGGCAGATTGTGTTATATTCAGTTTTGGCAGAGATTACATTTTGACCGGCCGGTGCTCGCTGCCTTCGTGGGTTGGAGTTGGTTGGGTTTAGGCATGAGGACTGAGACTGGTCAAGGTGAGGACAAGAATGTCAGCCAATCACAGGCAGGGTAGGGCGGGCCTTCACTGAATAGAGCAGCAGTGACAGTGACGGAGAGAAAAATATAAAGGAGTGAGGAAAAGAGGTCAAACTGTGAGTCAGTGTGCCATGGCGTGCGCTAAACAGAGGAAGGTTGACACCGAAAACCAACTTTTAATCCAAAAGATTGCAGCCAAGTCAGCCAATAACTTGTTGTTATTATTATTATTATTGTTATTATTATTACTATAAAAGTACTTTTTAATTCTGAGTTGAATGTCAAATTTACTTTGCTTTGACTTTTCTCATTTATTTTTTCTTCTTTATTTGATGCATTATTTATTATTGTACGTAGCTCTCAGAGTCCAGAGTGTCACTGAAAATAAATATTGTTGCCATGACGTTGAATTATAGCTTTCTGTTTGATTTGAGTCGTTGACTTCGCACAGTGTAGATGTTGATACAATGACAATGATGCTTCAATAATAATATATATAATATAATATAATAATATAATACTTACAAAAGTAAGTTGTCTTACTCATAACGCATCAGAAATGTCACCTTTTTATGCTTACTCCCTAATCTTTTCATCATTTCACCCACTATGTGACGTTATTGGTACAGAGCCACTTATAATAGATTTAATGTGTCCAAAAGAATCTTTAGAACGACATGTAGGGCATTGATTTAAGCACTGCCCAAACATATTTATAATCAGCCCACTTAACTTCAAATGAATAAAATCTACAGAGGTATATCAATCAATTACAGGGAGACTGATGACTCATCAGTGTTTGTCCTCCTACTATAGTTTCTTTCACTACGTGTCCTCCTTTTCTCCTGCCTTTTGCTCTTCCTCCCCTCCAGTCTTTACTTCAGTATAGCCCCGTAGGTCTCCATGGAAACAAGGTTGAGTTCAGTCAGCAGAGATGTCGAGGCAAAGTGAAGCGAGAGAGACAGAAGCTTGGTGAAAAAGCATTGAGTGGGGTTATTTTCTAACGTCGACTTCAAACGCAGGCTCAAAGCATCGGTAACAAATCCTGGAGCTGCTCAAAACAAATATATAAATAATAATAATAGTAATAAATAAAGATCAACTCAGATGTCTCACTTTGATTGGACACCACTTCCCCTGTGATTGGTATCAGTTTGGTTGCATTGTCTGTGTTTTGTTGACAGTGATTGGCTTAAATTTTCTTGTTGAAACATTTTGGAGACGTTGGTGCCGATGTTGGTCGATTTATGTATTTATTTGTGGCTCCATAGTAACACACTGATGGAATGTAAGAAGAAGAAAGACACGGTGACGTGGGGTAAGTCCTTTCCTGGACATGTGACTTGGAAGACACGCATTCATCCGTGCCATGCACCAAACTAGACTGACATTTATGAAAAAACATGTCTCATCTCACAAATATAAATGTCCTCTTCAAAGAGAGCTGGAGAAAGTGCACCAGAGCTGTGTGGAAAAATAAAACTTTGAAGTCAGGGACTCATGAGTCAGATTTAAAAAAGAAAATCAAAGCATCAGTTATGTTCTGACTCTAAAAATGCAGCTTTTTTCTTACTCTGCTTTAAATGCCTGTGTCGTTTAAACTCCACACACCCATGCAACAGTTTGTAACACTGGCTTACTGCTTAAAACTTTTGTTTTTACTCAGACCTGACAGCTCCCGAAATCACAGCTTGTTACTCAACTGTTCTCTAAAGCGGACTAGTACTCCTTGTGACAAGTAAGCTGACCTTTATGTGCTACGGCAGCAGCAGATCAACAAGTCAACACTCAGGTGTATGCCGTTGTCATACGCTGATGAAATGTCAGCGCCCAGAGTGACACAATCGTCAAGGCATCCCTTCTTAAGAAGGTATGTCTGCCCATACCTGCCAAAATGTGTTTTCTGAATTCATATCTGTGTTTGTTAATATATATGTATATATATGTGTGTATATATATATATATATATATATATATATATATATATATATATATATAGTACTCAAATATTAAAAGCCCAGATGTAGGTGGCAGGGTGAATTCTGGGAGATGTAGTGTCTATATATGGTAATGTGTCGACTGGAAAGTTTTGGTTGTGCTCGCTGGGGAAAACCATTGATTATCAAGAACCTTAATTAAGTTGATTACTGCTGTAGAGGCAAGTGACTAAAAGGTAATACTTTAAACCCCATTCAAATGCAGTCTACACTTGTAGCATGAACCACGAACAAGCTGCCGCCAAACATCAAGCAACCACTTAAGGCTCGGACACCACAGAGCGGCTGATTACAGGCATTATTCAGTCAGTTAGTCAGTTTATGCCCATTCACTCCTGGGTTGTAACCTCGATTTCACACATCACATCTGAACCTACAGTGCAGGTTTCCTTTTTATATAGAGGTGCAACACCTGACCCTATTAACAAAAAAAACTACACTGTCATGAATATAAACGTAGAGGTGAACGTGAGTGAAGAAGTCACCACACAAGCAGCAAGTTACTTTGAAGTTCACAAGCTGGACAGGTGATTTTAGTCAACACTGTTCTGTCCCATCAAATGCAACATTTCATGATCATTTCATCTCCAGGGACAAAAAGGTGACAGGTGATGCAAATTGTTTGAGTCTAGAGATGACAGCTAGACAGCAGAAAACACCATGACACTGCGACACCATCGCACACCACTGAATAAACCTAATTGAAAAATAATTGAAAACACATTATCTTTGTTCTCTGTCAACAATACGCAGCCCTGTGTTCAGACCAACAGCAGCCCTGCATGGAAAATATGCAGCTATCTCAGTCAGCGGTGGTGCCAACACAGGTTCATCCAGACGAAGTTGAACGTCACTCTTCGACGCTCTGTGTTGGCCGGTCAAATACATGCAAGTGCATGTTCCTTATACCTTACATTCTGTTTGCTTTGCAATCTCTAAGACAAAAATCTCCATGTTTTGTTAGCCACTGTGCAGTGTTTTGCCTTCTGAATAGTCACAGGAAGTAGACTGTTTGTATAAGCCTGCCATTGGCCATGTGTTTTTGTCATTCCCTTCCACTATCTGCCTGTCGTTACATGAAACAACAAGGACCGCCGCCTAGCTAGCAACCTGCACTCTGAAAACAGTGATTTTCCCTGACCCTGATCTGTTCGTTAATGGTACGACCGCAATCGAACTAGCAGCAGCTACATTTTCTTTGGCTGGGAAGGCTCACCTCCCCACATACAAATGTTGCACAAAAACAAGTCCTACCTCAACATTTCTTTAACGATTCCTGGGCTCCACCCAAGACGATTGGTCGTAGATTTAAAGAAATACACGAGTCATCTTATACCAGGATGATAATGAGTCTAGCCAGATCTTTCTCCAGCACTAGCACAGTGCTAAAACGATGTGAGACTTCCGTCTGCTAAGCCTTTAAACACATGAATCTGTTCCTCCAGCTGGACTTCCTGGATCAGATTTCATTGTTTCATTGGTGCCTTAAACAACATATCACCACCAATGGAGACCCATGTGCTGTTTAAATGCAGGGCGGGTTTGTCTGAATCCCTGCCTAGGTTGAACTACTCATGTCCAGACTAAGGCCATAACCTGTGGTGAGGGGTCACAAATACAGTGCTATGGTGGGGCAGGGATTTGAAAGGGTTATTATTATTACTTATGATTATAGAGGAGCCAGCCACTAATTCAGTAGGGCCTGACCACCTCTAGTATTCTGCTCCAACTTTGCAGAGCCAACTGTTTATTGCACTTGATCTGTCTATATACTATATGTTTGAATTTTGGAAGTCAGCCATTTATGGCACCTTCTTGTAAATGTGTAACAGCTAAATTAATTCCTGAGTCTCTTATTTCCTCTTTCAACACCTCCTTCAGAAACTCATTCACCTCCTTTGACTCACCTTGCACACAAAATTTGAGCTCTTTGGCATCTGTGACGGTGCTGGTGGGCATCCTGTCGGGAACCTTTTTGCTCATGCGGTTGTAGTTCCTCCTCTTCTTCGACTCACCCCACAAGTTGGAGCCGCCGTGCATGCTGGGAATGTTGAGCACAGCGATGCCTTCTAAGGAGGTGTTGCTGAGGTCCAAGATGATCCCATCGCACTGAAGAGAGGTGACAGACAAAGATTTCATTTCAATACTCTGTTGCTCCCTGACTGATACAAAAGATTCTTACACGTAATTCATTTTCACAGAAACAGCAAAATCACATACACCATGATAATATTACATCAATTTGCCAGACACTTTTGTCCAAAGCAACGTACAATAGATGCATTTCAACCACAGGAGGACAGTGCAAGATATCCCTTTATTCCAAAGAAACAAGGCAACATGAAAGTAGGTGCTAGCAGGGGTTGTAGAGTTGTAGTCTGAAAAACAGGGAGTCTGCATGGGAAGATGGGCAACAACTCTGCTGTCCCGACGTCTTGCTTGACCAAGAGGACCACTGGGTCTTCTGAATGATGGAATGGTTGAGTGTCCAGAGGCAAAGGAGCACAATGGTTGCACTGGGGTATAAGATCTAGGGTGTAGGCTGTAGCTAGGAAGAAGTTTCCTTCACTGCACTGTTGACCTGCACCAAAGTTTTGCACTGGATACAATGCTAATGTAGTAAGCAGAAAGGGAGGATGACTGGTGCGAGAAACTTAGGACAGACAGGAAGTGCATGCAGTAGTCCAGGTGGGATATGATAAGAGCCTGAGTGAGTATCTGGGCTGCTTCCCTTACAGGGAAGGGATAAATCCTCCTGATGTTGTAAACTAGAGATCAACAGTAAGGGGCTAGTTTGTTTGTCACTCCCATATTCCTTGCCATCCGAGTTTGGCACCACCACCATCTTTCTCCCATCTGACACACAGATGGGAAGAATTAGAAGGATACCTGGGTGTCATCTGCATAGCAATGGTAGGGAACACTATGCAAGTGGAGAAGAATAAGAGGACAGGGCCCAGGAGGGCCTTGTAGAACAGCTTGTTTTCAGGGTGTGTGGTTCAGACGTGATCTCTTCCGAGTCAACTGGAGGGAGCTAGTCAGTTAAGATGTGGAGTTGGGGTTGGAGCAGATAGAAGAAAAGTCTTGAAGGGTTTTCTTGGATTTCAAACAGAAGTCTGAAACTAATATGTAATGCAGGCTTAAGCCAAGCTGTGATCCTTTGTGTGTTGCTTCCATCTGTGCAAAGATATAATACTGGCAAATGTATTCTGGTACAAAGCCGTTTCTTGAAACTGTGTTGAAGTTTTCATGTATTTTAACGTAATTTCTTTAGTAGATATCTCCATACATTGGCAAAGCACACAATAACATGACCATGGTCATGTTTATACCATGTTAGTGTTAGTGTTCCTCATTTTTTTTCAGCCAAGCAGCCCTTACAAGATAGAGAATATAGCAGGAACCCCCTCATGTATGTCCTTGGGAATAATTTGACGTAGCCTTCTTTTTACACATCTATAGTCTTAGTTACGTGAGAGAACAACTCAAGAGAAATGTATGTTAGACGTGTATGAAGATATTTGCATCATCTCAACACAAAATACCCATGATGCATGGGAGAGAAGACTATATTTGTTAGATGTTACATTAGAACGTAAACAATGAGCTTTTAGATATGAAAATAAAAAAAGTTATTTGTTGAACCATGAAGCCTTTTGTAAAAAAAGAAATGAAAAGAAGATGAATGTCTTTAAAGGGCTCTGTTTGTATAATTCAATCTGATCTAAAGGGTCATTGCCAAAGTCAAATAAATCTACTGCAGTTTCTTCTCATCCACTTGTCTTGTCTTTCCTGATTGAACTTCAGCTAAAATTAGTATTTTTCCAGTGTTTGTAGTAGGGGTTCAATTACTAGCCCTGGTCACCCAACAGATGGATGACAAATTAAAAGAAAAAACAACATAGTGTCAAAGTGTGCTACGTGTTAGATAACCATGAACCACCAAAACAGCTTGACTGATCTTTGGCAATGATTCTACAAGTCTCTGAACTAGATGGATGAACACCATTCTTCCAAAAGATATTCCCTCATTCAGTGTTTTGATGATGGTGGTGGGGCATGCTGTCTAACATATCCATCTAAAGTCTCACATACTCATCCATTTGGCCACAACTGATACACGTCATTTTCATTTTCATACGATTCAGTGACCCCTCATGCCATATGGGTGGTAATTGCATTCATTACTCATTTATTCAGTTTGTTTTTCTTCAATTTGTAGCTTTTTAATTTAATGTCTGTAGCTTCTTGTGTGCATTTAAATATACTGAGTGAGACGGAGCTAATGCTAACATCACAGACATTGAAGCTGCAGTGTATGACTTGCTGCATCATGGAATAAAATAGCTGTCCATGCTTGTACTCACTCTTTGCACCAGTGATTTGTTTAAGACTGCATGATATTTGGGCCTGATGCACAAGGACAGAGGCCAAGTGTGAAGCAGCAAAACAGACGGTAAAAATGAGATTGGCTCAATAACAATGCATACAGGATGATACTAACAATATACTGCATCATATTTGGCACTCTTGACCTCTAAATTATGTTGTGTCTAGCCACATCTGGATTAATCACAGTGGAGAATGTCAACAACACACTACCATGACTCAGCATGGTTGATTCGTGCTGAATCAAGGCAGCCACAAAAATGCTGGACTATACAGCGTGCCCACAACATGCCGGCAAATGTACACACACCACATAATGTGTGTGTGTGTGTGTGTGTCCACAACACATGGAATACTATGCAGTACATGTATTTATGAAGTCATACAGTACTAATAGATCTTGCACAAGTTTAAATTTTAATTTAAAGGTCCAGTGTGTCAGATTAGGGGCAATATTTGCAGAAAATATCAGAAATTGAATATAATATCCATAATTGTTGTTGTTTTCATTAGTTTATAATCACTCAGTTTTTATTACCTTAGAATGAGACTTTTATATCTACAGATATCGGATTCTGCCATGTTGAACTCCCATGTTTCTACAGTAGCCCAGAATGGACAAACAACACACAGGCTGTAGATAGGGCCTTCCATGTTTTTCTCACGTTTTGCAGCCACCATAGTTTCTCTTTCACACTAGGGACTAGGGACACTAGGCAAAGCGGTTGCAATCACTATACCCCTAGAGGCGCTTTAGCCTCTTACCTCTGTGTCTCTAAACTCAACCTAACACAGCAGAATCCACCATGAACCGGGTTCTGTTTGAGGTTTTTGCCTCCTTGCCGTTGTTGCTAAGTGCTTGTTCATGGTGGGAATTGTTGGGTAAATGCTATTATAATGAGTAGAATCTATGCTAATTATGTTCATTGAAATGTTTTTCTAACCAATATTAATAGGGGCCGTCAATGAGTGCATAGCAGTTTGGTACCGGTTAGCTCTGTAAAGTGTAAAGAGGTGTTCACACTGTGCAGTGATTTGTACTAATCCAGTAATCCAGTAATTTAGACCATTGTTTCTGGGCCACTCACATACACCTGTTCAGCTTTCACATACTGTATCTGTACTAACCTTTATATAGACCTTCAAACACATGCATGTATTTTCACTGTCAGGATTTAAAACAACCTTTCTTTGTGTAATTTCCATTCACAAATGCCATCTTGCATTTTGGCCAATAAGACCAATACAAATATGTTGTGACACTCCTACACTGGCGTTATTATTTCTCTTGCACATAGTAGCTTCACTGCTTTCTGTTCAGTCCTCCCTTGTTAAGGTCATCGTAACACCAGGCCAACAATGGATGCAGCAGCTTCACGGTAAATGCTGTCAGGATGACACCTGTGCTTTCTCCCTCTCTGTCCATCTGTCTGTCTGTGTGTGTGTCTGCTGTGTATTTTCTATACCATGTGGTTAAGCACCTCTCCCTATGTGACCTCCAAAGGTTGCCTGCCTGTGCGCGTCACCTGACCAAGCTTATGATTTGCTGCCCGCCTACACAGTTCCTCATTAAACATGATGTCACCTTATGTGGAAGTCACACCCCTCTGAGCCTTCACTGTTTGAGCTAGATTCTTCCTAAGAGGCTGTATAAATGCAAAGTCTCTGAGATGTGATGATATTCACTGATTGAATTGAAGACCTTAAAATTGAATCAGCCTGACAAACTCTGCTAGGAAACAGGAGCAGTATCTATACGCTTAGAATATGTGACATCAGCGTGCATCCGCCCACGTATCCCATTATAAAAATCTCTAACATACAGCGTGTGGTTCAGATTTATTATTTACTGCTCTGTTCAGTCTGAGCATTTGATAAATACAATAGGACCTATCATAACTACTAACAATGCCATATATCAGAAATCAAAAAATAAATGAAAGCATATTTAGATTAAAGTATAAGACTAACATGTCTTGTCTGTGTGATATATCGTATTCCTCTGAGCTCCTTTGTTGTCCAAAAACTGTTAATGAGTCACACTGTTGCATTGGGTAACACATTCCTTCATTAGCATGAACACACAAACTGTTGTTTATTTTAAGCCAATCTCATACACACACTAGAACGCCAAATGAGTAAATAGCTCTCAGCAAATGTGCAATGTCTCCTGTTTGAGTAAAGTTTGCAAAACACTACAGTGAGCAACTGAAAATTATACAGAAGTAGGAGCGATGCAAAAAACGTGCCACTGTTTAAATTCAACAGTGAGACAGACAGAGAAAGATGCAGACAGACAGAAATAACTGGTTTCATCAGGTTTGCTTAACGTACATTTATAATTTGTGTGGATAAAGTTAAAAAATATGAGCATCAGAGCGCGTGCGCTCCTCCAGAAATCTCTGCTCTCACTTAACACAGGAGTCAATGTAGGAATCGGTTGGAGCTCCTGTTGCTTGGAAGATCAGGGAGCCAAAAGTCTGTTTGTTTCAGGAGCTACGTGTCTGCGACCACTCAAACTGTAATAAATCAAAAACTCTTTGTTTGAATTCAGAACGTTGAATACACGTTTGATAGTTCAAAAAGTCATATAAAGTTTAAACGATTGCATTTCAAAGTGCAGAAGGTTCGAAGAGGATTTGAGGAATGTTAAATTTACTTTCATTTTAAGAGTTTGTTTTAAAAAGTTTATTTAAAAAGATCATTTCTGTTAAAGATTTATGTCTTCAGTAGGAACCAATGCGCTTGTGGCCAGGTGCAACAGATAGCGTAGGAAGATACAGATCATCACAGGTTGGTCTGTAGATCTGTCAGCCTTGACCTTAAAGAATATTGACTTAGGCAATATTGGTCAAAAATATAATACAATATATGTAAATATAGATGTAAATCAAGACATTAATCATTTAAATTCAATTAAATCAAGAAACCAATGATATTTTGTCTAACAATAAATGCAAACCCATTTCCAATGATGGTCAAATTGGATTTTTTTTTTAAAGATAATAATGAAGATATGAAGCTGCCATGAACCCCTCTGAGATGAACCCTCAGAGCTCCAGTAGTTCCTGAAAAGTGTTGTGTGTTTTCTTGGAGTCTTGCTGTGCTTTAATCATCCAGCAGAATGAGGCCTTCAGTGACTTTATGGGGCATTAATCTGATGACGTGCTCGCCTCATTTTCTCATGAGAAAACTACTTCTTTAGAAAAACAAATAACAGCACTTAAAATTCTGTCAGGAAAAAGACAGCAGTGTACACACGGTGTTTCTTATTTGACCCCTTTTACTGTTTTTTTGGGGAGTATTTAAATATATCTTCCCGTATTGCTGTCAGTTACACAATCATTTGCTTTTCGTCTCCACTCCTTCTTCTGTGACAGCAGCTTTGATAAGACCGTGACTCACCTCCACTTCTATGCATTCGTTGAGCTTCTTGCAGGTGGCAGATATGGTCTCAGTGGTGCCAAATTCAAAGTACCACAGCTTGTTCTTCATCCTGAGGAGTGAGAGGGGACACAGAGGACAGACATGTTTTTCACTAACACGGTGAAAAAGATTCCCAGTCCTAACTTTAGCTTGCACACGAGTTCAGTGTTGCGTGCCTACAGTGTGATTCGTTTCGGGTGCACTGAACACATATTGAAGCTGTCCGGTGCCTTGAGTTACCTCACATTTCCAAATCTGACAGCTCATGACAGCTCGCGGCCTCGTGACCGCAGAGGTCAAAGCTCCACCGATGCGCGCAAAAGCTTTATTGTGGAGGGACTGGCATTGGCAGCGTTGCTTGCTAGATAGTGAACCACAGAACCCACCATATATCAAATATCATCTATGTCCGCTCTTTCAGAATCAGAATCAGATTTATTTCCAAGTAGGTTTTCACATACAAGAAATTTGTCTTGGTGTTTTTGGTGCAAAAATATGTATTCAATTATAGAATATAATTTCAAAAATAGAATATTTGAAATGTGCAGAATGAGGTAACATGCTCATCGAAACAATGCACAAACAATGCGCTTCATCGCCCTTAGAGATGAGTTGAAAAGTCAACATAGCCTCTGGAGGGGACATGGGGAAACATGCCGGTGGAGACTTGAAGATCAGCGTGAATATTATTGTGATTCATAACATTCAATGAAAACGGACTGAGCAATGTTTCATTTCTGCCCTGCAGAGGATTTGTCAGAGGTGACCTGATGGATGCAGTTTTGTCTGGTGTCATTTGTTGCAGTTTCTAAATGACTTCACACTTTACAGTCAAGGTGAAATCCCTGCTTAACCAGTCTGTAAATATCAACTGTGAAGCTCTGATGAGCTCTGATGGTGCACGTATTCAGAGCTCTCAACAGTTAGGAGACGGGGACTGACTGGTTCGCTGACTGAAGTGAACGGGAGGGAACTGTGGGAATTCTGTCACAAGATGTTAAGGAGTCATAATTCACAGTCAGCAGTCTTTGGCTTGTCTCTATAAGTCGTTTGATTTGAACTTTTTTTTGTGGATGAGCAAAGATGACACACTGTTGAACCCTGTCAAAAGCTATCACACGGATTCATAGCTCCTTACAGAAAGCACTCCCACCATCTTCCCACCACAGCTCACACCGAGTGACTGTAAGACGCAAAGTTCCAAAATTATCCATAACCTGTCTACAAAATGTGTGATAACAAGACAAGAGTCTACAGCCGTGCAGTTCTTTGAGGCTATATTTGAGGCACAGTGGCAAGACGGCGACCTGTCTCTGTTCAAAGATGGAAACGGCCTTCTTGGGTTTTCTATGGCCATCAACTGACTCCTAGTCAATGACCTGTCAATGACGCCTTCCGAGTTGACCGTTTTTGGTCTGGTGCTCACAGGCAGCTGATATTGTCTGCTTCTGATGCTACTTGGGTGCTTGTTGTTTCTGCAATGCAGCGTTCACCACAGATGTTGGAAATTATGTTATATCTTTGAACAGAGGGTCATGGTCAACAGAGGGCTCCCCACTGTTAGAACGTGAAAAGAAAAGAACACCTCTGTGAAAAGTCATTTTTGATCACGGATGCTGTATGCGGTCTCAAGAACAAGAAAGATCATGAACCTTCCATGACTCGAGTCCACCAAAGGTATTTCCGTCACCTTTTTGCAAAAGATTCATTATTACAGACATCTACACATACTTCATGATATGACAAGTTCACTGGCAGGTGGACATGCTGCTGATACTGACAACACAGCTATTGACACAACAGCTCAGGATCATGTGGGCATACTAGGTTATGTACCACTGTGGCACTGAGAACAAGAACAGGACATTTCATTGGAACACAACCCTGTCACATGGTTTGTCCATTTTCAAAGAAGAAGAAGAATAGATAGCACTCAACATGAACCTAAACTGTACAACACACGTCAAATGTTACAATCATTGTGTTTATTTCACTTGCGGCTGTGACTTAAGCCGCTGCACTCGTTCACGTTTTTCTTCCTGTTAATTGTCTTTCTGTCCCTTGTTCTTTCTCTTTCACCTTAATACCCCCCCAGAAACCTCCGCTGCTGTCAAATCAGGGGATTATGAGCATATTTGAGATCACAATTAGGAACAGTTGTGATTCTCAACGAGGCGAGCTGCCTAACCTCATTAAGCTGCTTCCACTTGAGACGGCCTGTAAGAAATGCAATTAACTCGTGTTTTTCCCGTCTCTTATGAACAGAGAGTGCAACAGGGAGGCACACTACTTCTTTAAGCCTTTCCTCCATTAGTCCCATGTTTTTGCACCAAATCTAGTGAATTGTTGGTACAAAAAGGATCTGAAATAATCTTTTAAAAGGGGGTTATTCTTCCAATTATCACAGGGACATTTTGAAATTATTTTTTTGGTCTCCTGTTCAGTCTGTAAGGAAGTGTGCATGCAAGAGCGAACAGCTGATACCGTAAAACAGCAAAGCAGTTGCTAATTCTACTTTTAATTCAGCTTTAATGAATATAGTTGCTTTGTGAGATAGGTTCCAAACTGTAACATTTCAAAGACCTGGTGGAATCACATTTCATCTGAAAGACAACAGAGATTGGCACTATAGTAAGAAGGTTGAAGGTGGTGTTATGGAAACAGTGTTTGGGTGCTTCGGCGAGGCTCGGGGCTCCACAGCTCTCTAGCTGTATACTGTATCTACTGCAGCTATCTCTCACTCATTGTGCCCTTCCTACCTCGCTACCCCTCCCTACAGATAAGCATCTCTTTTAATCTCCAACATGAGCACTGACCTTCTAACCCCACCGCCTCTTTTTCTGCCCCTCCCCCCTCATACATCATGTGAAATCGGGAGGACACAAGGTGGCAAGACAAACCCTCCGCGGTTACACACGGGTTTACCTTCATTAAATCACCTGAAAATGACAGCAGGCTGCTACAGTAGAACCATCTGATATCTACACACCGCAGACTGGCTGTTTATGACTATAATCTGCTTTTTTATGAAGATCATCTTTGGCTCTTTTTTTAGCAAAAGTAGCGTCTCGTGTATTATCCTTTAAACACACTGCAGTGCAAAGTTGTGTAACATTAGCACTGTGGCCTGTAAAAGAAACATGTATTTGCAATAATGACACGCCGGGTGTAGGACGGATGGCCAGTCTCTCTTTCTGTTGCATCAGGTGAGGCAACATCACACCTGCCAACATTAAGTTCAGTCAACCGTGCACTGATAGGCCATGCGTGCCTCTACATGTAACTAGAAATGTCCTACTTTCTAAGTGTTGGGTATAGTGTCACATGTTGCTCATTAGTGCACATAGCACACCTGACCATCACAGCTTCACTCAACATTACACCTGCTTCTACACCTGACTCGGTTTGGAGGAGTGAAAGTTAGGCAGGTACACATGGTGTGCATGAATATGGACACCAACTGTTTACAAAGCCATGCCTGTGATATGAAGCATATACCCTGTCACCCTGTACGTCTGCCATAGCTAATGTATATAAACAGCTAAGCTGTAGCAGTGGATTTAACAAGCGCGTAAACTATATGACCTTTCACACAGCTCTGTAGTTTCCTGCTCCCTCTCTCTAAGACAAACGGTAACAAACTAAAGAAAACTTATTTGTTGTCACAGATCTGTTGCCAGACACAGACGCAGAAGCCGGGCACATAATTTAGTCTGTGAAGTCCACCTGGACAGCGCTCAGTTTCAGTGACATTTCAGGCTGGCTGCCTGATTGTTGGATTGGACACTGCAGTGTGACATCAGGTTTTGTTTCACTAAAAGTTGATTATGTAACTTCTCCACCAGAGGTTGCTGCATTTTTTTTTTAGCATACCCTGCAGCCCTACTGCCACAGCTTAAACCGACCGAACCATTCACATAAACAGGAAAACCTATTTTCCAATGTTGGCTACTCTTTCCAAATGAAAGTAGCCACAATTAGCACGAGAAGTATGGTCATTTGCATATCACTTGTGTCATAGTACTCATTTTGCATAACACTTGTGGTTGCAGTGAGAGGGAGATGACTTTGAGCCAAATAAACGGTGGATAAAGAAATCTGATCACAGACTCGCTACAGGGACATTTAAAGTAAAAAATAAAAATAATCTACAAATTAAAAAAAAATCTACAAAGGCACTGAGAAGACCAAACAAACTATTTGCATATTTAAGATCATCGCGATGCAGAGATCCAGAGAAGCGTCTCTGTCCCACACACCTCATCAACTGCTGCCTGTGAGCACCGCAGAGGAGGGGGAGAGGAGCTGTTGACAGAAGAGCTGTGCTGCATGCATGGGAATGAATTCCAATCAAATATTTGAGTATATTTCTCATCTTCTCCCTGATGGACTGAATAATCGCTAAATTTGTCAGAAGTCACTCTTTAAAAATCAAATCGCTAAGAGCGTCTGAGAAGTTACTAAATCTAGTGAGAAAGTCACCAAGTTGGCAACACTGGTGTTTTCGCTGCAGCGCCTGATTTGGTTTGGATCAGCCCTTAGAGGAACTGCATCATGTAATGAACTGCCATGTTCAGGAAATGGAATATATCTTTAGATAGAACAGTCTGCACAAATGTAGATTTGAGGCCAAAATCAGGAGGAAAGGATGCACCTAAATTAATTCTTTTCCCCTCCCCTCTCAACACTTCCAAATTCAACTCTTGTCTCAAACTCCCCCACATGACAAACACAAACACAGAAAGACAGCATTGTCCTCACTGTGAGAAGTCATTAGCACCTGGACTTTGGGCTCCTGGAGGTCTGGCTACTGTGACCATTAGGTGCTGGTGAAGCTCCACAGCGTGAGGTGTCAGGAGTCACACATCTCCTCTGTCCAACAGGCCCGGGATAGGAGGGTGACACCGGAGGGGGTGGGGGTTGTTATGTGTTGACGAGCGGGGGATGGTGTGTGGTGCGAGTGTCTGAGAGAGACACATGAAGACAATGTGGGATTGTGAGTGGCAGGGAGGGGCTGAGCTAGTGCTCCATGAGGCCACGGGCCTCTCTCACCAGGTCAAAGGTGATTTATCATCGGCTCACCCATAGAGACAAAAAACAGCTCGTCCTTCACACAGACTCCTTTCAATTCAAATCGCTGTGAAGAGGACGGATATTAGCGTGCCAAAACATCCATCAGACAACAACAGAACAGTCGCGGTTGTCCATCAGCTGTCTGTTACTCCGTGGAAGCACCAAAGAAGAAAAACCCACAGAAGTACAATAACCTCCAGTGTTGGCTTACTGTAAATAGTGTACATTGGACTGTTGGTATTATTTTGTGCAGGGCAGTGTCAGTACAGTTCATGTTTTGCAAACACTCCCACTTGGAGCTACAGTTGGATCAGCGCCACGAGTGGCTCACACAGTGATGGAGCGATCAGTCAGGAGAACAGAAATAGTTTGAACCATCAAAGAGCAACAGAGAGGCACATTTTAGAGAAAAGACATGCAGCTTTATAGATTTATATGTCCTGAGTGTGTCCTAGGTATGTCCTAAATATGTCCTGAGTATCTCCTGAGTATCTCCTGAGTATGTCCTGAATATCTGTATCTCTATCACAGGCTCCACTGCTACTGTAATCATTTTTTTTATTCATTGTAATTTATTGTCATTTTATCATTCATTGTAATTCATTGTCATTTTATCATTCATTGTAATTGTACAATATGTCATTGTTCTGTACATGTGACATCTATTGCACGTCTGTCCGTCCTGGGAGAGGATCCCTCCTCTGTGGCTCTTCCTGAGGTTTCTTCCACCTTTTTTCCCTGTTAAAAGGGTTTTTGTGGGCAAGTTTTTCCTCACTCGAACCGAGGGTCTAAGGACAGAGGGTGTCACTCCCTGTACAGATTGTAAAGCCCTCAGAGGCAAAATGTGTTTTGTGAATTTGGGCTATACAAATAAAATTTGACTTGATTTGATTTGAATATGTCCTAAATATGTCCTGAGTGTGTCCTGAGTATGCCCTTTGTATGTCCTAAATATGTCCTGAGTATGTCCTAAATATGTCCTGAATATGTCCTGAGTATGTCCTGAGTGTGTCCTGAGTATGTCCTAAATATGTCCTAAATATGTCCTGAGTATGTCCTGAATATGTCCTGAGTGTGTCCTAAATATGTCCTGAGTATGTCCTGAGTATGTCCTGAGTGTGTCCTGAGTATGTCCTAAATATGTCCAGAGTATGTCCTGAGTATGTCCTGAGTATGTCCTGAGTGTGTCCTAAATATGTCCTGAGTATGTCCTGAGTGTGTCCCGAGTATGTCCTAAATATGTCCTGAGTGTGTCCTAAATATGTCCTGAGTATGTCCTGAGTGTGTCCTGAGTATGTCCTAAATATGTCCTGAGTATGTCCTGAGTGTGTCCTAAATATGTCCTGAGTATGTCCTGAGTGTGTCCTGAGTATGTCCTAAATATGTCCTGAGTGTGTCCTAAATATGTCCTGAGTATGTCCTGAGTGTGTCCTGAGTATGTCCTAAATATGTCCTGAGTATGTCCTGAGTGTGTCCTAAATATGTCCTGAGTATGTCCTGAGTGTGTCCTGAGTATGTCCTAAATATGTCCTGAGTGTGTCCTAAATATGTCCTGAGTATGTCCTGAGTGTGTCCTAAATATGTCCTGAGTATGTCCTGATTGTGTCCTAAATATGTCCCGAGTATGTCCTGAGTGTGTCCTGAGTATGTCCTGAGTGTGTCCTGAGTATGTCCTGAGTGTGTCCTGAGTATGTCCTGAGTGTGTCCTGAGTATGTCCTGAGTATGTCCTGAGTGTGTCCTGAGTATGTCCTAAATATATCCTGAGTATGTCCTGAGTGTGTTCTGAGTATGTCCTGAGTGTGTTCTGAGTATGTCCTAAATATGTCCTGAGTATGTCCTGAGTATGTCCTGAGTGTGTCCTGAGTATGTCCTGAGTGTGTTCTGAGTATGTCCTAAATATGTCCTGAGTATGTCCTGAGTGTGTCCTAAATATGTCCTGAGTGTGTCCTAAATATGTCCTGAGTGTGTCCTGAATATGTCCTGAGTATGTCCTGAGTATGTCCTGAGTATGTCCTGAGTGTGTCCTAAATATGTCCTGAGTATGTTCTGAGTATGTCCTAAATATGTCCTGAGTATGTTCTGAGTATGT
Organism: Miichthys miiuy; assembly: GCA_036365135.1. Taxonomy (NCBI): domain Eukaryota; kingdom Metazoa; phylum Chordata; class Actinopteri; family Sciaenidae; genus Miichthys; species Miichthys miiuy. The sequence goes on from CM071612.1 coordinate 24,908,244, forward strand.
CCTAAATATGTCCTGAGTGTGTTCTCAGTATGTCCTAAATATGTCCTGAGTATGTCCTGAGTATGTCCTGAGTGTGTCCTAAATATGTCCTGAGTGTGTCCTGAGTATGTCCTGAGTATGTCCTGAATATGTCCTGAGTGTGTCCTGAGTATGTCCTGAGTATGTCCTGAGTGTGTCCTAAATATGTCCTGAGTGTGTCCTGAGTATGTCCTGAGTGTGTCCTAAATATGTCCTGAGTGTGTCCTGAGTATGTCCTGAGTATGTCCTGAATATGTCCTGAGTGTGTCCTGAGTATGTCCTGAGTGTGTCCTAAATATGTCCTGAGTGTGTCCTGAGTATGTCCTGAGTATGTCCTGAGTGTGTCCTAAATATGTCCTGAGTGTGTCCTGAGTATGTCCTAAATATATCCTGAGTATGTCCTGAGTATGTCCTGAGTGTGTCCTAAATATGTCCTGATGTCCTGAGTGTGTCCTGAGTGTGTCCTAAATATGTCCTGAGTATGTCCTGAGTGTGTCCTGAGTATGTCCTAAATATGTCCTGAGTATGTCCTGAGTGTGTCCTAAATATGTCCTGAGTGTGTCCTAAATATGTCCTGAGTATGTCCTGAGTGTGTCCTGAGTGTGTCCTAAATATGTCCTGAGTATGTCCTGAGTGTGTCCTGAGTATGTCCTAAATATGTCCTGAGTATGTCCTGAGTGTGTCCTAAATATGTCCTGAGTGTGTCCTAAATATGTCCTGAGTATGTCCTGAGTGTGTCCTAAATATGTCCTGAGTGTGTCCTAAATATGTCCTGAGTATGTCCTGAGTGTGTCCTAAATATGTCCTGAGTATGTCCTGAGTATGTCCTGAGTGTGTCCTAAATATGTCCTGAGTGTGTCCTGAGTATGTCCTGAGTGTGTCCTGAGTGTGTCCTGAGTATGTCCTAAATATGTCCTGAGTGTGTTCTGAGTATGTCCTAAATGTCCTGAGTATGTCCTGAGTGTGTCCTGCCCTCCACATAAATGCTTTACATCCTTTAACTATGGCCTGTTGTTCAATGGAAGACAGAAAGCCCCCCTGGGGAACAGAGGTATCTTCTTTTATCTTTCATCACACACTCTTCCTTCTGACTGTGATGCTGGAAACAGGTATGGGACCATGTGTGGAAACTTAAGCATTAATTATTGAATTTCAAAGAGTAAACATTGCATGTATTTCATACTCTCCCTGCTCTTCTTAGATTTTCTCTTAGCATGTAGGCTAATTAGTGGTGGAGGGATGCAGCAGCATACAAACACCATGACACACCAGAGCTGCACAGAGAGCTGCCTCCCAGGTGACTCAAGCATTCAAAACAAGCTTTTATACTTTATTATGACTTATGGATTTCCTTCAGAGCCACACGCCTGATTTCTCACACGATTTGTGCTCATGTGCACACAGAACGGCTTTTATGCAAGATTTGCATATAGGTTTGCTTTGTGACACTTGAGTATATGAACACATCCATAAACACACATTTGTTTATTCACACACACACACACACACACACACACACACACACACACACACACACACACACACACACACCTCAGCCTCAGGCTACAGCAAAGACAACCAGATGGCCGCAGAAATGAGGCGAGCAGCACCATGCACTCATCATCAGTGATCAGTGAGTGTCCACTGCTGCTGTTTGTTGTTTGACTGCCCATACGATGAGGTATCACAGAGAGGTGTGGCCACAGCAAAGGCTGATGGGAATGAAAGTAGGGAGACATCAAAGGCCGTGTTTCCCCCACAGCTTCTCATATTTGTGGATGGTGGTTAATATTTACACCTGAAGGACGAGGACAGCCATTGTTGCTGTTATCAACAACTCTCATGAGAAGGTCAAAATTCACCGTTGTTGGTTTGTCTCTTAACACTTCCCAGAAGACATTTCACAAAGGACTGACTCAGAATCAGCTGCAGTGCTTATGTTGATCATAATGTAGGATGTAAAACATTTTTAGCTAGTGGCATTGCTCTGTGATGGCTGACTGACTGACTGATTGTAAAGAAGGTTTGCGCAGACATTCATGTCCCCTCACCTTTCATCCCAAACCTTCTTAAACATCAAATTCAAGGACTTATCAAGCATTTACCAGGCCCAATTCCCTCAACACAGTGAATTATGAGTCACAGATCAATTCAAACGTCCAAGTTTTATACGAACTATTGGAACGTACAATAACAGAAGAACATCAATTTCTATTCTCACACAAAACAAAGCAAAGAAAATGAAAACAACCTGGCAGGTTGTTAGTGACAACTTAATATCAATTCATTGTTGATGTCAGTGTTGGTCTTTGGTGTACACATGAAGATCATGAGGATTGTTGTATAATGTATTCTGAGGCTCTGGAGGAGCTTTGTCCTTAATATTATTATTGTAATGATTCAGATGACGCTTGACTTGTGGAGGTTGAACTCAACTTTGTGAACTTTTTTCTTCTCTGACTCTGGATCGCTGTCACTTTCTGCTGACCTCTCTCACTGTAGTCAGGCTGAGGCAGCTTCCAATCATACAGAACAATTCATTAATACGTCATTGCACTTGTTTATTAGACGGGGACAGAGCACGTTAATGAACATCATGAAAATACCAGATGTAAACATGCCAGTTAGCAAGTACGCAAATTTATATCTGAATTAGAACGGTGTGAATCTCATTTACGTCGTGGCTGTCTCCATCACTTGTTCTCCTGTTGTAACGTAGTCTACATAAATAACTCCTCATTTGTCTTTTCATAATTAGGTCAGAACTTTCTCTGATTAAACAAACAAAAAAAAAGACACATTTTTGGCATTTCAAGTGTTTGTACCTGGACTGTGGAAACCACGGCTCCACGTACATGTCACAGCTCAGTTCAGCTTTAACTCAAACGAGGCACTGCCAATATATTGATCACAGCAGGCAGGCAGGCAGGCAGCTTTTATTCTGTTATTGATTGCTGACGACTGTGGCTCAGAATGATATTGGGTTTCCAGATTAAAGTGAGAGGTCACTAGCTGGTTATAAGGTTGAGGCTTGTTAGCTAATGGCATTGAGACGATGAAATGGGGATGGTTAACGGCCTTTTTCGACAAACAAACTCCCTCTCATCGACTGCTCAGTGCCAGCGTGCTTCACTCCTCGAAGCTGCTTTTCTAAATATCATCATCCTCTCACCTGCTGTTGAACTTCTCCGGGTGCTTTTCCCGCATCAGATGAAAGCGATGAGCGATGGAGGCATCCTGTAAGAGAGAACAGAAGAAACAACATTAGCTGCAGGACGTCAGTAAAACCTGCACATTATCACAGCTCGCTATCATGTCAAACGTTAAGACAGCGTGGTACCAACGTTAACAGATGTTACACTCTGGTAAAGTTCATCCCTGACTTTTAGAACAAGCACCGGTAACAATTTATAATGAGTACACACTATTAAGCATTAGTTAAGCATTAATATAGACTGAATTCATCATTTATAACGCATGAGTACTCATTAGTATGTAGTTTATAAACACAGTTACAAATGTTTTACTCATCACTGATAAGCACAGTAGTTATGGATTAGTAAATACTGAATTCATCATTTATAAAGCATGTCTCTGACGTAAATACTCATTAGTATATGGTTTATAATCAGTTATAAATGTTTTACTCTTCTGTACTAATGGTTAGTGAGTGTGTTAGTAGATGTTTTATAAATACTCACAAATTGAAATACTCAATAAATACTCAAAAATGGATGACCTATAAACAGTTATTAATGCAGGAATTCATGAATTCAGGCAGTTACAAAGCACTTACTACTCGTTAATGAAGTATTTTGTGTCTAAAGCGGGCACTATCTATGCCTTATAAAGCATTTATGAATGAGATTTAAAGGCTGGCAATGCCTCAAGACTCACAAAGGTTTCAGTTATCTTAACAGACCAAGGAGAGACACAACACAAAGGGATATAGAACATATTGCATTGATATTTATTGCAACTTCCCAACATATTGTAACTGTACAACTGTTCTGTTGATGTAAAAAGATGAACAAGGGTAAACAAAGCTGAATAAAAACTTGCCAACGCCAACAGTGGATCACAAAAGTTTAAGTACGACAAATACAATCTTTGTTTGAAAGTGTTGCCGCCACCCACCGTCGCACGTTGATGACGTGTTAAGAGCAGGATCGCAAGTTCAATGTAAACATCCCAAATACAGAGTAAGGTCTAGCTGCAGCCAGAGCCAAGCCAGAGCCACTACAAACCACGCCCCCATAAACCACACCCCCTACAAACCACGCCCCCTGCAAACCACGCCCCAGGTGGCTGTAGAGGCCCATAGCACTTAGAAAGTAAACAGATGGGAAACAAAGCAATAATGGGAGCAATTTTAACAACTTTAATGGTTGATTGACAACATAAAATGCCTTTCAATGCAAGCAATGTGCTTGAAGCAATAAATTTATACAAAAATAGAAAGTAATGTAATTATAAAGATTATATAGGACTGCAGATTTATATATAAGTATATTTATTTATATAAGTGACTAATGTATGTGCACAAGTTTATTTTAAACTCAATAAAATATTTACAATAATAATAATTAGTAGTAGTTATTTCAATTAAAATAGGTTGTTCCCATAGGTTGTTTTCTAAGTGCCACACTGTCACAGAGCTGGCCTACTACTCAGATGCCATAAATATCATAAATAAGGTGATGATTTCTTATTGGTTAACAGAAAAGATTGCTGGACATCAGGTCTTCACATGCATGTAAACACACAGACTGTGAAAAACATGACATCTTCATCTGACAGTTGTAACCACGACAACCACCAGGAGCGTTTTGGCTAACGGTCACCAGTTAACACGGTCGCTCGTTAAGCTGTAACACCGGTGTTTTGCTCATTCTCAGTTAGCACACACTAAACAAGCTGTGTCACTTCCTTCATTAAACACCATCACAGCAGAAACACGGACACACCTGAACAAAGTGTTATCTGTAGCTAGCATTAGCTCTGTGATTAAAGTCTCCTTTGACCTCTTGCAGCTAGCGGCGCAGCGCTGCTAACATTGCTAACGCTGCTAACGCTGCTAACGCTGCTAACGCTGCTAACGCTGCTCGCTGCTAACGCTAGGCAACGTTTGTATGGGCATGGTTTGCAGGGGCGTGGTTTGTTTGCAGGGGTGGTTTGTAGTTGGGTATTATTGCAAATAAACGAGATGCACTTTGTTTTTGGAGTGTCATAAAATTCCTTTACCTGCGGCTGCGACGTTGTTTTGGTCCGTCCTGCATGCGACTTCACCGGGAGTGTTTAGCCCGCCAGACTTTGTTTACTCGCTCATATTTGGTCATTTTCTTGGTTTATATGCTTCTGCATGTGTAAATATGCCTCTGCATGTGTAAATATGCCTCTGCATGTGTAAATATGCTTCTCCATGTGTAAATATGCTACGTAGTTAATTTAGTTTTTCTTTTGTCTGTTTTTACAACCGGCAGTTTGCATTGTGTATTTTATTTTGAAAATCCACCAGATTCTTTTTCTGTGTCTGGTTTCCGCCCGTTTCCGATTGTATTTGTTGTACTTAAACTTTTGTGATCCATTGTTGGCGCTGGCAAGTTTTTATTCAGCTTTGTTTACCCTTGTTCGTCTTTTTACACCAACAGAACAGTTGTACTTTACCATACACCGTGTTCCAAACTATTATGCAAATTACATTTTTCTCAGATTTTCCTAAATAGTTGACGCAAATGACAGTCAGTATAATTTTCAAGTCATCAACCGTTTTATTGAACAAACCTCCCAATGATAACAGTATTTTTTTCAAAAATAAAAAACTCAAAATGCACTGATCCAAATTATTATGCACAACAGAGTTTCAAGACATTTTATAGGTTGTAAAGAATTAAAAATGGTCATTTGTTGAATGTGCAGCATTAGGAGGTCATATAAATTAAATCAGAAGTTATTTCAATCAAAAACATCTTACCAGGCCTTAATAGACCCTAAAGGGGCCTACCAGCTCTCTCCCCATGATTCCGTTCCCCATTCTGTTTGCTGCTTTGCAATGGCATTTTAGCAGCTGCTCTCTTAATCCTATGAATTTGTCTGGCAGAAACCTTCCTTATTATGCCTATGTCTGCACGAACCCGCTTGTGCTCTGAATCAGCGACAAATTTCTTCAAAGTACGATGATCACGCATAAGTTTTCGGGAAATATCCAATGTTTTCATACCTTGTCCAAGGTAGTGCACAATTTCACGCTTTTCAGCAGCAGAGAGATCCTTTTTCTTTCCCATATTGCTTGAAACCTGTGGCATGCTTAATAATGTGGAACATCCTTCTTAAGTAGTTTTCCTTTGATTGGGCTCACCTGACAAACTAATTATCACAGGTGTCTGAGATTGATTTCAATGATCCAAGGAGCCCTGAGACACAATACCATCCATAAGTTTAATTGAAAAACAAACAAAACATTTTTTATGACACTTAAATCCAATTTGCATAATAATTTGGAACACGGTGTATGTTGGGAAGTTGCAATAAATATCAATGCAATATGTTCTATATCCCTTTGTGTTGTGTCTCTTTGTGTTTTGTCTCTGTCCACTTTAGATGAGCTCACACAGAATACTTCATTAACGTGTAGTAAGTGCTTTGTAACTGCCTGAATTCATGAATTCCTGCATTAATAACTGTTTATAGGTCATCCATTGGAAATGGAATTTGGGAGTTTTTATAAAACATCTACTAACACACTCACTAACCATTAGTACAGAAGAGTAAAACATTTATAACTGTGATTATAAACCATATACTAATGAGTATTTACGTCAGAGACATGCTTTATAAATGATGAATTCAGTATTTACTAATCCATAACTACTGTGCTTATCAATGATGAGTAAAACATTTGTAACTGTGTTTATAAACTTCATACTAATGAGTACACGTTATAAATGATGAATTCAGTATATATTAATGCTTAACTAATGCTTAATAGTGTGTACTCATTATATAGTGTTACCCAAGCACCTTTGTATTATTTTACACATTGATGTGTTTCAGTTGTTTTAAAAGCTTTTATTTTCCAAAATAAAATGCTAACTGTGCTGCTGCCTTGTTGTATATGATAGCAAATTCTGGTTGCGGAAGAGTCATGTGAGCAGTAGATTTTATTTTATCTGAGATGATCCAGTGACATCGGCACACATCCTATCCATCATTGATTGCAGATGATTATTTCTTGGATAAATTATGTTTTGTAAAGTTTATATTTAAGTTTAACAGATACAAACAGATAAATAAATATATGATTGATGTGTTAAAATATTTACATGGTTGTTAAATAGAAATAAATACGTAAAACCTGTAAGAAGTAAAAACAGTAAAAAGCCATGGCATTTAATTGGTATGAGGGATTGAATTAGCATATTTAAGTTGTGTATCAGTACATGTTTAAAGCTGCATAGTGCTGATTATTCTTTGTTTGTATGTTTTAGTTTCACCTTTCCTTTATGTCAGTAAACCTGTGGACAACGAGTTGACGGTCTTCGGAGCCGTGATATTAGGAAAGAGTTCATCTGACTGCTAGGCTGAATACAGCACGCACAGCGAGGGCAGTACACAGTTCAATCTTTGGCTTTTGGACAAAACAAAACATTACAGACAGAGGAATGAATGGATTAATAAGGGAAATAATATGCATATTAATCAGTATTGAAAATAATTGTTATTTGCAACTCCACTACCATATTAATGTGTTTCACTAAAGTGACAACCTTTGTGCCTGTGAAGTGAAGCTTAAGCAGAAGTGCCAAAAATTGCAGTTCCTCCAACGACCATTTGGAGCTGGCTCCGGAACGAGTGAATCTCCATAAGCCCCCATGTTAAAATGTCCAACTTCACAGCAGAAATAAACATGTTTACAGCCTGGTCTCTACTCTCCGAGTCACAACACTTTGAGCTTCACAACGTCTCTTCAGAAAACTGTCATGGATATGATGTATGTTTCATACAGTCTATGGTTTTACTGACCTTAGCATGTGTCCACAATCTCAAATGGACCGTGATGTATAAATAAACCATTCAAAGCTACAGCAAAAAGTGAGTTTTCCATGTAATGTAATTGTCACACTAATGGTGGCTCCTGCCTCTGTACTGCAGCACTACACAGTCTGAAGTTGCACTGAGTGGAATAGAGCTGTAATGGACACGCTGCCGTGTTGAAAGAAAGGTCACAAGTTGATCTGAGCAGGGCTCAGGCTGGAACCAGCTCTCCTCTCCCCATGTGTTTAACCCCTGAACTCTGGGTCAGAGGTGAATGTAGCCCAGATCAGTCAGAGCAGCCTGAGTCTGACCTCACTCACAGACAAACACAAACACCACGACCAGCCACGCTGTCCAAACAACATTATCCATGTTCTGCATCTTACAACATGCAGCCATTATCATCATATTTCATTCATCACACCTTCAATATAGCTCCAGTCTGATCTGACATAAAGGCTACAGCAATACAAGAATATCCCATGAACATCCCTGCAAACTGGCTGTACACTATGTATCCACACAGCATACACATACACACACAGCAGTGATGAATTAAACAGAGCTGCTTTAAGTTGAGTAGGTTGAGTTTGTCCAGAGCTGCTTCTTCTGCGCTCAGGCCCGAGGACGTGTTCTGTCTGTCACAGATAAACAGCCTCTGAACATAAACAAGAAGTTCAAGACGCATGGACTCAGAGATTATATCGACCATCCATCAGTAACATAGCTAACATGGATGTAATTCATGTATGTGGCTCGTGTGGTGGAGAGGGTACACAGCACAAGATCATGGTGGATGGAAAGTGTCAGTCTGATGGTGGAGTCAGTAATGATGTTAACATATGAAGGCAGAGTGAAGGACTCATCCTTTTACTCCATCATTGTATAATAGCATCATCTGGCTCTGCTCCAAGTGCTTAACAGAGACAAGACGCATGACACAAGCAGACATACTTCCACCAGTTAGTGCATAAAGAGAAACAGAACATAAAGACACACAAATCAGAAACACATGATCACCAAACATGCAGAAAAAACTGCATAACAAACTACTAATATACAGTTTAACTGTCAGCTTCAATTAAAAAGCACTTTTCTGTGCCAAAGCTGTACTCATTCCATGTGCACACAGAAAATATTGAAGGATTCCTGCTGTGCAAATCTCTGTGGACAGAGCTTCCAGGTGTGTGGAGCAGCACGCAGAATATGTCTCATCCACTGAAGGTATCATTTTGTAATTTTCGTGAATGTAAATAGAAATCAAATGTGATGATGTGCAAAACCAAATGCTGAAATGAGAAATTTGATTGTTTTTGTAAAATGATGTGAATATGTTGAATTTGATGCCAGAAGACGTTGGACAGGGTCAAGAAAAGACTGTAAGACTGTAAAAGTTGAGAATGCTGAAAGAAAAACTCCTGGTGGAACATGAAGTAATGACTTCATGAGCTTCTTTAATGATAATATTATAACTATTAGAGACAAAATCCATCACCTCTTGCCCTCAACAGGCACTGATCTGCATTCTGATACAGCAAGTTTGGAAACAGCTGTAAAACCTGATATATACACTGCTCAAAAAATTAAAGGAACACTTTTTAATCAGAGTATAGCATCAAGTCAATTCAACTTCTGGGATATTGATCTGATCAGGTAAGTAGCTGTGGGGATTGTTTATCGTTTTCATCTGTTTTGGTGTTAATGAAATTAACAACAGGTACACTAGAGGGGCAACAATGAGACGACCCCGAAAACAAGAATGGTTTTACAGGTGGAGGCTGCTGACATTTTTTACCTGCTCATCTTTTCTGACCAATTTCTCATTAGTTTTGCATTTGGCTAGAGTCAGTATCACTACGAGTTGCATGGTGCGGTACCTGGACCCTACAGAGGTTGCACAGGTAGTCCAGCTCCTCCAGGGTGGCACATCAATATGTGCCATTGCCAAAAGGTTTGCTGTGTCTCCCAGCACAGTCTCAAGAGCGTGGAGGAGATTCCAGGAGACGGTCAGTTAATCTAGGAGACCTGGACAGGGCCGTAGACGGTCCTTAACCCATCAGCAGGACCAGTATCTGCTCCTTTGTGCAAGGAGGAACAGGATGAGCGCTGCCAGAGCCCTACAAAATGACCTCCAGGAGGCCACTGGTGTGAATGTCTCTCTAGTTATCCCTTCTTTATTGAATACGATTAATCTGTCTTTATTATCCGGATATGTACCACAGTCCTTTAAAGTAGCTGTAATTAAACCTCTTCTCAAAAAACCCACTCTAGATCCAGAGGTTTTAGCCAATTACAGACCGATATCAAACCTTCCCTTTCTCTCTAAGATACTTGAGAAAGCTGTAGCTAATCAGCTGGGTGACTTTCTCCATAAGAACAGGTTATTTGAGGATTTTCAGTCAGAATTTAGAGTGCATCATAGCACAGAGACCGCACTAGTCAAAGTTACAAATGACCTCCTAATGGCATCAGACAAAGGACTCATCTCTGTACTTGTCCTGTTAGATCTTAGTGCCGCATTTGACACCATAAATCGCCCTAAGCTGCTTTAACTCGTATTTCTTAGATTGATCTCAATTTGTTCACAGCAATGATGAATCCTCTATGCATGCCAAAGTTTGTCATGGAGTCCCACAAGGTTCTGTACTAGGACCACTTCTATTCAGTTTATATATGCTTCCTTTAGGAACATTATTAGGAATCACTCCATTAATTTTCATTGTTATGCTGACGACACCCAATTATATTTATCGATCAAGCCTGATGAAACCAATCAGTTAACTAAACTCCAAGCATGCCTTAAGGATATAAAAAGTTGGATGACCTACAATTTTCTGATGTTAAATTCAGACAAAACTGAAGTTCTTGTAATTGGACCCAAACACCTTTACTTTAGACGGGATCACCCTGGACTCCAGCTCCACCGTAAAGAATCTTGGAGTTGTTTTTGACCAGGATTTGTCCTTTAACGTCCACATAAACCAAATTGCGAGGACTGCATTCTTCCACTTACGTAACATCGCCAAAATCAGATGCATCGTGTCTCAAGCGGATGCAGGAAAAACTAGTCCACACATTTGTTACTTCTAGGCTGGACTATTGTAACTCTTTGTTATCAGGCTGCTCCAATAAGTCTCTTAGGACTTTGCAGCTAATTCAGAATGCTGCTGCACGTGTTCTGACAGGAACCAAGATCAGAGATCACATCTCTCCCATTTTGGCTTCCTTGCACTGGCTACCTGTTAAATCTAGAATAGAATTTTAAATTCTTCTCCTTACACACAAAGCTCTTCATGGTCAGGCACCATCATATCTAAAAGAGCTCATAGTACCTTACTACCCCTCTAGAACACTGCGCTCTCAGAATGCTGGGTTCCTTGTGGTTCCTATAGTCTCCAAAAGTAGATTGGGAACCTTTTTTGTGGGCAAGTTTTTCCTCACTCGAACCGAGGGTCTAAGGATAGAGGGTGTCACTCCCTGTACAGATTGTAAAGCCCTCAGAGGCAAATGTACTTTGTGACTTTGGGCTATACAAATACAATTTGATTTGATTTGATTTGATTTGATCTCACAATGAATGAGGTGAACTGGCAACAGGAGTGGGTTTAAAAAGAACATCCAGAGAAGCTGAGTCTTTGTGAAGTAAAGATGGAGAGGTGGAGAGAAGTGGAAAACTGTCCTGTGGTCTGATGAGTCCTCTGGGCTAAAGATGAGCGGGACGATCTGGCTTGTGGGTAACCTGCACATGTGTGAAGGTAGCATTCATGCTGAACAATATACATGAACATATGCTGCCAAGTAGGTAACTTCTTTTTCAGGGCCTTGCTTATTTCAGCAAGACAATGTCAAACCACATTCTGTATGTATTCAAACAGCATGGCTCCATAGTATAGAGTCCTAAAGGGTAGCTGGGTTCAGCCTTATAGGGTGAGGAGTTTGGACATCTGGAGGGAGCTCAGAGTAGAGCCACTGCTCCTTTGTGTCCAAAGGAGCCAGCTGTGGTGGTTCAGTCTCATCACCTTCCTTTGGACATGTCCAACTGGGAGGAAACCCCGGGGCAGATCCAGAACCTGATGGAGGTACTACATAACCCATCTATCCTGGGAACGCCTCCGTATCACCCAGGAGGAGCACCCAGGTGAAGGGCATCTGGAGCACCCTGCTGCCACTGCAACCCAACCCTGGGTAGGGGAAGAAAATGGGTGGGCTGGTGCTAAACCAGCCTGCCTGTAGTCCAGACTTGTCATCTATTGAAAATGTTTGACACATTATGAAACGTCAAATATGACAAAGGAGACCTTAAACTGTTGAGCAGCTGAAATCTACATTAGGATGTGTCGTTAAAAGAAGAGCTGATGAACAGAGTGGTAAACATGACCCTGTCCCATTAACTTTCTAATTTTGGCAATAAATAACATTCCTTCATATATATTTAGTGCTGTCACCGTAAACAAAGAGCTGCTAAAAGATATAATTACTCTTCTGGTGCCCAAACTATCACAAACTAAGATTGCGGATGTTGAAAGTGGTGCAAAGCCTAAAAATAAATATCAATAAATATAAATGTGACATCTTTAAACTTCACACAGTGTGCTATTACTGACCTGGCTCGTCCCTAGGTGTTAAGGTGCCAATAGGATATAACAGGCAAATGAGCAAGCTGCTGTTTAAGAGGCAACAAGTGTTTTGTTCCTGCATTTCCACTTCCTGGAAGTGTGTGTAACCCACACCTTATTTCATTTCATGGTAAATCTGGGGCATCTTACTCAAACTATTTATCTTTTTTACCCATTTTTTGGGACTCTGGCCTGTAACAGAGGTGTGTGTTTACACCAAAGTCTTCCATGGTGCAACTCGGTGTCCTCACAGGCGAAGACACCTGTGAGGACAGCCTGGCGCCGCGCCTGCCTTTGCAGGTGTTTCACTTCTCTGCAACAAGGAGAACGGAAGGTTTGTGACAAGACAGGTGGACAATTATACACATCCTCACTTGTCACACTCAAAATCCACCGGTGCTACCGGCCCGCTGCGACGCACCAACCAGACACTACAGCGATGTGCTGAGATCTCACGACATCAGCAAATATCAGATCTTAAAATAGAGCTGCATCTGCCGCTTTAACAGACAATCTGATACTGGAACCGAGGCGGTGAGGAGACATCACAGGTGAACCGCTTTCCTGCAATGATCCCTAGACGCGAGAGACTCTTTGCCCGCAGAGCTCCAACTAAAGAGCTGATTCTCGTGGCAGTGTTACTCATCACAACAGAACATGGGACAGTTATGTGAGGGTAAGCTGTTTACAATTTGCCTGAGGAGGCTTTGTCACATGTGAACAAAACACAGAGTTATGTTTTCACTGATTTTGGTACAATGTGGGCAGGGTGTCCAGCACAGCATGTGGATCAACGCCAGACAATGACACAAAGTGGCCACACAAGCTTTCCAAAACATGACGGGCTGTTTCATGTCACTAAATCTGCTCAGTCTCCTGCTGCAGGCGATCACTGACCACGCTCACCACTCCACCTGCCTGTAACAATATATGACATTTGCCGTCTCCTGTGCTTGCCCGTGTGATGAAGGTTGTTTTGATCTTGCCATTTGAAGTATTGCACATGGTGTGTGCGTGTGGATGAGGTGCTGTTGGATGAGTGATGTGAAACGTAGGAAGGGTGAAGAGAGACAAACAAGAAAAAACAACAACAAAAACAGTGGCTGGAAAATGTCACCTCGGGGCGACGCCATAGCACCAGGTGGGGAAATAGGTTGTCAGCTCACCCCTATCGTGTTTCACTGGCCTCTGGTTAGCTTAATGTCAAAGAGAAATGTCATAGTCAGCCTCAAACCTCTCATGTCCTATGATTCTGATAGACAACCAAGCTAAACATTCATCTATGTAAGTGATCATCCATGATTTATAACAACATGCTCTATATCTAAGAACCTACGTATACTCCTACTCCTGTTATGGAAGTCAATTACTGCCAAGAAAAGAAAAAAACACTAGGTAACACATTATTTAGATAGTCCGCCTGCAGAACATTTATTTACTTTGTCTGTAGACAGGGGTGTTGGGATTACTAAATATTGATATGATATTGATGACAATCGTAATATTTAAAAATGAAGTATAGGGGTGTCGGTTAGCTCAGTCGGTAAAGCATCCGCCCGCGAAGGCTCAGTCCTTGCCGCAGCGGCCCAGGGTTCGATCATTCCTCCATCTCTCGCTCCACACATTCCTGTCACTTCTTCAGCTGTCTCTATACAATAAAGCTTAAAAAGGCCAAAAAATATATCAAAAAATAAAAAATTAAGTATGGACCCTTCTCACTTTGTGGTTTAGACACAGTAGGTGGTAACGCACCTTGACGCTGGTTGCCAGTGTCAATTTATTTGACAAAAAAGAGACAAAACACAATAAAAGTTCAAATGTGACTGATAGCATATTATCAATATCGCATTCATTTTTTTTATCCACCATAATTGTGTGGTTAAAAAAGTTTTAAAAAAGATATTGTGATGGCCTTATTGTATGTAGATGTTTAACAGTTATATGTGAGAATTCATGAACGTACACTCACCAAGATGTTTTTGTGCCCTGATCAAATCAAACCTGAGCCACAGTGGAGTGAAATCAGGAAACTTTGATTTGTGAAACAGTTGACTAATTAAGGCTCCGTTACATTTATTGCAGCAGAGACTTTCCAGTGAGCCGACGTGCACCACAGCAGCACCCTGACTCTGTTTGACCTGAATGGAAGTGAAGCTTAATAATTGGTAACACCTGTGTTTACATACTATTTCATGTCAAAATGGCTGTGAAGAAGGTCTGTTGAATGAACAGTACTTTCACTTTTGTCTACTCTTTGTATCCTTGCTGTTATTTGTCAGAACAGTAAGTGACTGGGGCTGATGCAGGTGTGTGTATATGAGAATGAACACATGAAGGATCCCAGAGTATCTGTGTTGTTTTTTTCTCAATGGAGAAATGTTTTTCAGAGTGGGTCCATGTTTGTTTGTATCTTGTCGTCATGCAGGATGTGAGAGTCATGACACACATTCAGGACATTCCACTGAAGAGCTGATCACAGTAGAACTGTAACAGAACTGTAACTTTACGTTGCTCATTAAGTCGTGAATATTTCACGTTATAGAGACACTTTGATTTGAAGCCACGTTTTCAGGAGCCTGTCTAGGTGTGTGAATTTGCTCGTGTGTCCACGTGTTCAACTGTGTGTGTGTTTTTGAGTGCCGTTCCTCCCGTCTTTAAGACCAGCCAGGTGTCACTCAGCACGGTCATTCATTACCGTGGTAACCTGGCCTGAACCTGGCAGGCGCTTACTTCCTGTCACTGATACTTCCCCTGACCTTCAGTCTGTGCCAGCGCTACTCCATCTCTCTCTCTCTCTCTCTCTCTCTCTCTCTCTCACACTCACACTCACACTCACACACACACACACACTCACAGATCATTTTATATGCACACTTACTGTTCCTTGTGGTCTTGCTTGTTTTCTGAACAAACACTAACACACTCTATTCAGCGTAATAGGGTCTTTGTCCGAGTACACTTGGCCTCCCATTAAAAGGTCCCACACTGGCAGCAATGTCAGGGAATAACTGTAATATCTTTACAGTCTTCTTACTTTAACCAAAGAAGAATTATGATGTGACTCAACTTCTGTGGCGTCTCAGTGGTGCAGAGGCAAACGCTCGCCAACCATCACAGAGATCTGCTGAGTGCTCAATAAATCCCCTTTTAGACACACCCCTTAACTTTACTTTAACCTTAATGCTTTTAATGCTTGTTACATTTCAAGTTGCATCTGTTACAAATCCTGATAAACTGTGAAAACGGAACAAAAAAAAAGGAGACAAGTAAGCTGCATGTCTGTCATGGCCATTAACCTGCAATCTACAGTAGAATAGTCAAGTGTCACAATGTGCTCTCAGACAGCGTTGCTGTCACCTTGTGCCAAAACTGCAGTTCCTCAAACGTCCACTTGAGGCTGGCTCCAGAAGTGAGTCAGTCTCCATAAGTCCCCATGTTAAAATGTCCAACTTCACAGCAGAAATAAACATGTTTACAGCCTGGTACAAAAAACAGTTTTGGTCTCTATAGCTATTTCCCGTTCATGACAACTGATGAGGGTGAATTTATATACAACTCACCTGTTCTAATGATATTAACTACTATTTATTAAAGTTATGCAGAATTAACAGTGTGGCCACTTTGATTGACAGGTGCGTGCCATCACATGTCGCTCGTTTGAGCAACCAGGCTTATTCAGCCCGCCTCAGCTCCACGCCTTTTCTCATTTTTAGATTAGTCAGTAGACGTGGAGGCAGGACTTCTAAGATGGCGGTGGGCAGTCGCCACACTGAGCTTCAAAATGTCTCTTCAGAAACCTGTGGGTGACATCACAGAGACTTCATCCATATTTCACACAGTGTTTGGGGTGAACTAATCTTTTTCAAAGTAAACTGATTACACCGAATCATTACTGTCACTGCGTGGACCGAACACTGTAGTCAGCTCAGCTGTGACTCACAGCACGTCTCTCCCTCATTAAAAGACCTTGAGAGCCACAGAAATAACGTTAATAATAAACTCTGATAAATAATTGGCTGCTGATTAACCTTATGTGCTTACACAGGATAGTTTTGTACTAAATGACAGCTCAGACTAGCAACAAACTGAATGAACTACTGAACTGAGGTCAGTCTGAATCAGAGCTAAACGTCAGTCACTTACTTCACAGAGTGTCAAGGGCACAACGATGCAATAAAATGAAGGCTGATGTCATCATGGGTTAGAATTAATAACCATATGCTTCATAGCGCGGCTACAGTATGATTGACAAGTCGCTACTATGGAACGTCCTGTGGTTCTCTAGATTAGCCAATCAGGATAGAGGCGGCAATCTCGAGGCTTCAGATTGGGTGATGTCATCGTGGGTTTACACTTCACATGTTGAGAATGAACGAGGAAATTGCGGAGGACTTGTTGCATAATTGTAGTGTGCAGAGCTCACGGAATGACATTCAGACAGGTGAGTACGACTACAATTCAGCTATGGCTGCAACTCTCTCTCAGGAGGATAACATCAACAACCACTGAGTTGCCTAGCAATGCAATTGTGTGTGTGTGTGTTTATGCATGCTCTATGTTATTGTGTGCAAACTGTTTAGCCCTTGGTGATGTGTTATTCTGCTGTTAAACTGTCAGCTTATTTCATTTCTGTAGACCAGTGCTGCTCAGTGCAGCTGCTGTAACAGAGCATTTTATTGTTGGGTTGTGTGAGGATAAGGCTCTGTGCCATGATGTTGTTCTGGTAGTTGACATGGTAATGCACTTTACTATCATCAACATCCATCCCCCCACTCCACAGTTTTCTAGTTTCTATCTCTGATCACACAGTCAGACGTTCATCTCAGTTTTTAAACTGAATGCGAAGTATTAAAATGCTCAGAAAAATAGAAATCTGATCATGACAACTGGACAAACTCCATGTAAAGGAAGGAAGGCTGTGTGACAGCTACAGAGCAGCTACTAAATAGACTTTGTGGTTAGATTGTTCAAGAATAAAAATGTTTTCTTAGCCTACTGTAATCCTATCTGTGCTCGGATTAAGATGGCTGCAGCGATGTCTGCATTGACCAGCATTAACCCCTTCGTAATAGCTGTCCTGGTGCAACTGTTGCCTATCAGGTGAAAGCAGCAGCAAGCGACTTATATGTCCATCAGAAGAGGCGCGGGATAGTCTACACCCTCCTGACTAATGGCGAAGCCAGGGATCGTGGTACACATTAGGAACTGGCCATTAACACTAGGAATCATCTTGCAGGGCTCACACACCCACACACATATACACACACACACACACACACAGAGTCATGTGCATTCGAGTGCAAGCACATACACATTTACACCTGTGCACCCGTCCACAGAATCTCCTGCATGGAGACACGCGCTGCAGAGGGATCAGCTTCCTCACTGCAACATGAGGTGGCATCTTTAATGGCTGCTGACATGGTGTGATATCCTTCTCTCAAATTCCTCTCACAAGATTCTTTCCAGGCTGCGGGTCAAACGAAAGCACAGATACCGACCTGCATGTGCACACAGATGGTTACATCCACTGCCATTGTTTGTTATTTGTATAATTTTTACTAATTCAACAGATTCCAGACGAACGTTTTAAAAGGAAGGTTTGTTTGAAGCAGGAGGCAGAGGCTTCACACATATTCTTATTGCTACCCTGTCTGCTTAGTGTGGTGCTGCCAGCCCCCACAGCGAGCCCACTGCTCAATGCATCTTTACACAGCCAGTTGCTCCTGCCAATAGCACAACAGCTGAACCTACTAAATCCTCATCTTCTGTAAAGAAGATGCATATAACTTCAGGTGTCTGTTCAGCAAATATAAAAATATTTGCACTTGTGCAAGCAGAAAAACTTGTTTTTTGACCCTGGGGATCAATAAAATCTTCTTAAATATGGGAATAGATTGAAGTGACATAATAGACTTTCAGATTTACAGTCCTGAGCCAACCACATGCTCCACACCATGTCATCCACAATTAAGTCAGCGAGATAAAGGCCAGATGACTGTAGAAGCTCTCAGATTTGGCCTTGCCAGCCTCCTGTCTCCATAGCAACCCAACCCCGAGTAGCAAGGTCTGTGATGGGACGGCAGGAAACGCAAACCCTGTATGGTTAGTAAACCAGATTTGAGGGTTAGTAATGGCTACATCATTAGTGTGAGTCAGAGATTGGTTTGCTCAGGTGTCGTGTGCACCCAGATACTCAGCCATCTGTCACTGTGGCTCTCGGGGGGCACGGCGATCTGTCGCTTTGTTTAACGGCCGTGCCACATTGGAGTGTTGTCAGAATCTGAGGACAACATTCGCAGCTTCACACGGATCCTTCACATTAAAGGATAAAACTGCTGTTATTCTATATTTTTCTTTTTGTGAACAAATCCCATGAAAAATAAAAATACTGTTATATGACAACTTCCCTGTCCTGTCTATTCCTTCCTACTGAATGTACATTTTTCAATTAATTTCATTTCATTTTTTATTTATTTAAAAAAAAAAAGTTTTTTTTCCCCAAAGTTTGTTGTTGTGGACTATGACTATTTATGAATTAGGCTGCATTCGGACAGGATTAAGCGGTGTGTCGGCGGCTGCGGGAGGTTTGTAACCACTGTGAAAATCAGAAATAACGTTTTATTTCAGGTTAGGGTTCAGGTTAGCCCTAGCCCTGTTAACCCTAAACCTAACCCAAACCCAAAAAGTGGATCAGGCCCAACGCAGGTTGCTATCTTTTTTGGCAGACAACCCTGCAGCCTGCAACGCCACAACCACAACACACTACCCTCACTCACATGAATGGGAAAAAACCCTGTGTTTTTGCCCCATTTGAATGTGCATTAGCATTTTGAGTGGAAATTACAGGTAAGACTGAGACAAAATAAACTGTGTTCATGGTAAAGAAGCAACATGTCACCCAGTACAACAGAACGGCTCACGGATGTGATGCTTTAAAAGTTTATGGACAGCATGGAGCTCTGTGTCACGGAGGAAGATCCATCAGGCTCTGATACAAACAAGATGTGAGATCATTTCATCGTTGCTTTTGGTCTTGGGAAAAAAATATAAAATATGGCCACTTTTATTTTCCATGTTCACTGTATCTACAAGCATAACATGACAGAGATTATCTGTGGTGGAAGTATAAAAATCATGTTCTTTCACAAAACTGTTCTCACAATGGAAAAGTCAAACAGTCTATCAGAAAAAAAGTTTGACCATTAAAGTTCAAGCTTCAAATTGCACTTAAGTACCAAAAATAATAGTTGTCATTATAAGATGTTCTAGCTGGTCCAGTAGCTGTCAGTATGTACAGGCCGGTGATTTAAAACTCTTGACCTAAAGTAACGCTACGGAGCAGTTTTTTATTTTTATCTTGTGCACACACACACGAGGATGAACGTGCCTGCCAAATACTATTGAGTAGCTCTATCTGACACACTGGCAGTGCTGCCCAGACCACAATGTGAGCACCGCTCCTTCCTGCCACTGGCTTCACCCGGTTTGGAGGAGAAGGAGTCATTGTTGGAAAAGTCAAAAGTTGACTGTGCTGCATCTTTCAAAACACATTTAAGCAGGACAAATGGAAAGCAGTGATATATAGGTGTGTGTTTCATTGGCTCATTCACGCGTTGTGTGTGTACACTGACTCATGTGCACATATCAGTGGGGGTGCAGTTGTATAACATCACCGTGGTTGATCCTCTCCTTGCCAGTACTCTCTAACTTCTACCTGCGCACATATGTCCTCCTCGCACTCATGTCACGTCTGTTTATTTACACTCGTGCTGCATGTCCAATGCGCTTAACTGTTATTTTTTATTTATCAGCTTAATGGTGCTTGAAAACATCAGATGGTTCCTACTTTAGCTGTTATGGTGATGACTCAGCTCAAAGTTTGGCAAAGCACCAACGCTAACAGTCTGCTTTGCACTGACTTGGTGTATTGGTACACGAGTGAAGGCTTGCTCACACTAACCCGCTCTGCGAGGGGAAAAGGTAGCGTGCAAGGCTATTTATAGGATTCCTGCAGCGACTCTGAGCTGATAACAGCAAAATTAATTTAAATAATTAATTGTTGTTGATGGTTAAACTGTAGAGTCATATTCTCAACAACAATACAGTGGTGAGGTCTGGAAACTGCTATATTTCCATAAAGAAACACTGAAGCAACACATTTCACTGGCTTGCAGTGAGGAAACATCCACTAATTGACTCCACTGAAGCTAAATCAGCAGAGCAGCACCGTGATAACTTCATGAAGGTCTTGTTTGTCACCTCTGTATAAACGTCCCTGAGCCTTTATACCAGTATCTCCATCAGGACAAGATAAAAAGGTTGCTAAGCAACTGGAACCTGGCAGCATGTTTCTTTCCTCCAATTAAAAGACCAAACCTGCCCATGAGGGAGCTGAAATTCACTGATGAATCTGTTAATTGCCTACATCCACAAAGACCAAATAATCTTTTTCAGCGTACGTTTCAGTCAGACAATTTGAAGGCAGGAGTTTTATATCTGATACACATAATGACTAATCAGAACTTTTATCATGTATGTATATATGTTTTAATTAGTTTGAGTTGTACACAGGTCTAACTTACATTTGAATTATTGTGATTAGATAATTAGCTGAGCTTTATGTCTTTATAAACATTGTTTTTTCTATAAGAACAGGAAGACCAGACGTATTTTCACTAAGCACAGGTTGCGTGGCTGTGAACTGAAGCCAATACAGAATGCCAAAAACTGCAGTTCCTTCAGCGGCCACTCGAGGCAATTTTTGGATTATCAGGGACGTGGAAGAAGCAGGACTACTAACATGGCAACAGCCAGAGCCACAGGTTTTGAGATTCAAAATGGTTCTTCAGAAACTTACCCCAAAATCCCACCGGACACGTCTCTGTCACGTCGCGGCTCAATGCTGTTTTTGGTCCGTCCTGCATGTGACTTCAAACCCCACCGGGAGCGTTTCAGAAGCGTTTAGCCCTCCAGACTTTGTTTACTTGCTCAGATTTGGTCATTTTCCTGGTTTATGTGCTTCTAAATATGCTTCTACATGTGTAAATATGCTACGTAGTTAATTTGTTTCGCTTTTGTCTGTTTTGACGACCGGCAGTTTGCACAGGGTATTTTATTTTGAAAATCCACCGGCTTCTCTATGCTGTTTCTGTGTCTGGCTTCCACCAGCTCTAGGTGCTCTGTGGAAATTGAGGTGGGCTGCTCGCAGCGTCTGTCAGAAATAGTATTTCACGCGGCGCAGAGCAGAGACTTCTGGGACGCTCCTGAACCGGACTGAGAATGGCCGCGTATCACGCACCCACAACGCAGAATTTGGGGGTTAGAGGTGACATCTCGTTTTTGTTTACTATATTAGACTTGAGAGAGCAGCTTGTTGAATTGTACTTGTCCATAGACATTTGGTAATTGTTGATATAAAAAAAGTAATGAACCAATACCTGTTGGTAAACGCATAATTAATTAGTTTGTTGAATGAGTGTAAAACATAATTTTGGTAGTTGGAAGGATAACTGTAGATTTGCTATTTGATATGCTATGCTATTTGAATCTGTCAGTTATTGTCTGTATCAGTTTTCTTACCACTCCAATAGAGAAGTAGTTGTTGACGATGCTGTAGGGGACGGGGTCTCCCTTCTCCTCCTTGTCATCGGGGACGATGTCTATGTTCCAGCGGTCGAGCACCACCTCTGTGCTGTGCTCGATGTCCCGAAGAAACTTCAACAAGCTGCCACCTTCGTAACCTGCAGAGAACAGAAACAACAGAAATTATACATACGATCCCCAAAAGTACACCCAGGTCCATTTTTATGTACTTTGTTTTCTCCAGTTATTTTAAATTCAGTAAGAGAAACTTGGAATTGACCATTTCTAGGTAACAGGTACAGTCAGATTTAGTTAAATGAAAAGAGAAACTGCATTGACATGAGCCATTACGAGACAGCCCTGCACTGCTGTGACCAACTGAGCTAAACGACACCCCGAACATGAGCCATTATTGTAAACAGCTGATGCTGATCAGCCAATCCGAGAGCTGACTGAGGTGATTTGGCAGAGATTTTAATCAGTGCTTCCTGATTAATTATTGTTTCACACAGTCCATACTATGGCTATATGTGAAATAGCGGATTCTATGGGTTCAAACATGAAACACAATGGCACTGATTAGACTACTGTTTCATAAAGACCGCCACCTGCAACACCTCTGAGCCCGACAGCACCCTGGGGAGCCCTCTGGTTTTGCTCCACAGCTGACAGAGTGCTTCAGCAGCTAGACTTCTTAATAGTGATCGGAGGCGTAAGTTTGTTTCAAAGGTGTCACACGGGCATGAGGCCTTAATGAGCACCATCACACTGGGAACATCACGTGTGAAATATGAGTGTGTTTGCATCTGCAGATCTTCTGACATATTAAGAGGGAACAATTTCCTTTTCACGTAAAAACAATTGTCCTCTTCTAAAAAGATCCTCACCACATTTATTGTGAACGCGCACACATACATATACACTTAAATAGCTTCTAAAATCTTCAGAAGACAACTTAAGACATCAGTAGAAGCTTTTGTCACAGCTATGAACTCAAAGAAAGCTCAAAAGCAAACCCGTTGTTGCAGGTCTAACAAGACTAGTCTACAGTCTAGCATCTCTGTGAGGCTTTACTTAGACATGTAGTGTGTAGTGTTTAGAGTCACTGAGCGGTGAGGATGCAGATTGCAACCATGAATAAAAAATGAATTTGCCCTCCTCTTCCAAGCATGTGGGAGAATGCTCATTCTAAGGTAACAAAGACATAACGATACAAGATTTTAGATGATTATACACTCATGAAAACATAGTTAGTATGAATATTGTATTCCATTACTGCCATATTCTGTATATAGAGCCCACACTGAACCTTTGAGCATAGCGGTGCTTTGAATTAAATGCTAACGTGCTCAAACTTATATGCTCACAATGGCAATGCTAACATGCTGGCATGCTGACATGAAGCAGGTACCTCTACAAGTTTAGCAGGAAACACAAAGTGCAGCAGAGCGTAATAAAAATGATGACAACAAATTGGAATTTTGACTTGATGATGGCGGTATATTACAATTCATCCTGATAGGGACGTGAATACGGATCAAATTTCATGGCAATCCATTTGACAGTTGTTAAGATGTTTCCCAAAAAGCCAACAATGACGACAGAGGAGAAGTCAAGGGATCAGCAGAGTCAGCAGGGTTCAATCTCTGTTTGTTCACTGGCTTTACTCGCTATCTGCGCTAACTCACACCTGTTCACTGTCTATGAAGCTTGACCACAGCTTTCTCTCTCTCTTTCAAACAATCCAACACAAACCAAAGGAAACTTTTCTGTGTCATTGTTTTGCAGCGCAGACTGCGAGTCAGACAGACGTACAAGCTGGCTACATGAAACAAACCAAGCGAGAACACAGCAGGGACAACATCACAGTTTAGTCCATTTGTTGGGATTGTTGGGATATTGAATGACTGATATTGTCATTCCTCCAGCGACACGTTAGAATCAGCTCACCTTCACATAAAGATCATCATCAGGCTAAAAGGCTGCAGAGACTCAATCTCTTGCTTCAATGTTTATTAGTAGGAAAGAAAGTCCTGGCACCTGGCAACTTATTGACAAAATATCATTCAGAAGTCCGGGTAAGTGCCCTGCTGGTCCTCCAAGCACTAACAATCAAGCAGTCATAACCAGCCATTCTAATTACTGGCCTAAAGTACTGCAACAAATCAATGGCTGGCAGAGGATTAACAAAACGCTTTGCATAATAACTGTTTTTAATTTGTCACATAAGGGCTCCCACTCCCATCTTCCCATCTCTCATTTCCCAGAAACATGCACAAACATGCCTGCCTTTGAATTCTAGTATGCAACGGAGACCCCTATCCTGAAACTAGGCTCATTGTTGAAGCATTACAATGGATCCAAACAGAGCGTTTAGACTCCTGTCAATAACCTACCCACGTTAAGCCTGTTCCATTTTAATGAACTACGCTGAACCTTTACACATGATCTGATATCCATATTTTATCATTAGAAATCTATAAATTAATCTTTTTCATTCTCATGATGAGTTTTCCAGTCATTTGTAATGTGTTTCATTTCAAAGGATATTGACGTTAACCCACCAACAGTGTTCCATCTTGTATTTCCTCTTTTCCATGTATTTTTCTGTATCATTCCATCAAATGAAAAAATCTCAGATGATTCAAAATTCATTTCCCCCAAACTTCCAAACATTTGGCATCCTCGTAAATGTTGGACTCTCCACCATAAATGTTTGACTGCACAACATTAGTTTGTAATAACTGTATTAACACTTGTGTTGTTGACCTTGTTGATGTTTGGCTGTTAGCAAAGTTGTCGACTCGGCTAGTTTTTGATCAGAAGTTATGTAATCAGAACAAATACACGTGTACAGCTGTCTATATTTACCACAGTGGGATTAAACTCTGAAACGGGGGCGCTAAAACACAAAAATACCAATTTCTATGTAATGACATTTTGTGGGGTACTAAATAACACTGTGTGAAAACATTCACAGTGATGGGCCTGCACTCGTCTGCTTTGGTTTGACTTTTTACTTAAATTTCATAATTGTCTAAGCAGTAAGAGACACTGTGAAAGATTACACAAAACAGATGATTAAGTGAGTGCCTCACCTCCTCCCCAGCGTAAGCAGCGTGCCAGGTCGTTCCCTGTGCCCAGAGGGAGGATGGCCACTGGGGGGTGCCTGGCAAAGTTGGCTTTATCTGCAAAGGCAAAGACGAACACATCAGTCTTCTTGCTAAAGAAATGTAATAAAAGACAATTCTGATTTGATTTTAGCCATGTATCTATCACTATATTGTTTATAATAATCCCTGTCTGACCTGGATTGGCAGGTTAAAGTTGAGCCAAGAAGTCAGTCTATAAACTGTGGTGAACTCTGTCTTTTAAAAAGACCATCAAAAATGTTGGGCTATCAGAGGGTGATTTTCTTTTAGCGGCCCAAGATCTCTGTGGTTAACTTGTTAGTACAATGTTATCATAATCTGGCTCAAACTAACCAATCCAAGTTGTAACTGTTGGATATTTTGTGATGTTCCAGTCATTATTTCAGAGGATAAAAATCAGTGTACCTATACAGTCGAGGATCCAACCCACAGTGCCATCACCCCACAAGCAAGCACCCGGAAATCAGGGACATCATGGAAAAAGTTGAGCCTGGGAGGACAGAAAATACAGGAAATGTAACCAACACAAGCGGAAACAAGTGTTTTACAATGTGTTTGCTTGTACACAGAGCTCCTCAGTCTCAGTGGCAAAGTGTATTATCTGTGATAATCCAATCGTTGATTGGATTGGAACAGTTGAGACAAGGATTTTGTATTAAAGCTGTGAATGATCTAATGCTGAAGGCCCGGCTGAAACCTGCTGGCCTTCCGAAAGCATGACGTGTAAATCAAATCAAATCAAATTTTATTTGTATAGCCCAAAGTCACAAAGTACATTTGCCTCGGAGGGCTTTACAATCTGTACAGGGAGTGACACCCTCTGTCCTTAGACCCTCGGTTCGAGTGAGGAAAAACTTGCACACAAAAACCCTTTTAACAGGGAAAAAGGGAAGAGAGAGAGAGAGAGAGAGAGAGAGAGAGAGAGTTTTCAGTAAAGGGAGAAGTGACTGCATCTTCAACCAATACCGTGCTGACTAGGCATAACCCTGAAAGAGACAGAGACAGAGATAGATAGATAGATAGATAGATAGATAGAGAGAGAGAGAGAGAGATAGATAGATAGATAGAGAGAGAGAGAGAGAGAGAGAGAGAGAGGGGGGGGAGGGGGAGTCCCCTGGCAGTCTAGTCCTATGGCAGCATAACTAAGATGACCTGAGCCAGCCCTAACTATAAGCTCTATCAAAAAGGAAAGTCTTAAGTCTACTCTTAAAGGTGATGACCGTGTCTGCCTCCCGAACCCAGATTGGTAGTTTGTTCCACAGAAGAGGAGCCTGATAGCTGAAAGCTCTGGCTCCCAATCTACTTTGGAAACTATAGGAACCACAAGGAACCCAGCATCCTGAGAGCGCAGTGTTCTAGAGGGGTAGTAAGGTACTATGAGCTCTTTTAGATATGATGGTGCCTGACCATGAAGAGCTTTGTATGTAAGGAGGAGAATTTTAAATTCTATTCTAGATTTAACAGGTAGCTAATGCAAGGAAGCCAAACTGGGAGAGATGTGATCTCTGATCTTGGTTCCTGTCAGAACACGTGCAGCAGCATTCTGAATTAACTGCAAAGTCCTAAGAGACTTATTGGAGCAGCCTGATAACGAAGCGTTACAATAGTCCAGCCTAGAAGTAACAAATGCGTGGACTAGTTTTTCTGCATCCGCTTGAGACACGATGCATCTGATTTTGGCGATGTTACGTAAGTGGAAGAATGCAGTCCTTGAAATTTGTTTTATGTGGACATTAAAGGACAAATCCTGGTCAAAAACAACTCCAAGATTCTCCCTGGAGGCCAGGGTGATCCCATCTAAAGTAACTAAGTCTCTAAATGTGTGTGAATAGCTGCCGGTTCCCCCATTTTACACAGAAGTCAATTCAGCTCTTTTACTACCTCCTCTGCCGACTTAGCGGCAGAACAACAATGCCCCTCAATTCCGTGTTTGTACATTTTATACAGAACGGGGAGGTGGAATGACGGTGCTACATTCTTGCCTTGAACAGACTGCATAAAAGAGTCGACAGAGAAAGACAGAGGGGGAGAGTTTGATCAATGTGCGCCCTCTCCAGCTGTGTTCACTCCACTCCTTTCCCTGGAAACCGTCGTCACCGAGTGGTCACAGAGTGCGTGCCCTTCAAAGGGACCTTTAATGTGTGCCGGGACAAAGGTGTCGACAGTAGCTTTCATCTCTCTCCGTCATGAGACAGCTGCATACAGTGCACCGACCCCTTTCACACCAACCACCTGGTCCTGAACAGTAATGGCCGTAGACCTTCCAAACTGTGTCTGCATCTCAAAATAAATAAATGTAGGTGGTGATTTGGAAGCACAAACAAGATGACAGGCTCACTCGACACTAAAGGATAAACATTGTGATATTTATGATTCTACAGATTTACTACTGTCAATTAATCCCACGAAAAAATCAAAACCAACAATGAATTGTCTTTCCTACGTAGCCAACGCCTGATGATTTAAACCGGAACTAAACACATCAATGAGGCACAGGATGTAGAAATTCATTTAATCTAGTAGTAACTGCTTGCAACCCTCTTTTTCACCCTTTCTTTCCCAGTGTAAGAAGAACCGACTGTGGCTGTGAAACACAAAAACCACAAAAGGTTCTGTCAACAGCCAGTGTATAGTTTGTCCGTTCTGGGCTACTGTAGAAACATGGCGGTTCACCATGGAGGACTCTGTGAGTATGCTCCCACAAATGTACTATTTATATCATTTCTAAAAAAAAAAAAACTATATTTGTGACCAATCTTCAGTGTGTGCAGAGGCGGTAGGGCAGCTCCCAGCCCCTCCAGCAAAAAACCTAACCTTGCTTGATTTTTGACCAAACTGCAATGCGGCATCATTCTGCAAACACGTGGTTACTTTTTATTGTGAAGGCTGTATTTCTGCTCGCGATCTTCACAAGGAAAGATAAAATAGTTGCCACTGTAACTTTTTTCTTGATGTGTAACCCTGGACCATACTGGACTTTTTGAATCAGATTTCGTGTCTCACTGGCACCTGAAACAATATTGCCAGCCTTATTCTCTCAAGTCTAAACTACTGCAGTCCACTTAAATAACAGTAGGTTGCTCGATGAGGTCCCTCTCTAACAGACATGCAGAGGAACTACACTGACATACACCCGCCATGGGGACATTTCCACAACACGGAGCTGTGTATCACATCCAACCAAAGCCCTTTCATGTCAGCATAAAAGTTTCATTAAGCCACCTACTCCTGACTGTTTGTGGCTATGCTTTATGTATGACAGCTCAGGAGAAACATGCGCCTCAACAAGGAGCCAAATGGAGGTTTACATTAATGGAAGGGCTGAAACAATGTTTGTAATGACTGAAAGTACAGCGAGGAATTGCATTCCCTAAACAAATTACTCAGAGTGAGCTGCCTCTCACCTCAAAGCCTGCTGAGCCTGTTGCTAGGGAGCCCATGGTAACAGTTGTGGAGGGTTCAGCTGAGAGCCAGTTAACCCTCTGTGTGACAACAGACCTCCATTCAGCCCTGCGTGTGTATTTGTATGCATGTGTTTACATTCGCTTGTGGATAGCGTAGAGCCTCTGAGCAGCACCGACACACCGACTGTGCCACCGCTCCGCAGCGACGGAGTTACATCACTTCAATGAAGACGTGCTCAGATGTGTGTTACTGGAATAATAGACCACGTGCACTTGAAAAGATGGAGCAGAACACGATGATTGGGCTGCTTTATTAAAAATTACATCATCACTGCCAGTCCCAATCTCAACAGAATAATGATGTTCTAAAAACACTGTGGGAGCAACATCATATGATGGCTGCAATGAGAAATTGAGGATGAACAAAAGGGACTAATGTATTGATATAATATATATATATATATATATATATATATATATATATATATATATATATATATATATATATATATATATATATATATATTTTTTTTTTTGACTAAACATCCTAGTAGTGATAAGTCATGACATTTTTGGGAAGACTGTAAAACATATTGTTTCTCGCTTTGAACAAAAACTCGAGTTCAGAAAGTTTTATTACTGAACTGTAACTGTAAAAAAAAACTAAAGTCTCAAAAAGTCTCTGATCCCAACATTGATATCATTTCCAGAGGCCAGTGTAACATCAGGGTAACAGTCTTAGTGTGTGACACCACATGTATCATGTACAGCATTTTCCCTGAAGGCCCTGAGTGCGTCACTCAGTCGTCTTTCCTACAATGAGCTCTCGAGAGCAGCAGCTCTGTTAGTCGTGACTGAGAGAGAGAGAGAGAGAGAGAGAGAGAGAGAGATGCACAGACAAAGGGGAAGTGAGAGGATGGTGAAGAGAGTGCTTCACCTTCAAGGTAAAGCATTGTCGGCTGTGTCTGCCATTTTTCTTCCTTGAACGGATGAGAGGTGCAATAGCATTCACTTCAAAGTACAAGCTGTTCTCAGCTCTGACGTATGCGTATGCATATATGTGTGTGTGTGTGTGTGTGTCAAGAGGTCAAATGCATAGCACGACAGAAATGCGCTGTTCCCATTCTCCTTCAGCGACCTCCACTGCAGCTTCGTTTGACATAAAGGAAAGACGTGGCTGACAGCAGAGCTCCTTCACTCAACAATAACTGTATTTCTACTTTATATTCATGTTGGTCTTTCTTTCTTTTCTTTTTTTTTCGGAAACACAAACTCCTGATGCAGCAGTCTGCACTCTGAATGCTTGAAATCCACTGCACACTGCACACCTTCATTTTGTCCTTCAACAAATGATAGCTTCATTTCATCCGATCCTCACTCAACTCTAGAAATAAATCCTGTCTGAATGAGATGACATGTTGACGATGATATGTTCTGAGAGATAGAAAACAAATGTTATCCTCATATTAACATGTCAAATAGTTGACAAAGCCCGAGCACTGACTGAATGGATAGAGATAGATGAATGCAGCAGACACTTACCCTACCATTGGTCCCCCTCGATCCAAACTGTACACCTGCCGGGGGTTGAGGAGGTACCTGAACTTCCTCAGTACCCTGGAAGAAGAAGATAAAGATAAATACCATTAAAGTCTGTCTGAATAAATTTGTGTTCTGAGTTTGTCAGACTAAAGAAGAAAGTGTTATTAACCATCCAGCCAAATTTGAATGATTAAAAATATCGACAAGTTTATTAAATTAGGTGTCAAAATCGGGTGAAAATGAATTCTCAGCTCCAGCACTGTGGGGGCGTGTCCTCTAAAGCCACTGAAGCCACACCCACTTGTGGGAGCAGTCAAGCAGCCATTTTGAAGTGACTGAAACGTGTCAGATGAGTTCAGAAAATGACATGAATAACTTTGAAACACTCTGAGCGAGATGAATTCATCTCTGTCTCTCTGCTTAGGGGTGCAGGGGTATGCTCAGGGTGGCCTCAGCGTGTCATCGAGCCATCGTTTAGGACCGCCCACAAAATCCTGGACTGAAAACTGATGAAAAACTGTTTGAACCTCTAACTCCACATTTCAGTAATATATCATTCAAAGTCTTTTCACATGTTTTCAGCAACTATCTTCCAACATATTTCATGTGTTTGGAAAGAAATCTCAGTATTGCCATTACATGGACTTTAACTCCTCTGGAGATCATTGAAACACTATATGCCAATCATGATATCAGACTTATACAAAATTAATAATCTAGGTTATGTCTACATGTTATAAGAATGAAAAAATAAATATTATAATATTGTGCTGTATGGGCTTTATAAATTCTGTGAGGCGATATCTATTTTGAAGCATTTCAGATGGTACATGCATTTAATGTTTGGTGAATCAGAGCGCCGTGACGTTGACAGAAAAAAATAAATGCAAATCAATTCATGTCTTCCTTCTTCGTCTTTATGCGGCACATAGGTCCCTTTAAGCTGAGATAACTCGATGGGTCATCCACGTTTGCACTCAAACGGTGTTTAAACTATATCTAAAGTTCCACATGATTTTCTGAGGAACGTGTATAGAATGTTTTCAATTTTATGGAATGCTGCAGCCAGGAAAATGATGCCATGTTGAGTTTGAATATTCAGCTCAGTGTAAGCATTATGTACCTTTAAAGATATGACTCCATGTGCATATGAAATAATCTGTTCTTCAGTGTCACTGTCTGAAGTGTGCAGGATGAATCATTGGAGAGTTTAGGAAGAAGAGAGATGAATACGTTTTCTTCTCTCAACACAATAGTTTCCTGTAACCTTGTGAGAGTTACATAAAATGCTCATTGAACCCTTCACAATCATCTCTAATGCAGGGAATTTTACTGGCTCCTAATATGCCTCTGATATCCAACAAGAGGACAGTCGGTTTATTTCATTAGAATACCTGGAAATATTCATACAAACAAGAAAGATGCTTCAGCCTCGTGGATCTACACTATATGAAGGTGTAAGAGAGTTGATGGATCTATATTAGTCGGTGGATAACACAGATTTAGACGGATTATGTAAAATCAGTTTAAGCTTATTACATCTGTATGTAGGGCAGAAGCAACTTGTGATAAGTTGCTGCAGTCATCAGTCAAACTAAACATGTTAGAAGATGAAAACGGAAAAACTTGTTTCAGTCTTCACACAGACAAAAATAGCAACACAACAGCCTCTGGTTTCCTGTTCACAGTGTGTTTTTGTTCTTGTAAGGTCTATTAATAGGAAATAATTTCCTTTCTAATGGTAATAAAGAGTATGTTGCTATGGTAATGTGTCAGGCTGAGGGAGAGCAACAGGGTCTGATTGGTCTGTGTTGTGTGGTAGGTGGGGAGCAAAGTGCTGATGTATAGCCCTCGTCATCTTTAAATTACAGGATTCAGGGAGACAACAGGAAGGTGGCGAACCTCTGGAGCCCTCTGTGAGAGAAATCAGTTTCCTGAAGTGTGCTGTGATTTTCAGATAATGATAACCTCTAATAACACACAGGCTTTTAATAATACTACATCTGGACTATTATTCATCAACTCTTTGATTTTTTCATTTTTTAATGATTGATTTCTGTTTTAATGTCAAACATTTGATTTTTTTTTAAATAATAAACATAACTTAATTCACTGATTTTATTTTGAAAAAAAAAAAAAAAATAAAAAGCACTATTAATCTATGACATAATCAAGTTTCAAAGTTTTCCTGCAGCTGTGATCAATTAATTTATAACTTCTATGCATGTCTCCATACATGATATAACAATAAATGTAAAATCCAATAGTAGAACAGACCACCTGACCACAGCAGAAGGTGTGAGTGGGTGATGGGAACTTACCGCTCCCCCTGTCTCCCTCCACTTTTGGGATTGACCATGACCAGGAGTGGGTGAGTACCTGGGAGAGGGGTGATCTGGAGACAAGAAAGTAAAACAGACTCAGGCATCTCTTAACTAGCTTTGTGTGGTCACTTAAAGGTCCACTGAGTAAGAATCTACTGACAGAAATGGAATATGATATTCATAACTATGGTTTCAGTCATGTACAGTCACCTGGAAGTCAGAATTGTTGTGTTTTGTTGCTCTAGACAGGGCATTTTACACAAGTTTTACCATAGTTTCTCTGACACAATTGAAATGAGAGGGTGAGGTGAGGGGTATTCAGTTTGTTGCAGTCTGCATCCTCACCACTAGATGCCACTAAGACCTTTAAACAACCCAGATGATGGAGCGCTGCTGGATTCTGGACTGGCGTACCTGCAGTGCTTGTCCGTCTCCAGGGGAGAATTTGAAAGTCTGGTTGGTGTCATCGGGGCTGGTGCTGGGTGGAGACTCCCCCTCACCACGTTTCACCACAGAATGACGATCCTGTAGATAAGCAGCCATGGGTCAAGGCTTTTTTTACTCTACACTGATTCCAGAGCACAGAAGAAGAAGACTGTTGATTTCTAAAATCTTTAGAAATCAAATATTCTGCAGGTGCATGGCTCCTTGTATTAATGTATGGATATGGATAATATGCATATAAATCAGCTCGTCGATGATGTATCTGTGATGAAAATTGAGAAGTCAGACCACAAACCTGAAAATAGAATCATCACTAGGTGTGAAATTGAGGCAGGTGTGTGGAGGATGTGGCCTGACTCGACTTGTTAGAGGAAATTTGTTGACTGACATGTCACTGATAGAGCCAGTGAAGTCATCACTCCATCCATTCTCTATCGTCTGTCCTATCCACAGGGCCATTTCTAGCTGTTTGGGGCCCTATGCAAGGTGCTATTTGGGGGCCCTATTTTGTCAAACTCTGAGGGAGAGATTCCAAACCTTATCAGATGATCTGTGGCAATGCAACAGTCTGTTACATTTTTAGAGGAAAACAGGCTGGAGTACATTAATAAATGCAACAGATGCAGCAT
Source organism: Miichthys miiuy (assembly GCA_036365135.1). Lineage (NCBI taxonomy): Eukaryota > Metazoa > Chordata > Actinopteri > Sciaenidae > Miichthys > Miichthys miiuy. Next base: position 24,941,992 of record CM071612.1, read on the forward strand.
GTTCCTGAAAAATGTTTAATGTAAGCTTTGAAAACAAGGTGACATAAAACATAAAAATGTTTTCCCCACCAATCCAAAACAGTAAAAAATAAATAACTGAACTTATATAAATGAATAAAAATACAACTGACCAGCCTCCATATTAATGTGCAAACAATAAAAACAAAAACTAGTAAAAATAATACTGATGTTTCAGGTAATAAGAAACATTTACATGTAACACTGCAACCCCTTCAGTACCATTTTGGATCTGTTTCTGTGATTATGGTATGTATACCCACAACGTTATTAGGCCACTGCCTAAATCAGCAAAAGCTATTATTATTATTATTATTTTGATGCCATGATACAATTGGTAATGGTGCCTACCATTATTCTCTTCACTTCAGTGAATGTCGGGCGGCTGTCATTCATCACTCACTGTGTGACGTGACAGGCTTAAGATGATTTTTGATTTGATTACCCCACAAACAGTCACAGCTTCCCTATCAGAGCAGCTTAGTTTTGCCTATAACCTATAAAAAAGCGTATATGCTTTTTGAAGTATATAAGTGCTTCACACAGCAAATGAGGTGGTTTGCCTGGCTACAAAAAAAGACAGGTATTTTTAATTCTCCCAAAATATATTGAAGCTGATCTTGCAGCTTGGGGGCTCTCTGGTGGCTGCATTCGCATAGTCCACATCTAGCAAGAAACAGCTCCGCCTACCCAGGTTGTGGTGGCTTTCCACTCATCAAAATATTTAAAAAATCCTCAATATATGGCTAAAAATGTTCTTTCTGTTTTTTATGTGTGGTCCTTGTCCTTGTTCCACCCTTGTTTCAGTGAATAGTATGACACAGAAGAGTGCATTCGGCCGTATTTGGCAAATATAACAACTTTGGGTGCAATCGTACTGAACTACAGATGAACAGCATTGCTGGAGAGGTTTAATATAACAGTCTTGCAATAAATACAACCTTCTTAAAACCGAGGTGTTTTAGAACCACAAACTATGATTGAAACTGGTCACACACTGTTTTCTATCAATAAGAAACTTTTGAATACAGTCACAGTTGTGAGGTGTTCAATTGTGGTGTTCCCCAAGGCTCAATTTTAGGACCTACACTTTTTAAGCTTTACATGCTGTTGCTTGGGGACGTCATCAGGAGACATGGCAATAATCTCCATAGCTACGCTGATGACACACAGCTCTACATTGCTACGTCTCCTCATGACTCATGGCCAATAGATGCCCCTTTTGAACTGCAGTTTAGACGTAAAATTATGGATGGCAGAGAATTTTTTACAGCTCAACCAGGACAAAACCGAAATTTTAATTATTGGTACTGAAGCATAGAGAGAGAAACTAAATTTGAAACTACAAGCACTGAATTTCAAACCTAGTCAACAAGTAAAAACCTGGGAGTTATCATTGCTTGCGATCTTAGCTTTGAACCCCATTCTCTCTCAAGCCAACACAGAGACATTATTATAGATCAACTACAGTTATTACAAAATTCAGCTGCTCTTCTGTTGACAAAGACCAGAAAGAGAGCACATATTACACCCATTTTAAAGTCTCTGCATTGGCTGCCTGTGCGCTTCAGTATCGATTTTAAGATTATTTTACTGGTTTATAAATCTCCTAATGGTCTTAGTCCAGCCTATTTATCTGATTTACTTTTAACCTATGAACCCTCGAGGACCCTCAGGTCTTCTGGGAGTGGCCTTTTAATAATACCAAAATGAAGTGTTTTTGTGTGAAGCACTTTGAGTATGAAAAGTCCTATAAAAATAAAGTCTGATTGATTGATTGATTGATTGATTGATTGATTGATTGATTGGTGTGCAGTGATGTGTATGGATAGCAGAGAAACGCATTCTCACCAAGACAACAGGGCAGATGTACGAGGGCAGCAGAGTGTGGTCCCTCAAGGCTCCTCCATCACACTCTGGCTTCACATTAGACGCACACTTATTATGGAGCTGTGGAGGAGAGAGGGAGAAACATAAGAAATGTGGGCGTAATCCATCTGTGGGACTGAGTATATCAAATGTTAGCAGTATGAAACGCTACACTTTGGAGGCTGTTTATCTGGACAGTATGTTTGTTATGTTATGTACTGTTTGACAGGTCATCCAGCATCAATCGAAAAACATTTCCATTTGTGCTGAATATTTCTCATGCTGACATGAGAGCAGCTGCTGTATGAGTGCTTTGACTGCAGGGCTAAAATTGAGCAAACTGCAGGTCAGGGGTGACATCTAGTGGATTTGAGAGGCAACGACAAGTAAATTGTGTGTGTGTGTGTGTGTGTGTGTGTGTGTGTGTGTGTGTGTGTGTGTAGGTACTAGTATTAATTACTTTGTGGGGACATATGATCACATAGTACATTTGGGGACAAAAGGTTGATCCATATCAAGTAAACAATTGAACTCTACTGTCATGACACAGATATATATTTAATTTCTATGCAAATGTTTAATTTCTCTGCACATATATAATTTTTGTGCAAAAGTCTAACTTCTCTGCAAGTGTTCAATATTTTAGCACGTTTTAATTTAAATTTAGATTAATCTCAGGTTAATTTTAACGTATGGCTGCTGTATTATAGGTTCATTCTAATGTATGTTTAATGTATGTTTGCATGCTGCTACTGGATGCTTGAATTTCATGATCAATAAAGTATCTATCTATCTATGACTTGGTTAATGTTTGGGTATGGGGGTTTGGCTTATAATGGTTGTGGTCCTGCAATAAATCCTACCTATATCAAGGTTATAATGTTTAGTTTGTGCTGAGGTGTTGATGATCACTCTATGGTTGTTGTAGTTAGTGGTGGTGAACTGCATTACAGTATAAAGAGAGCGGTTTCTGTTATTTAGCTTACCATCACTGATTTAAATGGGATGGACAAAATAAAAGTATACAGCTGTCAGTATAACACAATACAGTTAGATCAAGAGCGCTTTAAAACAGTTTAAAAATAACATCACATTACATTACTGAATAAACTGGCAACTGAGAACAAGTAAATGTAATGTCCTGAAAGAGTGAGACAGATAGACTTCAGAATGGCAGTAATTTGTTGTCATGAACACTTTTGATACATAATGTGAGAGCTTAGCATAAAAACAACTGCTGCGTACTTAATATGTTTTCTATCAGTCAATACACAGTCGGGTATACAGCCACTGCAGATCAGTGTGACCTGAGTTATATATGTGTCTGCATAAGGCAACAACTCACAGTGATCTGACACCACACACAGTGCAGGCCCGTCAGGCCCTGGTAACACTTGATGCTTCTGTGACAGCGGTCGCACTTGGTAGGAGAGTTTCCCTCCATCCATACATGCTGCATAGCCTGCAGGTTAAAAGAGGAATATTATTTAATATTTAATCATTTTATTAGTCATCAAATGACGGTGTAAACATCAATTAGGGTTTAGAACATTTTCAGTTATCCACACAACCTTCACGCACTGTTGTACAGTACAACAAAGGCAACTGTGATGATTAAAAGCTAAACTCTGTTTATGTAGAGAGAAACAATATGTTAATGGATCTAAAAATAACCTCGGGGGAATAACAAAAGCTCAGACACCTGGTTGCTTTCCAGGATAAAAAGCAAAATTTCCTTTGCTTGACTTGAAGTTTGCTGCGTGCAACACGCAGACGACCGCTGCCTCGCAGAGCTCCAACAGAAGTAACACAAGTAGACACACATGCTGTGATCCACAGCAGGGATGTGAGAGCCTCAGCTGATGCTTTTCACATCGATTAATCTGTTGATTGTTTTCATTTAATCTAAAAAAAATTACGAGGAACGCCCATAACAAGTTAAAAAAGCCAAAGATCAAGTCTCCAGACTGCAGAGTTATTTACTTTTATATAAAAGAGAAAAGCAGCAAATCATCTCATCTTGAGAAACTGGAAAAGAAGAAAGTTTTTGGCATTTTTGCTTGACTTAAATGAATTGTCAATTATAACTGTTGATGATTAAATTCATCATCAATAAGTAGACAAATAAATAAAAGCTAAATGACTGCAGGGAAGTCTGACAGGAAGTTCAAACTCTACAGACGGCAATCAGCATGTGATTCTATAGAGCCTTAATTAATTGTGTCAGTGCTAAAATACAGAGGATAATAATTAGATAAGAAGCTGTGCATGACCTCACAGACTGTCCCATGATGCTCGCTGCTCTGTTAAACAGCGCCATGAGCCAGTGGGAATCCGCTAAAACAGACAGGTCAGTGTTCCCGTCTCATTACTGAGCAGCATCAGTCCATCAGCAGCACGGCGTTTCGTGCGCAGAATGAAGCCTTTCATGCGTTGTGTTTGTACTTACGTTGGTGTGTCTACGTGACTTGGCGTAGGTGCTGATGCAGGCGGCGATGTCTTTGGACACGCACCGCTCGTGTACTGTGTACTTGCATACTGCGGGGACACAGCAAGAGGAAACAGTCTGTAAGATTCTCACAGCAGCACGGTCCACTTCACAGCACAAAGCAGACTCAGATATGGTGGCATACAAACATATTGATTATTTTTAATATTGAAGGATATCTGAACATCGGTCCTGTCTCATCTTAATAACTTCAACTACAAACATGGCTTGATAAATGGGTCACCACATTAAAAGATCTTTTCAGGCAATAAGTGAGTACTTTCATTCAGCAGTGACAATGACATCAGCTCCCTGCAGAATTCAATAATCAAATTACACACAATAACGTTGTTAATGTTTTTTTAATGACGACTGTGAGGACTTCTAATTGGAAAAACAACATGGACTCCGAGACACTCAGGCACAACAAGTTGAAATTTGAGTCAGATGCAGGAGGTAACAGGTAAAGATGAAGATGAAAAGAGCTGACAGACAGACAGACAGACAGACAGACAGACAGACAGACAGACAGACAGACAGACAGACAGACAGACAGACAGAGACTCACTGGAGCAGCAGAGGCCCTGCTTGCGGACTCCGAGCAGCATGGTCTGGCAGTAGTTACAGTAGGCTGGTTTGTTGAAGTGCTTCAGACGCCAAACATGCTGCCCGTCCTCCTGTACATTCTGGGAGGAGACAGCAAAATATAGATGAATTATACTGAAAGTATAATTCTTTGCTAAGAAGATAATCACAGTTTCCTAGCTGAGGCTGCAGCTCTATAGAGATATTGAGGGTCGATGACCAAATATATAGGAGATGGGACAATCTTGCAGCTTAAATAGGCCATTAAATTGTGAGGGTGTGTTTATATGGAGGTATATATATATATATGGAGGGCAGCGGGAGTTGTCTGTCTGAACTAGCTCGTAGGCATCACTCAATTAATGCCTGACAGCTGATTTGATCGTGTTTCAGGAAATTCAAAAATATATCTATAGTTTGTCCACCAGAGAGCATTATTACTGAGAAACATCCTGAGAACTATCGCACAACACATATATAATATATAAATGGCTGTGTGTAGACAAATCATACAGTTACACACACACACACACACACACAGATTAATATGTACCGTATCCATGCCCAGCAGGACCAGTAAAGGGATGGTGGTGAGTCCTCCTCTGATCCACTCCTCCAGTGTGACCGTCCCATCTCTGTCGTAGTCGATCTCCTCCATCATCTCCTTCAGTATCTGCAGTGACAGAGTCAGAGGCACAGACGGACTGTTCTGAGTACACCTCCACACAAAGCTTTTCTTTTTTTGTATCGTATAGATAGATAGATAGATAGATAGATAGATAGATAGATAGATAGATAGATAGATAGATAGATAGATAGATAGATAGATAGATAGATAGATAGATAGATAGATAGATAGATAGATAGATAGATACTTTATTGATCCCCGAAGGGAATTCTTTCGTTTCTTTTCAGTCAAAAAAAAAGGTCAGTTACAGACTGCAGTTTAAAGTGGAGCTCTAATTTTATCACAATGTAACTTAACATTTTTTTGTAGTTAAATAAGATTTCATTTCTATTTATTTTTCTATTTGTATTTCTATGTATCTGGTGAAATAAATGTTCTGTGCATTGTCCCTGCTACACTCAGCTCAAGGTTCAGTTCAATTCACAATACAAGGCTAACAGTGTGAAACAGTGAACATGAAATGTGACATATTTAGTATAAAATGTGCAAAACTTCTATATCAACATTTTTGATTGTTGCAAAACATAAATAAATAATGCAATGTTGGAGAGAGCAGGCGATGTCCTCTGGTAAGGGTTTGTCATCGCAGCACTTGAATGCACTCTGTGTGTCGACAGAGGTTTGAGCATTAAGAGTAAACAGTGACAGAACGCAGCTTCATTTTTATAACATATTATTTATGGGCTGCTAGGATTGTCAGATACTGTATGGCTGGAAGATTTGGCTTTTTTGCTTGACATAACAAAGCATTTGAACCTCTAAGGACATAACTGCTGCTGTTATATATCTGTAGATGTGACACAACATATTACTTTGTGAATGATCTTGTTAAAGACAAGAGCAAGAGCGATACGTTTTAAACTTAAATGTTAACAGACTTTGCATTACTCATAATCAGTCATGTTTAGAATGAACATGAGGTTCAGATTTCTATCAGCTTCATGCTAGTTTAACGTGTTCCATACAATTTACTCCAGACGTGAAAGAAGAACTGGCTTTTAGATTAGTTCACACCTGATTGTCTTAGATTTGGTTATATTGTCATTTTTAAAAAAAAGATAATCGTGACAATGAAAACATAATTGCTATAGAACAGTGCATTTATATGTAACTTATTGTTCATTTTTTCACATTTTAAATGTTAGTATTGGCCCCCAGGCATCTTCATACTGTCAAATCTGGCCCTCTTTAAAAGAAGTTTGGACACCCCTGCAGTAGAGAGTTTGCTCACCGGCCGCAGTTCTGTCGAATCCCACTCCAGATACTCTGCCACATGCACCATCTGATTGATGATGCGATCCAGCTCCTACAGAAGGAAGATGACAAGACAGAACGACCACCACAGCTTTAACTTCTAGCATCCATCACCGCTCACAGATTCATCTCGTGATGACAGGTGTGAGAAATGTGAAACTTCTGCTGCTTGTCATGTGAATGATGTGCTGTTAGTCAGCGTATGGAGTGTGTTTCCCCCTGCATGTATGACATATTCACAGGAGAGAGTGTGTGTGGTCACTTCAGCACATGGCTAACATCAAGCTGAACACAACCATCACAAATGATCTCATGTAAATACCAGAGTGTTCACTTTTCTATTCTTAGAGCTGCTGCGTGCAAAGGCCAAAGAGAGAGACAAAACACAGAGAGAGAGCGATGAAGACGGAGGAGAGAGAAAGAAAAGAGAGAGAGGTGGGAAGGTAAAAACTCACCGAGCTGTCCAGAACTCCGTTCCCATCTGTGTCGTACAGCCGGAACATGACTAGAGGGGAAACGAGAGAAACAAGAGATCCCGTGATGACTCAGATAGCGTCTGATAATTAGTAGCTCTCTGAAGCTCTAACATTCCTTCTTGGATTCTCTCCAGATGGCCACGGGGTTAAAGAAGTAGACCGTGCTACTTCTGTAATGGGGCATTGGGACCAGTTAGGAGAGATTAGCCCTGTCAGTGTGTGCCAATATAGCATTAGACACTAAAGAAGTCAACTAGGCACAGCAGGCACAGCATGTCACTGACCTGCCCTGTGTGGGAGGTGTAAGCACCATATCTAAGGCCCTGGGGAGGCAGCTAGAGAAGGAGGGAACAGCCTTATTACTCTTGCTGTCAACCTGAGCTGACAGGCTCAGAGACGAGCTCCATCTTAACCCGAGCATACGACAGATGCTCCAACTCCACATCCCTCTGAGAGGAGCTGACCCTCCGCCTGTACCCCACCCTCCCATCCCTGTCACTCACACTCCAGCTTGTCCTCTGGTGTCCCCCTCTCCAGCAGGGAGAGGTAGCAGACGATGTCCTTGAGAAAGACCACCTGGGGCGACAGCAGAAGGGAGCCTTTCTGGGGCGACGGGCTCCTCCGCAGTGACAAATGCTTCTCCGAGTGGCTCCTCTCTGTTGATGTACGACATGAGTGTTTAAAGCTACTCACAGCAGCCATCAATCTTTCTACAGCACTGTGGTTCCTCTGGTGAAATGAATGGAATGAATGGAGTAAAAAAAAAAAAAAACAGCAGCTAAATTAAACATTAAGTATGTAGTTTGACAGTTTTAAAGTCTGATCCCTGTAAAAACTCAAAGCTAAAGCTCGAGACAAAACAGAGCAGCAGGTTGACAAAACTCTATTTACAGCACAGACAGAGGCTGCGGGTCAAAACAATGTGACATCATGTGACAGGAGAACCAATCAGAAAAGACAAATGTCTAAAAAGTACACTCAAAATCAAACTCTGATTCTATTTACTTACTCAAGTATAATATTGACTAAATCTGATCAGGTTTCTAAATTCACCTGCAAACTTTGATGTTCTTATCCAGAAACCTGAAAATCAATGACCACATGAATAGATTAAGACGATTTAAATTGGGCTTTGTGGCCAGCTGATGTTTTCAGTAAATTTTAATTTTACAACCCTTGTCAAATATTCATCCCTTCAACACTCTGATCTCGGGATTTCTTATTTTAAATGTAGTTTTACGTAGATAAGTAATGTTTGCATTTTCTACCTGACATTTGCAAATAAAACTTAAATTAAAGGTCCAGTGTGTAACATTTAGTGGCACGTAACGCTGAGGTTTGCACATTGCAACCAAATGAATACCCCACACCTCACCTTCCTCTTCCAAGCATGTAGGAGAACATATAAAAAAAAAACGTAAGGCCATGTCTAGAGTCAGTATTTCATTTGTCTGTCCTGAGCTACTGTACAAACATTGGCCTGGTAACACGGCGTATACGGTGGAAGAGGACAAATACAAAAACATAAAGATTCTTATTTTCAGGTGATTATACGCTAATGAAAACATAGTTGTGAATATTATAATTCTGCTACATTATGCCAATATACCCCTCTAAATCTTACACACTAACCACCTGTAACCTCTTATCCTCATCAGGGTCATGGTGGGCTGGAGCCTAGCCCAGCTGACTTTGGGCAAGAGGCGGGGTACATCCTGGACAAGTCACCAGCTTATTGCAGAGCACGTGGAGACACGTTAACATTAAGTAAGAACTATAAATTCATGCTTCAATTCAATTTGAATTGATCAAATACGAAGAGGAAATGTGGCTGAGAACACAAAGCAGAGTGACACTGTGATGAGGACATCAAACTGATGTGTCCAAGTTCAAGAATCAGACTCAAAGCTCGATAAACACTTTTAATATTAAAAAATTGTGAAATGTTTGTTTGTTTGTCTACAGTAAATATTTGCACCCTGATATGTCACATGTACGTGAGCTGAAAGGACCGCCTGTCTGTGTCAGAAGTCATTTTAACTGTCAGACTGGGTCATCATCAGTCTTATGGTCTACTTCAGTCAGTCTCAGTGTCGCTAACCTTACCTGGTGAAAGTTTGGGGGACACCGGTGACCTGGCAGGACCAGTGTTGGGGGTCAGGGCATTGCTGCTGCCCTCTGAGGTTTTGACCTGGGTGCAGGGTGATCTGTGGGGCCCCCCAGGCGTATGGGCCCCTGTCCCTGAGCGCTGCGAGGAGGAGCGAGATGAACAAGGCGAGGTGGTAGCTCCTGAGCCTGCTGTGCTCATCACACTGGAGTGCTCCGGTGTGTGTCGGCCCATTGCAGACAGGATGCTTTTGCCATTCATCCCTGATGGCGTGAGAGACACCGAAAAAAAGAAACAGAGAGAGAAAGAGTGAGCAGAAGTGATGAGGACAGTTGGGGATCGGGGGAGGAGATGTTAGATGCACAAAAAGTCAGCTAGTTGTTAAGAGCAACATAAAGAAATGCTTCAGAAATACTGTCACAACAATCCAAATACAAAAAACTCAGGATGCATAGAGGGACAGGAAGCAGAATAAAATGACAACACCGCATTAAAACCTCACAAATACCATTCACAAAGCATCAAGTCACCCACTGACCCACAGCCAAAAATACCATGATCACATCAACACAACAAGAGCATGGCAAACAGGGAGCGGGAGGTCAGAGCCAGCTGGACTCTTGTCCCATTAAGACGACATCACCCTGACAATAGTCGGCCTGCTCTGGTACCTGTTATGGGGGCACAGGCCACTTCGGTCTGAATAGAGATGCCTGCGTCAATGGAACGGGCTTCTGCGGTCAGTCATTGTTTCGAGGAGGGAAAAAAGACAGTGGCAGCAGCAGCAAGAATGAGTGAACATCAGTGAAGAAAGAGTTCTCTTTATATCCTCAGACAGACACTGTTTACAGACACTGCATGGGTTATGGATCCTTTCATACCCTTTAAGAGCAGAAGTGTTTGCATGTTTCTACGTCAACTGCAGGAATGACAGGAAGCATTATTGGTGGACGTGATAGAGACGTCGATTATATGTGAGAGAGCAGGAGACAGTGATTAAAGAGAGCAGCATATTACATGTGGTGAAACATGTTGTCCAGACAGCATAAACTGATCACATCACAGACTGGGAGCTTCAGACCAGATGGTGCCGGATGATGGATGATAAAATAATAAAAACATCACTGGAGCATACTAAAGGGTTCGATCAGTGCAGTGACCGACTCCAGGCTGCCTCATGTCATGATGGTTCTTCAGGAACACCACCAGGTGGCAGTGCAGGCTGCACCGACCCGAACACACGCTGACGTAGCAGCAGAATCCACACTGATCAACCAGTGTACTCCTCGATAAACCTCCAGTGTATTATATTTCATTTTTCCCAAGATGATGAAGTGAATATGTCACCTTTATTTGGGATTCCTGATTGTTGTATTTTGTTTGTACCTGGACGTCCACCGGAAGCAGATCAGGGTCGGACATGAGAATAGCTCCCTTGGGTGTTTTAGATTTTGCACAATGTGTATATAACCTCAGATGGACACGATGGTCCACTGTTAATGTCATGTGTCCAGACTCTGCTGACATCATATCCCGATAAACTGCTTGGAACAATTAGTCTATTGACAGAAAATTAAATGTATTAATCATATCATTCATTTTTCAAGCAAATATTAGCAAACATTCTCTGACTTCAGCTTCTGAGGATTTGCTACTTGTCTTTGTCGTGTATGAACTGAAAGAACGTGAAGATGCCACCTTGAAAATGACAATGGCCATTTTCACTGTATGGACAAAACAATTAATCAGCTAAATAACTGTCACATCAGTTTCTCATGAAAATAATTGTTATAGTAGCAGTACAATTGCCCCCACAGCTGAATTTCATCAGTAACACTTGCACTTACTTACAATGTCTAGTGGTACAATGGAGAACTTTTTCTATGAGTGGGTCCTGCTTTTGTGCGTCTTGTGTGCCAAAACGGGCAGCAGTGCACCGACAAGAGGAGGCTTCAAACTCTTGAGAAAAATCAGCTTTGACTGTTTTATGAGAAGAAGATGCATTGAGCAGGTTTGTTGGACCTCGAGGATGCAAACTGCATTTTTGGTGATCACTGAATGGAAACATTCTTTTTCTTTCCTTTGTTTTTAGGAAAACTCCACAGGGTACGTCCAATTTCAACGCAGATACATGAGCAGCCATCATCTGGACACAAACGTGCAGCTGTAGATCTGACTGAAGCTCTTCTGTTGCAATCACAGTGAGGAAAAGATGACTTCACTGCCATTTATTCACAGTGAAAACAGCAAGAAGGATCGCACAGGGAGCGAGGGGTGGCGGGTGACATGAAACCGACGTCCAGACTATCTGTGACACTGGGATCCTCAGCACCACCGCTGTTACCCAAAGTGACACGCCGTCACTCACATTTCGCTCCTGTGCACTTGTTGCCTCTTACTTTTACAAACATTATAGCACAGAAATAGATTTCTAATTCAACAGTCCATCTGTCACCTCAGCTGCTCTGCAGCGAGGAGCAGATAGGCAGATCCCGGTGCCAGGGCCCACACAGCACTCAAGGATGGAGGCGGACACAGTTTACATGCTGCACAGAGCGAGGAGCAAGAGACCTACAACACAGAGATTTCTGTCTTCTGCTCTGGTCAGTATGACTCATTTGGTAAATGGACTTGTGTATATATATATATATATATATATATATATATATATATATATATATATATATATATATATATATATATAGTGCTTTTCTGGTCTACCGACCACTCAAAGCACTTTTTTACAACACATCCACCCATTCAGAGGCTGCTCATCAAGGAGCACTGCTGAGCTCACCCAAACACATGCAGGTATCTTATCCCAAGGCATCGGACTGTGAGGCCAGGAATCGAACCTCAAACATGACATGGATATCCTGGAAAGAGCATGCTAGATATGCTACAAAATAGAGCAAAACATTGCGAACGTCTTTGGGAAAGTGAACAGGTTCGTCTGCTTCTATTAATGTATTAATCTCATCCTCTGATAGTATCTTTTAAGCTCCCTTGTGTTGAATATCCAGACAGTTTTTTCTGGATTAGTTCAAAGTGAATCTGTATGAATGAAACAGCTAATGGCAAAAACTCATGAAGACACTGGATCGCTGTTGTGTCCTGTGACATCGGTGAAATCAGTACGCTCACATGAAAAGTTTGACCAGCGTTGTTAAAGCTTACCCAGCAAGCTCGTTCCTGCACGAGACTGATCAGGAGAGCAGCCTCCCGTCTTGCTCTTGAAGGAGGTGAAGAGGTGCTGGCACAGCTCCTCTGGGATGTCATTCTCCAGGTATGTGGCCATGAAGAGCTGGAAGCCCTCATAATCAATGGGCTGCGTGAAGACAGGGAAAGGAGCAAACAGGTTAGCAGAATTACTGAGGTACACTCATGAAATGAAGTTCACACCAACCACAGATGCACAATTCTTTTGTTACATCAATGAAAAGAAGAAAGACATGATGGACATTTTGGCTGAAGTTGATCGGCCCTGAAATGGATGTCTGCAGCCTCGATTTGGGGTGACATGCCAGTATTTATAAGTAAGAGCTTAATGACGACATGGTTTGAAGCCATTAAAGTGAAAAACATTCTCAACAGACTTCACAGCCAGGCTTTAAAGGTCAGTAAAATGTCTGTCACACCAGTCGACTGACCACCACAGAATATCTCATTAAGGTTAGCAGGAGCAGACCGGAGGTGCTGGAAGCTGCGCCAAGATGAACCGTTAGCATTTAGAGTCCTGATGGCTTCAAAGAAAACAAAACAATGTAAAGAAAGCAGTACAGACAGGAAAGAGGTCATATTAACACAGACTGCTGGATACAGACATGTGATGCTCCGTCCATTTACCCGCCCTCCCTCCCTCAGCTGCCCCTCACACAGCCATGTGGCGGGTGCATAGTAGCACCCAACTCAACTCAGTGACCCCATGACCTCTGGCCTTTTCCCCCCCTGTGGCACAGTGACAGACCATCTGTAGCGGATAAGGCTGGGTTATGTTATGTTAGTGGACAGAATGTGCATGCAGTCTGCTGACACAGACACCACACAGCATGCAGAGCAGAGCCCGCCGGGCTGAGGCTTACTTGGTTGAGAACGTCTTGCTTCTGTTTAACAGTCGGAAAACAACGGATGGGAAAGGGATAAAGGAGGAAGAAGGAAAGAGTGAGGGAGGAGTGGGTAGAAGAAGAGAAGGGGTTAGCTGCTTTGTGCGAGGTTGTATCGTCAGTGAAGATGTCAGTGGTTGTTAGGTTGTAGATCACACGGAGCGCTCCACATTTCTGCAGGGACTGTTTGGTTCTTACTCTTCCAAGCACAGGTGATCTGATCACACACTCTGAAGTCAAATGAAAGGTGATTGATCAAATAAGCACACGTATCAGGTAGTATGCACACATTCTTTGTCAAACACACTAACATTTCTCTAACATTTCTGATGCTTGGATTCGTTTGAGCTGAAACAGATCAGAAAATTAGAAACTAGTCTGTTTTGATAAACAATAAAAAAAGTGAATATTCTGCAAATATATGACCTATTCCCTCCCTACAGAGGTCAATTAACAACACATCTCAGTCATTTATTCATGTTCCCAAAGGAAGTGACCACTTCGGGACTGCAACCATTATTTCCATTATTGGTTAACCTGCTGATTTTTTTTTTTAAATAGATCAATTGTTTAGTCTATGGAATGTCGGAATGATGGAAAGTCTAAAACCCAAAGACATTCTGTTTATAATTCATAACCGCTTATAATTATCAGAGGGGGCTGGAGCCAATCCCAGGTGACTTTGGGCGAGAGGTGGGTACACCCTGAAGTCGCCACATCATCTCAGGGTTAGGGTTAGACATGTTCACACCAAGCTGCAACCTCCATGGCTCTGAAGTGAAGCTTAGGTGGAAGTGCCAAAAACCGCAGTTCCTCTTCTCGTCCACTTGAGGCTGGCTCCAGAAGTGAGTCAGTCTCCATAAGTCCCCATGTTAAAATGTCCAACTTCACAGCAGAAATAAACATGTTTACAGCCTGGTACAAAAAACAGTTTTGGTCTCTGTAGCTAATTTCCCCGTTCATGACAACTGTACTGAGGGTGAATTTATATACAACTCACCTGTTCAACTGATATTAAGGCTTAAAGTTATGCAGAATAAGAGCGTGGTCGCTTTGATTGACAGGTGGATGCCATAACAGATGACTTGTTTGAGCACCCAGGTGCCTCAGATCGGCAGATGATCCTCGTCTTTGACAAATTTAGATTAGACGGGACGCGGCAGAGGCGGGACTACCAACATGGCATGAAACGGCTCTTTGGGAACCTGTGACATCACGCATACACTGTCCATTCTTTATACTGTTAGTGGTCACCAATTAACCTGCATTGTCTTGGACTGTGGGAGGGGGAAAACATGTAAACTCCACACAGAAAGGTCCCAGCAGACTGGTGGTCGGAGCCATGAGGTGACAGTGATAACCACTGCACCACCCATAATGATTTGTGACAAAGACAAGTAACAAATCATCTCATTTAAGAAGCTAGTACGAGAAACTGTTTGACATTTTCCCACAATTTTCGTTTAAAATTTAAAAAAAGAGTCACTTGTATTTCTACATCTACAGATCTACATCACACCAGTGCCATCAACATTTGCCAAATCAGTTCTAGGAGAGTTGTGTCTGGTCAAGAGTTCCTCTCTGGTTTTAAGTAAAAGCAAATACACTATGCAAACATTAGAAGGCTGCAGTATGGACAGACCCTGTTTCCTCCCAGGGAACATTTGGTTCACACCAAAATAGGACAAAGTAAAACTGATCCATTTTGCATGCCAAGACTTAGAGAAAATATGGTTCTAATGTGCTCCTGTCCGGAGGATTTGAAGCTGCAGTAACTGACGCCCATCACAGAAGAACACACCGTGATGAGGATCCTCCCTCTGCTCAACACTGTTGACCTAACCCTGACAGCTCCCGAAGCCAGCCAGGCATTATTCATATCACTCACTTCTCCTTATTTGGCCAAACAACCCATGAGGCTTTAATTTGCTGTGCATCGTGGAGCATGGCAGGTTACGGGCAAACATGCTCATGTGTACACATACCATAGAAACGCACCCACACACACAGTCTTTTTACATACACTACAGACATGCAATTTATGAAATCAGAAAATAGAAAAAGCTGTGCTCATATTTTGAGAGATTTCCTTGAATGTAAGCACACAGAAAAACACTCTGACCCCAGAGTCTAAGCGACAATCATTTTCCCCATGAGCGGACTCACATTTAAGGCTGCCTATCTTTAAATATCTCCCAAGGGCAGCTGTGACACATTTACATGGTTCATTTAATCTTTTTCATTTTGGCACGGCTGTCAGAATGATTTGATTGACTTTCTTCTGGCATTAAACTTCAGGCTACTACACACTACAGACTGTCCTGCCTAGATTCCAGATCTGCATCTAAAGCACACTGTTATCAGACGGTCATTTGTGACAGGCTGCGACCACCTTGGACTAGAAGGACTAGACCAGAAATGAACAAAAGGCATAAGAACCTGATATCCTTGATGTGCGTACAGTCCACATGAAGTTTTTCAGGTATTCTTCATTGTATTTTAGAGTTTGTCATTTCCTGATAAACCTAATAATTTTACATCCAACGAAACGCTTTGTCTCTTCTGACGCCGCTGGAGCGGAGTGCTTCCTGTTTGATCCAGTCTATGAGTGACTGTGAGGGCTGCTACAGTCATCTATGTCCGGGCCTCACTGATTACTCTACAAAAGCACAACTTTACAACTTTATTCATGATTTTGGTGAAACTGGATCAGATTTTATACTCAATATATTTGTCTCTCTGTGATATACAGAGTTTCTGGACAGATAGCTTTAGCCTAACCGCTTGCTAAAGTAGCTAACTTCTAATTGTCTGCCGTGCCAGGCAAAATCTGTGCCATCAGCTGGACTGGACCGGGTTTGAGCACGGCCTCTGAGACCAACCGGAAATAATGTTAAACCACTGGGGTGATTTACAGACTTTCCTGGTGGAAAGGTTTCCATGGGATGCCAGAAGCCAAAACCAGCAATAAAGATACATCTGTAAGACGCTATATTCCCTGACAGACCGGCTCATTTCAGCGGTTGTGTTCAGTGTGGGCCGGGTTCACTAAAAGTAAATGTTGAGACAAGCTCATAGCGCTAACAGCAGTGCACTCACTATTGGCTACTGCAAACACCAATCACTATCTGTTTGTTCATATCCGTCTGTTTTTACATGAAACATTTAAGAATGAGAAGCAAACAGCACTCTGCTTTCAGTTACATGGGAACTTAAAGGCTCATCTTTTTTAAATTGAATTCAGTTTTCACATGAATTTTGTGCTTCGCTGATCCAACTTATTGTTCCCTGCTGCTAGAAATCACTGTTGACCATAGTTTATAATAAGCAGGGTCCTCCTAGAACGAGAACAGACCCCAAAAATAACCGACACATCAACTCTTATATCACGCAGTGAAAAGACAAAGCACACACGCTTCCAAACAGTTTGAGCTGAGCGCGTTCAACAATGAAATAAAACGTTTTGGTCACGCCTAATGGAGCCTGCTGCTGTGGAGGGAAACCCTGTGGGTGTTTCTCTCAGTCACTCATCAATCACTGAGAATTATTGTGCTGCTGTTTGCTTGTTCGTCTGTTCAATGGAGAAAAACCAACAAGACTGACGGCTAGAAGTGTCAGTCACTGTTCTTTCTTTTTATCCACTGTCTTTAATCAGTGTTTGAAACTCCTTCAGAAGAGGCCGGGCTGCACAATGGCAAAAAATAAGATTCCACTACAGCTGGCACAGTGGGTAGATGAGTCATTAGAAGTACATGCACACACACACACACACACTGATAGATGGCAGAAGCAGAGCCATGGTGGTCATCAGTGGCGCCAGGTGACAGTGTGGTCTCTGAAAGACCACATGAACATTAAGTCCGGTCCCTATGGCGCCAAACATCCAGCCGGGCTGTTATTCATGTCATCACAAATAGTGAGGAAAAGAGGAGGTGATAATGAAGAGAGAGAGGAAGAGGAAGAGGAAGAGGAAGAGGGCGCAATAATACTGTGGGGGAGGGATTGGACGTGAGTGCAGCCAGCTGAAGGTGGACGCCAACCCCCGTCCCCTCCCTCTGACATATGAAATTCCATGCAGATGTAAATGAATTCTCAAAAAAAAAACATGCAGCATGTTTGAATTTACAAAACCTCTTCCATTGTAATCAGATGAAATACACAAAACTGTAAAATTTGGATGTGGTCAAAGAGAAATTCCAGCCTGATACCTCTGTGGGTGCACACTGAGAACATGCATGCAAAGTCAAGATTTCATGGAGATGAATTAAAGGGACAACTATTTTCATGGCTTTCAGTTTATTTGAAGTGGCTGATAACAGGAAGTGTGCTTTGATGATGCAGGTGAAACAACAACAATAATCAAACAGAGCATCTCATTGAACTTCATGTTAAAGATGAGCGTGACATTGAACAAAGCTTCATGTTTCAGTCATCATTAGTGTTGACAACACTGTTACGATACCACAAAATGATCATATCATCATTCAAGATTTGCTGTGGGATTTCCCACAATATATACTCAACAAATATTAAACTATAAAAGTGACAAATATATGCCACGAGCCTGCAGCAGAACACAGATACTTACTCTTGTCCTCTAGTAACTAAACTGATCCCTAAATCGACCTCCTAAAGAGGATCTGTCTGCTTCAGCCCAGATGGTTCATATTTCACAATGTGCTTAAGCTTTGCGTTAATTATTCAGAACACATTGCAATGTCGGGAAGACCTGTGTATCACACACACACACACACACCAGCTGAAACACATATTTTTTTAAATTAAATGCCATAATATTGTGCTTTTGTAGACTGTCAGTCATGTTTTGTGAATGCTCGAGACGTAAGCACTGGCAGTGAAGTCAGTCAGCTCATATATAATATATGTAACTATATGTGTGAACCCAAAAAGTTAAAGTTCCCACACAGGATCAAATGATGTACAGAAATGAACACTGAAAATGAGTAAGGTGGCCGTTAATTGCTGAGTTTAGAAGAACCAAACACTTGAATGCCAGGTGGGGAATGTACAGAGGACAGAGAGAAGTGTCAAAACAGTCAGCCCTGAAAATAGCGACAGTGTCCAAAGTTCAGACGGCGGTATAAAACAGCCTGCGCTGTAGTCTGCACTACAGCTGCTGACGTCAGAAGCCAAAGTTGATGCCATGGGTGTGTCTCCACCACAGCATTTATCTATAGACGTGGTGGAATGACTAAGCACTCTGCTTCTTGATATCACACTGAATCAGAGGAAACTAAATGAGTATCCGATAACGTCACGCCATGTGTTTGTGTGCGCACGGACACTAGCTGTGTCAGAGTGAGACAGAATATCAGCCACCAAAATAAAAGATAAAAGATAAAAGTGGATGAAGGCTGATGGAGACACACCTGCTCCGGGTTGTATTTGGAAAGGACTCCATCACCGTGAAACTCCTCCAGCACATCCTTCAGCTTCTTCGTGGAGTCTGAGAAAGAGAAAAACAGAATTTTCTCATCACTTTAACTGCAGTGTGTTTACGTTGATACATTTGAGTCACATCTAAAAAACCTTGTGAGCACACAGAGGAGTCCCGTCAAGAAGTCCTCAAGACGTTTATGTAATCATATCTCTCATTCAAAATGTGCTTTTGGATGAGACGCGTTCACGAAAAGTGAATAGCATCTCATTAACGAATGTCCTGATTAATACTCATCTGTACTAGGAGGTGCTGCATCAGTCGAGCTCAGCCTGTGAGTCACCCTGTTAGTGAAAAGTAAAAGGGGACATGGCGTCTTTCTCACTTTTAGATGCTAATCCCATACCCATGCACACACACACACACACACACATACATGCACATGTCACAGAGCCTCTGTTTAGAACATTTATGACCTCCACCCACGATCATCTGCCAAACAATTACAGGGGACAAACATACACGTGTGCATGGAAACCACTACCGCACACACTTATGCACACACACACATGCACACACACATGCTCAAGACCTGATTTCACCCGTCACGTCAGCTCATATAATCAACTATGGATGACACTTCACTTCATTATTCGTAGTGCTCAGCAGCTTTGCAGTCTGTAAAGCTTCTTTCCTATTTCTGTCCTGCGTTAGACGTCCACAATGACAGGAGGAGGAGCAGAGATAGAGAGAGACAGACGAGTGTATGGTCTCAGGTAAGATCATCCGGTCTGCAGCGTTAACTGTGTGCAACGTGTGGTTAGTGATCTCCACTCAGGTCAGCAACATTACAGCTGGAGGAAATTAGTCTTTACAGAATGAATTCATCAATTAAAGGAAAGTTAATTGACTACTTTGATAATCATTTGAACACTTGAAGTCATTTATTAACAATAGTGTTCAGCATCCAGATTTGTTTTGATTTCACTTTATTATCAGAATATTTTCTGAGATTTGTTCTAATGCACACACTGTTTAGCATCAGTAACACAACACATTTAACCAAATGGCAAAACAAATCATCTGATGCCGTCACCTTAGCGAAATTGTGTGTGTTTTTTTTTATATACAATAATTTACAGATTTCACAGTGATAATATTTAAATAAATTAAATTACACAACAGCTTCAGCAAGTCAGCTGTGTTTTTAATTAAAAGGTTGCAACATTATTTTTTTTTGATAGTTTCTACGATGAATAATTTATAAAATGTCAGTAAATAATGACAGATGTCCATCACATGTTCCCAAAGTCTAAAGCGTCTTCATGCATTAACAGTTAAAAAAAAGTGTTCATTTCATAATTGTATAAAACAGAGAAAAGCAGTAAATCCTCACAGGTGGGACCAGAGACAGTTTTGCATCTCTGCTCGGTAAATAACTGAAATTATTAAGCAACTATCTATACTGTTGATTCATTTCTGTTGATTGACTAATCAATTAATCAGCTCTAACTGATTCAATGAAGGCTGCAGCTAATGAACGTTTTCATTAAGAGTTCATCTGCTGATTATGTTTTGATTGATTCATTGTTTTTTCTGTGAAAAATAAAAGATCACGATCCGTTTTGTCCAAAAGATATTACATTAACTATCCTAACATGACACTGCAGGAGCTAAAAGTAGAAATGATTTAAGTGATTAATTAGTTCATCAATTGATCACAAACTAATTCAGGAACTGATTGTTTCATTACATTATCCAGCTCATTAATTACACCAGTCCTTTAGTCTTTAGCTCCTTCACATACGCTCATCTCTAGAGAAAAACACAGCTCGTGTCCTTCATTATGCCCTTGATTGATTGGATGGTGATACACAAGCCCTTCCTGTCTTTCGCCTCCTCGGCATCAGTAAAAATGAGACCTTCCCGGCCTGCAGGGGCCTTCACAGAGTGCACATTTGTCATGTTTCCATTATACTCCTATCTCTACTGCAACCTGACTCATAAACCAAAAACCCTGCTCGACCACAGCGACAGCAACACGAAATGGGGTGAGGATTAACCTGGATTACTTTTCTGTTCTCTGCTGTGCGGGGTCACGTGACGAGCAACCACTGGAAGCTGCGCAACAACGCCACTTCTTGCTCGTCGCTACGGTCGTGTCAACACTCTCAAGCTAGCGTGCGGCCTGACAGCATTTACCACCAATTTACCTGATTCTGATTCTCATTAAAGCTTAACGAAGATCATAGAGATTTTGAACATAAAAACCTATGACAGGGCAGATGAACTTCTCAGCAGAAGTTCGGTAGATCTTATGTAGAAGTAAGAAAACTTCCTCCCCTAATTCAAATGTTTGCAGTGACTGACGGGGAAATGACGGGGGACTTGTTTTTAATCACAGTATCTGATTCCATTAACCAGATGAATCAGAGATGAAATGAAAAGGACTGTTAGCGGCACAGTGTTAAGTGACGGTAGACTTCCTTCACATGCAACATAAAAGCATGCATCATCAGCATGCATGCATACAATTATGCCACATACAGTATAGAACTAGAGCCTACATGTGTTTGCCCACACAACAAAGCTTAGACACCGACTTCTATCTTAGTGGTTTGAATCTTCTGTCAGTCAGTCTGACCCTGATGTGATTCCATTTCTACATGAAACACTGATTTATGCATGATCGTGTAATTCCTCAACAGAATAGCTTGCACGAGCAAGTCATACTCTATTCATCATCCATGCTGACAGGCACAATCCACCAGGAACAAGAAGACAGATGCTCTTTTGACTAACAAATGTGTTTGCGAGGGAAGAGATAGCCACAAGTCCCAGAGTGAACAAATGTCATTAACAGACTGACATTCTGACTACACACAGAAAATGACAGTGAGTAAGTTAAGTGAGTTTCAGTTACTATAGAAAATGATTAAATAATCTCCTTCACTTTAAATCAGTCCATTCTAGGACAAACGCAACATGCTCATTATCATATAAGCAACAAAGAAGACAACACAGATCAGCTAACATCAGATACATAGACAATATATTTACTGTGTTGTTTAAGTTATTAGGGACATTCACTTCATATTATTGGTCACATTTGTGGCTTGTGGGTCTGCACACCAACTTAAAGTCCAGTCATGCACTCTTTTGGATTTGATTTGCATAAAGTCTTCTGCATGCTATACCATGAATACAACATTATTAAGTTTTATTAACAAAGATTTTGAACATCAGCTACACACACACAAGGGCTGTACAATATGACTGTATTATATCATGTGACATGGAAAACATCCATCATTTCATATTATGCTCTATTGTTCATTTCATTCTATGGTACTACGGCAACACTCATCCACGGCAGGAAATTGCTAAATTTCCTGTCCCTCCACTACATCACATTTTCTTTGTAACCACAGTGTTCAGGCAAATAAAGTAATGTAAAATGTTCAGCTTTGTGCAGATGATGAAGTTTTTTACATCACGGTCACGAAAAGTGAATTCCATGTAAAACTCAAAAATATGTGTTGCTTGTATTTCATGTGGAAAAAATGTTTCCCAAAAGTCAGAATTCTGATTTTGTTCTCAGATTTTTGAGAATAAAACTCAGAACATGAACACATTTTTCACATGGCCCTAAACTGGAGAAGGAAGCACCTAAAAGAAGGGCTACTTCTGTCGCATGGATGTGTATGAAAAGTCTGACAGTGTGGTCAATCAGCTATATATTCACTGAATTAACAGAAAATGTGCCATATTGTGGATGTATTGTTGAGTGAGAGTTTGGTCATATCACACAGCCCTGACACACACCAACACAGTATTTGCTCAGACTCACACACACAGAAACTCATCATATATGCCACAATCTCTCTCTCTCTCACACACAAAAGAACACACACAAATGTGGCACCCCCAGATTCACACGTATGTACTCACATTCACTGTATTGTTGCAGCTGTGAAAACTCAGCTGGGCTCAGACATACCCAGCTCCCGTCTCCCATACTGCCTGAAGCCGGGGAAGGGGCTCTGTGTCTGGGAGTGTGTCGGTCCACGAGTGCCGCTGTGGGGATTGATGGTTATCCTTGGGTCAAGTTGTGTAATAAGACTGAGCTGAAGAGGTTTTGGAATGTCATCGCTGCCTCTTTAGAACAAGCACCTTGTGAGCTGAAGTCTAAAAAACTGAGGCCACAGGAGAAATGCCGGAGGCAGAAAACTGAGGATGATGGTCAACTGAGAAGTGTTGAAGCTGAAGCTGGGGCTCGTCGCTTTCACACACTGAATATTGCAGAGCTGCTGCGAATATTGAATTTATCACTTTGAATGCCAAAATACAAAAACAAATGACTGTATGGGGACTGTCTGCACTCGTCATGGACAAGGTTTCTTCAGCAAGTCTGCAACAAAAAACACCTTCTCTGACCTGGAGAGAGAGAGAGAGAGAGAGAGAGAGAAGATAAATTAAGGTGATCATCAACATTCTCTGAACTGTATATAAAATAGAAAAACCTGTAATATCTCAAAGTGAGGTGGTTGCAGAGGGAAAGGGGCAGGGAAAGAGGCAGCAGAGATGACAGAAAATGATGAACGAAGAGATTTAGAGCAGAGATGGAGGTGGAGAATGACGGATGTGAAGGAGGAGGAGCAGCCTGGGAAGCAGCTGGCTGAAGGAAACACCGCTTGGACCAGCTTTATCACCGGACTGAATTTATAGTTTTAGTCTAGTGCACTTTAGTTGTATTGTCAATGTCAAAACGCATTTCATTTCCACAGCTGGTCGAGACTTGAAGAGA
Organism: Miichthys miiuy; assembly: GCA_036365135.1. Taxonomy (NCBI): domain Eukaryota; kingdom Metazoa; phylum Chordata; class Actinopteri; family Sciaenidae; genus Miichthys; species Miichthys miiuy. The sequence continues at coordinate 24,965,785 of CM071612.1, forward strand.
AACAACACTGATCAAAGTAAGTAAAAACTGTAGCGATATATTAAGTACACAGAGAGCTGAAACAGCACGTTGATACAAACACATTTGACCTGTTTTAATTTCAGACAATGTCACTTCCTGTGGTGGTGTTACAGTCATCATCACTGACGCTACTCTCATGGTTATAGAACGAGAACTGTCAATTAGACCCAAACAGATCATTCTTTTACGTTACAGTTAAGTCCTAGTCTAATTTAGCCTTACCATGACAGAGGTTGGCCTAACCTGAACCAACACAAAAGGTATTTTCAAAAACAAGCGTCCCAGACACTGTGGACAAACAACTGTGGAGTCAAACAGCACTGTGCACTGTGAAGCACTGATTGAGAGTAACACTGGACACGTTTCTGAAAAGACAAGATGGTGTCCAGTTTTTTAAACGAAAGTTTTGACTGCATTAACGTGTTGAAGCATTTGGCTGTATTCAGACCAAATCAGGTGTTGTGGCGAGGGCTGTGCAGCGGTGTGTGTGGTTTATTTGTGATGAACCTAGCTGCTAAGGAATAATCAGAAAATAACTTTGTTCACTGATTCACTAGCTTTCTTGATGGTGGTGTATCTCATCCACTGTCCATGTCACTCGACCACAGCTGTCTCTTGCTCTTTTTAGACACATAAAGGAAACTTCAGACACAAAATAGAAGCGGGGTACATGAAACAAACCAAGTGAGGACACAACAGGTGGAGTATAGTAGGTGGCATTTGGCAATGCTGCAGGTAAAATGCAGTGCTCACATTCAAATGAACGGAAAAACCTGCGTTTTGGCTGAAGTGCTAGATTTGGCCTGAATCCAGCCTCACTCTTAAAACAGCTGAAACATTTAAGTCCTCATACCCAAATGACAGAAAAGTTCATTTTCTGTCATTACCCTCAAAACTGCCCAAATGTCTGTTAATCTGGTGTCAGCACGATGACATCAGCGCTTTTCAAAACGTTATTGTCTGCTGTGTCAGGTCAGGAAATATGCAGGCAGACACGAACGCACACGTTGTGTTCCGAAAATTAAAACATGCAAATAAATTCAGAACAGAGTTTTGTTTATTCAAATGAAACTGTTCTCTGCTTAATACAAAATAATGTATGTTCTTGCAAATGAGACATATAATCTCATAAATTTCATGCAGTACATCTTTTTCATGACACATTTGTTGCAGCAGCGGAAACGGCATCAGTGTAATTAATGACATTACTAATGGCTGCATCCAGTTTGCTTCGTGGAGTTGCGGGCCATGGCTTTCACTGGGACACTGAAACAGAGCCGTCATTAATGTTATGACTTCCATCTGTGCTCTTCTGCAATGAAAATGTCTCCATTGTAAAAGTGTAAAATAAAAAGCATCAATCTGGAGTCACGGTGCTGCAGTGGTTAGCACAGAACATTCCTGGTTTGAACCCTGGTGAGGGCCAGGTCAAAGAATTTGCATGTTCTCCTCGTGTCTGCGTGAGTTCTCTCCGGCTTCCTCCCACAGTCCAAAGACATGTACTTAACAGGTTAATTGGTGACTCTAAATTGCCGGTAGGTGTGAATGTGAGTGTGAATAGTTGTTTGTCTCTATGTGTCAGCCCTGTGATGAGCAAGTGACTTGTCCAGGGTGTACCCTGCATCTCGCCCAAAGTCAGCTGGGATAGGCTTCAGCCTCCTGCAACCCTGATAAGGATAAGCGGTTACAGAAAATGGCTGGATGAACTATCTTGGCTCCAGTAAAGGATCTTTGCTCATGCTGCAGACAGAGTAGGAGCTGAGGGACTTCTGACTGATGCTGGAGTTCATGAACCAAGGCACAGAGGGTAAAAGCACAAGTTACAACTTATTTGAGAAATGCTTTTCTACAGTTTCAATTTACTTCTCGAAATTCAGATTGGAATAAAAACATTGCATTTATTATTCCAGCCACTGAGTAAGTTGAGTCAACATTTGGATGCATTTGGTGTAAATATATTGACAATGTTTGGGTCTTTGGATTTACTGCTGCAGGAGAAATTCTAAAATATCTACAAATATATAAAAAATAAAGCTGTATTGTAACTCAATCTAAGCATAAAATACAAACTGAAAAGACTTCAATCATCTTGATAACAGAGTCAGTCTATTTTTATGTACTGCCCATCACTCTGCCAGTGTGTTGTGTGAGAACAGATCATCATGATTTGACTGTGGTCACATTCACTGAAAACATTTTGCATAGAACATTTATCAAATAGAAGAGGGTCACAAACACGCTGACCACACTGAGATGAACCCATATGATGCAACAAATCTCATAAGATCATCTTTATAGAGGACCAGTGTGGAGGATTTAGTGGTATCTAGTGGTTTAGTTGCAGTTTGCAACTCCCTCCACTCACACTCCATTCCAAGCATGAAGGAGAAAGTACGGTGGACACAAAACATGCAAAAAACAGATTAAAAGATCAAAACCAGAAGTGTTTGCAGTTGTCGGACTGACTTCCCCGTCCTGCCTGTGGCTCTGCTGTCACCAGCAGTTGGTTTCAGTTGAACATTTGTTTTTTTTATAGTTCTTCCACCCACCATGTGTCAGAACTGTGACCAAAACATTATGGTTTGTGACTCTGTTATTGTATCTTTTAACTTCCTGGCTACTCCCAAAGTGGTAATGTGTCATGTTGTGCAGATTGATATGTGCTCAACCTCACGTCTGCATTTCAGCAAATATCTGAGCAGCTTTATAGCACATATGACATGAAGGATTGTCAGAGCTAGAACAAAATGACATTTATTCCAAGCTAGCCAATAAAGAAAAACACTGCAGGTTCAGTGATCACTTGTGGCTACTGCAAATAATGTTAACAAGTTATACGTCATACTGATTTTTAGCATCAGTGACAACACCAAGTAAGCTGGCAGAGGAAGGTTTTTGCTTGTTTTGAACGGTAAGCGAGTTAAAGTCACAGTTATTTTGCACCAAAGTTCATCTCCTTAATCTAAACTAATCTGCGGTGGATGTGGTGGTGAGGTCACATGACCTCCACATAAATGTGATGAACTGATCAGAACACATCTATGTCATCTCAAGCCATTTAGTCTCCACTGACTTATATTACATTGTGCATATATTGTCATTTTCACTGAGGGTCAAACAGAAAAAGATGTATTAGGAGCGACAAAGTCTAATATATATATACACACACACATATGAGGTCAAGTGGAATCATAAAGCATTCATTGAAATGAATCAGTTCTCCTTTTTGGCAGTGGCCTACATGTGTCACTGTACAGCGATGTGCTGCTGCAGATGGACTGAAGTCTCTGGGTCAGTCATACCCTGATGTTGTTGTTTGAAGTTAACTATTTCACTATTGCACGACAAAGAGCAGCACCACTTACGTGACTACATAACCACATTGTTTTGTCGGCTGACCAAACTTCACAACTTTAACCACATGATTGTTGTTACCATGGCGATGAAGGTCACATGACTTGTCATGTCCTTTCCTGCATGTCCAAAATTCATCACACGTGCACCTCTAACAGGTTAAAAGGCATCAGCATGTTCTTTTAGTGGCTGTTTATGATGCTGTGATGGGATCACACTGATCCATTTAACCCAGCGGTGTTGTAACTGTATTAAATGATTTTGCATATCTTTTATTGGTATATTAGATCTAACTCATTTGAATCACAATCATTAAATTCATAATTTTTTATCCAACACTGTTCTCACTGTTTAAAAAAATGCGCACAGCTATGCAGCGAGCTAAACAGACGTGCAATGGGCTGATTGCCAGTAGTCCATTCATTCCCGCTGAAAGCATACATCATTAAACCCTAAAAAGGTTCGGCCTGAGAAGGATTTCCCAACATCAAAGTCACTGCTTCAGAAGCTTCTGCACATAAAATCAAATTCTGGGCTGATCTTTATCCTAAATTTAGCAAGCTCTCAAAGTGAAGCAGAGTTCTTACTTTCCCACTTAACATGGTTCCCTCTCCTATCAGCTGATCTCTTCTCCTGGCTGATGTGGAAGGTGGCAGGTACTAATGGGCTGCACAGGTTTAGTGATGTTACAAAGCACAGGGAACAAATGGGGGATGTATATGTATATACTGTGAGCGTGTGACAGACAGAGAGCGTATGGGGCCTCCCCTCTGTGCAGAGAGGGATTCTGTTTTGCTCACGAGGTTGCCCGGCAACTATGACGTCACTGGAGTGCACGACAAAGAGCAGCACCACGACAGAGATAGACTGAGAGATGCAGGGAGGAAGGGAGAGAGAGATCGCTACAGATGCTGTGAGCAGATGTAATGACAAGTTATGAATCGTTTGTGTCTGCGTCTCCTCAATATGTCTTTGTCTGTTTTTACCACAAACTGCTTTTCTTTTTATTTAACCACAGAATAAGAGTTCACTCTCTCAAAACAGTAGTTAGCTCAAGGTCAATCCCATTCTCACTCTTGTATGTTAAATATATGGCAGTAATGCAAACAGCTAGCCTCACTCTGTCCAAAGATGCCGCACCTCGGACAGGCTGCATTCGTTTGTTTAAAGGTGGAAAAAGACGCAGGAAACAAAAACCAACAGCAAAGATGCTGGACAGACCCCTGAATTCACGTATGTATGTGTGACTGTAGCCTTTCAGGATATTCTGAGAATGCATTTAAAAACTGGTGGATGGAAAATGTATGAATCATCACCAGCAGTGTAATATAATGGGCCCCAGTACAAGATATTATGATCGGCCCTGGCTATTGTAAATTGTATCATCGTATGATCTAATAGAGGCTTGACACTGGACAACATTAACTTACATGTTACCCAGATATGACATGGAGTCGCCTTTTACAGGGCGTTACTCCATGTATTTCTAAGGTAGCATTTTCAATCACTCAGAAGGTCCACTTCTGCCATGACACATTATGGATGGTTCTCTCTATGGGCTCGAGCGCTAACATAACGTCTGTATTTACAGTCCTGACCATCATATCTAACTCTCTGCCACAGTGTAAGCAAGTTTAAATATAAATTTAAATATAAGGGTGTCTCTCCATTTTTAACTCTTCCTCAATAATGTGTGGGAGGAAATAGACCTGACCAAAGGACACCCACTGTATGAGGCATCTTCAAATGTGCTGCCTCAGTGCTGTGGTTTGTTTGGCGTCAGTGACTCACAGAGCCTCTTGGCGTTACCAAACAGAAGACAAAGAGAAAAAAAGAAGGGGTTATTAACACCCCACGGTACATTATGTTCATCAGTGCTCCGCCTCTTTCATTTGAAAGCTTAAAGAATCAGTGGCAAGCAGACATAACGTTTTGTGACAAAAAATGACAAGGCATTTAAAAACGGCGGTCAAATGATGAGAAAAACGTCGAAACTCCTGATGACTACACCCCAGAGGAATCTTACACTCAATGAGACTGAACAATTAATTACCGTTCAGTCCAGTCCAACACACCATTCTACTGCTGTTGTGTCTGCACATTCACCACCAAGAGGTGTTCTAAGACATAAAGCATGTGGAGAGAGCAGCACTGCCAAATTAGGATACTGATGATGATTACAGTGATAACACTGAAGAGGAGGGCCGTCCAACACAAACTGGAGCTCTGACAAAACAGCAGAGGAAGATATGGTGACAAAAGTGAAGGGCTGGTCCAGACTCAGAGTCGGGCTTAAAGTTGGCAGTACACTTTAGCATAAAACTGGGAGCTAAATGTCACGCAGGACGCTTCTAACTGACATTCCCCTGTAGAGTGTTTAAGAGGATGCTGTGGGCTAGGCAGGCCCTCGCTACAGGAAGAGTGTGTGGAAGCCCTGATAGCAGCTCAACACAGATACGCTCTCGCAAGTGTTTTCACTCACTGTGGGCATGTCTGCTGCAGGAAGCCATAGGCCATAAGCCATTAAATGGATACCGACAGCAGCTTTTCTGTGTCAAACATCAGTCATTTTCAGCACTGCGATAATCTTCATGATCCATGCACTTGCTAAATATAGAGCCTCCCGCTATAACTGGGTCAGTAGCTTACTGAAAAACTCAGTTTGCACCTGCATTATGTGGTGGGTCTTACTAAAACGATGTAGCGCTTCTTGTGCAAGTGACACGAGAGCTCAGCTGCACGTTTCACTCGCGTAAAGGCCTTTAGGCTGTAATCACACATGTGAAACCGATCTTCAATGTAAATGTTTAGAATGTGGAGACACAGTTAACCAGATTCGCGCCCGTGACGGAGAGCACTGCCGTTTCGTAGCCTCATGCTTCCACCTGGCGAGTAGCAAAAAGGAGGTGAAAAATGGCACGCTGAAGGTTGGTTCAACTGAAATTTAGTGCAGTCAGAAAGCGAACAGAAATTTCACAAAGGACTACACTAATTATCTCGTGGGAGAATTAACAAGCCTGAGTGTTCAAGATGACACAGTCAAAGCTCACTCTCTCAAACTCAGTGAGAGCAGAGCGTCCTACTCAAAACGGCGTGTTTGTTCAGCATGGCATCACAGGCTCTGCATTTCATCTGCTTTATCACGTCAGCTGAACATTTCAGTTCAGTGAAACACGCATGCAGCATTCTTACTTGTAATACATTAAGTGCGGTATGCGATTTGGCTGGGTGACTCCTAACTCTAACAGCGTTTGCACACCTGCAGCAGCGGCTTGTGTCTGCCTTGGGTTGGATTTGCATTTTCCTGTGTGTAGGTGTGTTTTTGTGTGAGCCTGAAATCCACAGTTTTGCCATCATCATCGCTTCCTGCGTATTCATAGCTTTCCGCAAAAGAAGGAAATCAAACAACTCGAGTGTGCGTGGGTTGAGGTTTTAATTCACCCCCCGAGACAAAACGAGGGCCAGTTCTTCAGTATTAGTCACTGAAGCACTTGAATCACTTCAATCACCTGGATCCTATGGCAGGTTTCCTCTGCTGTGTTCACAACAATTAGCACTTGTAATGGCTCATTAGGCTCTTTATAGCAGTCACATTACTTAATGTGTACAATACAGAACAATCAAGAAAAGCTGTTACAGTATGTAGAGATATGGCAAGATATCATTCTGAATGGACATAACACCATGGCCCATGTGAAGCCATGAGCACTGAACCTGTGATTTACCTCACCTGTGATATGAGTTAGGGTTACTCTAACCCAAACTCTGAATGATGAACGGAGTGGCACTTTGAAATGTTGCTGTTCATAATTCAATTCAACTCAAATTTATATAGAGCCAAATCATAACAGCAGTTATCTAGAAGCAGGTCTAGACTGTACTCTTTATAATATTATCTACAGAGACTGAACATTTCCCACCATGAACAAGCACTTGGTGACAGTGGCAGAAAGGGAGGCAGAAACCTCAAGCATAAGAACTGCAACAACAGTATTGGAACAGTACAGTTAAAGGGAACATGTCTTCCATATTTTGTTCGTAACTAGGAGTTACAGATTTGTGCATAAAACGCTCAAAAAGTCAAGCAAAGATCCCTCAAACACTCAAACACTTGCTGATTTCTCAGTGGGACAGCTCCCTGAGCTCGTGGACTTGTGATCTCGTGGATCAAAGTCTGTGAGTGGAACCGGGCTCATCTTATATAATTCCCACTGAATAGTAACACTGTTGAACCTTTAAAGGTGAAAAGTATGTTTTAAAACCTAAAATGGCTGTTCAATAGGCACAGAAGGATCAGGCCTGGTATTGGGACACTCAGTCATTTCAGCAAGGGCCCTCAAAATTTATGTCCAAGTGATGAAGCTCTCTGCATCACGGGAGCACAGGATGAAATCAGGTGGGAGGAGGCCGGCGTGGATAGATGGGTCAACAAAAATATTGGACTTTAATGTGGGAGACTGCTGTTCACTTCCAGTTGGAAGTTCTTTTACTTTAAGAATAACCACATTATCAACCATGGCAACAAAGGTCTCATCATAACTTCAACCACAATCAACCACTAAACCTAAACAAAACTCAACCATAGTGTTGACACATGGTAACAGAACAAAGTATGGATTGTGTCATGCGTAATGAGAGAAAATCAGCTTGTGTTTAATATTTTATTAATGTGGATATGTGCATTTAAAAAAAATGGTTATAAATGACTGTAGACAGAAAAGAATATACACATTCATACATCATCATCTCTTTCATTTATTCATCTAATTGCTAATTGTTTTGTATTTTACATATTGTCATGATTCTTATCTTTCATTGCCTTCCCCTTAACTTGTTCTTAAATCTATATTTTGTGTGTGTTTATGAACTGAACCAATGAAACTTCTTGCTGACAAAGAAGTGACTGGTGCATTCAGTTAGTCAGTGGTAGTGCGTGACTGTAGAGTATGCACCGTCCCCTGGGCCAACAGGAATTAGCAGTGACAATGACAACAATACAGAGAACTGGCCTTTTTAAATGAAGAGCTTTCCGTTAACCACTCCTCAAAAAGGAGAACTGTTTTCCACTCCGGATAGAGTTTCCTTCTGTATGAGTTTTTCAGTGTGTGTGTGTGTGTGTGTGTGTGTGTCTGTGGGGGCTTCAGAAAGGAAACAGCGCATGCCAAAGACACAGTTCAAGACAAAATGAGTAGCTAATAGTGTTTCACAGAATCGACTGCACGGGGGCACAGTTAACCTTAGGGGCTGCAGACCGAGCTACATCTTTACCCATAAAAGGAGTGCTGTTAATCCCCTGTCAAGACTTGACAAGACACACATACGATACACAGAATCACACACACACACACACACTATTCCCGCTTCTTGTCCGAGACCATCTTCGCCTCTCGCCCCTGTTATCAGAACTCACTGTTTCCACTTAATCTTTTTTTAAAAATGTGATCTCCTCTCCGGTCGTACTTTCCAGCTCCACAGAATGAATCATCAGCTCTGTTTTCACAGCTTGCAGCAGAGACTAGTATGATGAACGTCAGATCTTCCTCAGTATCGTTAGTCATCTCATGAAGTTCTACCAGACTATTTGCCTACAGCAGGTGTACACTGTCATGGTTACGAAGATGGGGAAAGAAATGATGTGTGTGATGTGCTGGGGATCCAGTGGAGCAGACTGGGCTTGGAAATGGCACTGCAGCTGACACTCAAACTATCTGAGGAACATTGTGGATTGATCTGCGATTAGCTCTGCTGCAGGCAAGGCTCACATAGGGCCACGGCTTTCTGTTCTCTAACCTACTGGGGATGTAGCCTCACAAATACCAGGAGTATTTATGGAAGGCCTGGGTGTCATGGCAACTGGGGGATTGTGTGTAAAACGCAGAGGGGAATGGAAAGGCCAAGCTATCCACAACAACTGATTGCACTGTATTTAAAGGGGAATATCACCCAAACTGAAATAATAGATTTACATGCTCGTTCTCTGGTCTATGATGGTTTGATGTGAAATGAAATAAACTGTTTTCCAGAGCTTGAATCCACATACTCAAAACTTTGTATCTGCATACACTGAAGCCTTAAAGTACATGTCTTAATCTTACCAGACATGTTTTAAAACAAATAAAAAACACCCAGCAGTTAATTGGAACAGTAATTTGTCTCATGAAAAAGTTAAAATATAATACATATTCTTCATTTTACAAGCTGTCTCCTTCACTGAAAAGTTCATTATCAGTGTATATCTGCTGGGGCTTTCACAATTACACATCACAGCATGTAAGTTGCATCTTCAAGTTAAAATCCTGCTCGTACCAACACGAGTTAAAGGAAGGTTTGAGGTGAGCGCAGAGAAATGTTCATCCATCAGAGGATAAATGTGAAAATAACTCTGCAATCATAAGCAAAACATGTTTTTCAGTGGCGGGGTGCTTTAGATGAACTTTTGAGGGGAAAAAACATCACAAGTACTATATGATAAATCACATGAAGGTCTACAAGTAGCTGTGGGAATTATTGAGATTTTATTAAACATCTATTTGAGTTCTTCCCAGTTCTGATTCTACTCATATTAAATATGTGAGCAAAGCATAAATAAATAATATTAAAATAGCTTACATTTCTTACAGTGTTTTCACTACCATATGTCATCTTTCACCAATCAGCCAACAGTTACCAAACATGACGCAAACATAAAGGCCTCAGTATGCTTTAAATAAAGTTTGTTATACAGTTAAATAAATAAATCAGTCCACCTTCAATCGTGACCTCATGTTGCACTAAACTCCAGCCAATATAACCATCACAAATATTCAGACTTTACATTCCAGCGAAAGCAAATAATGTGACTGCAGGCCTGTTATTATGAGACAAACAAGAGTGCTGCAGTGTGTCTGCACCATTCGATTAGGTTAGGCCTAGGCAAGAGTTTCGTTATCGCTTTTGTTCACTAAGTGCTTTCCTGCCACAGAATAAACAAATTCCCAACAAGTGGAAAGTGTTGTGTTAAGTCTTTACTGCAGAAAAGGACTGAGCAGAGTTATTTAGAAAGGCTAGATGTTATCATGAAAACAAATGAAATGTCTTCCTCTGACTGACTGTTTTCAGGAGATGACAGCTGAGGGTGTGGGGAGCATTAGCATGTCACATTACTGGTTAATGACTTGGTTGTGTGCGTTGTTGTTCCCATGTATTAACTTCAAAAGTGACGATATGTCAACCATGTGTGCACCACTTGTTTCCGCTGCCCCCCAGTGGCCAAAAAAAATCTGTCGTTGCAGGTTAAATCTAAATTCAAATGCACATTAAGACAAACTCCATGTCAACTCCGACTTCAGCGCGTTGCTTGTTCAGACATAAGGCATAAAACTAGGCCGACTGTTTATAATCTGCTCATCATCAGCTGCCTGTCTGTTTGTGGATTTTTCAGCCTTTCAGTGGGTTTTTACTCTGGAAGTACAATTTATCATATCAACAACTGTCAGTCACCTGTGAGGGGAGCTGCAGTGCCAAAAGCTACTGATTCAGTCAGTGACAATAACGACTAAGAAGCATCGGGTCAGCGCAAGGTATTAAATATTTATGTACAAACTAGCTTTTAGTGATTTACGGTGTTTTAATATAAACATTGTTTTAAATGTTTGACTAAAGATCTTACTCAAAAAACAGGTGTTGCTAAAGAGAGAGGGGGGTGTTGGTGGTGTCTTCTATCCGGGTCAGTACGGAAATGAAAGGAATCAATTTGAGTGGGTCTGTGCATGCTCTCGTCCTAATCACACAGATCCATGTTCAGACAGGCGATTGTTCACCTCTTAATCCATGTGATGAATTACTGTCTGATGGCACAGGGATCATCATCAGGAAGCTTTCACCACCATCTTCACAGACCTCCACTGACCCACCAGCTGGCCTCTCGCAGAGATATGATGTCGACATGAATGACACAGTTTGAACACACATGGCGGCGTCACATAGACATATAGCACACACGCTGGTGCTTATATTCTTTCTTGGGACTGAGGACGTGAGCTGCATATGAGAGTGCTGCTAAACGATCCTCCTCCCTTCACCCTCTATCCATCCTCTGTCTTTACACTCTTTCTCCTCCTTATTCAGTTGCTGCCTCTCTCCTTCCCTCTGTTGAGCCCTCTTCTCCTGATTCTCCTCAGCTCTGCCTCGCTGCTGGCTTCGCTGTGCTCTCGCAGACGAGGATCCCTAATGTTTATCACCGACCAAGTGGATGCTGTCAAGGAATAAATAACCATTGCATTTGGTGATTGCTTGATGAGATGTAATTAGGCGTGCCGGCTGCAGATTAATCACGAGAAGTCAGCCGTCTCATGCTAAAGCACCGCTCTCAAGGAGGCAGCCTAGGATTAGAAGGGAGTGACATTAACATGTACTCAAAAACCAATAGAGTTTAATTAGAGACTAAAATATAAAGTCATAGTGGGAGAATTATAGTTCATAATAATTATCTCAGCCTTTTGTATCTTACCTCTCCCTCTCAGAACTTAGGGCAGCACAAGATTAACATAATATGAGGAAATACAGACACATTTTTAGATACATACTTTTAATTTAATATATCTTGTATTAAAATAAGTCATTACTGATTATGTGAAATGTTCTTGCATTGTCCTTTAGCTTGCAACTCCCGAACAAAGGTCACCCTATTGGTGAAACATGTTAGAGTATATTTTCAGTTCAATACATCCGTCATTCATCACAAAAAGCCTCTCCGTGTTGTGACCTGACCCTGAGAGCTGCTGCCGCTGGATTCTAACCACAGTTGCAGACATGATGTTGTGTTGATTTGTACTGGTTCCTGAGGCACAATGAGTCTGAGACATTTTGTTTTTAATCCATCTCCACCCAAACACACACACACACACACACACATCCACTGCTGTTCGAACCTCCACAACTACAAGAGTTCAACCTCAACACAAAGCCTTATCAGCATCTCTGCTTCACACACACACAGAATTAAAAATAAAGAAGTTGGAGTGAGAAAATGCTGTGCACACAAGCAAAAACAAAACTGGGCCAGAAAAGGAAATTCAACAAGAGACAAGGAGGGAGGTGTGACAAAGTGCTGAAGAGACAGAGAGGACAAGACAGAGGAGACAGTCAAAGAAAAAGCAGCGTGATCATCGACATGAAAGGAAGAAGAGTAATCACAGAGAAAGTCTCCCCTACCTCTGGCCATCACAGCTCCAACTATAGTCCATGTAACATCCCTGGTCAGTGGTTTAGTGAAGCCCCAGCTAGTCAGACAAGTCGGTCAGCGGGCTCCAGGATGCGGCCGGGCTGGACTATAGTGTCTACAACAGCAGCCGAGTCGTCCTCTCCTCTCCCGCTCTGCTCACACGAACACGCGGCTACATGCAGCACGACAACAGAGGTACTGGAGCCTCGACAGGGACAGCGGCTACATCCCTCCCATCCACCCTGAATTAATTAAGGCTTTCTTCTCCCTCTGCTGCCCTCCCTCTCTCTCTCTCTCTCTCTCTCTCTCTCTCTCTCTCTCTCTCAGCCTGTCTGATTCTCATGTGCGCATGGTTAATGCCCCCTCTCTCTCTCTCTCTCGCTGTTCAGTTTCCTCTCTCGCTCTCGTCCCTCCTTCTCTCTCGCTGATCAACAACTGCGAATCATTCTTTTCCTTCCTATTTTCTACTTCATATTTTCTTATTTTGTCTGTTAGGTGTGTTTTTCAGAGAACGGCAGTTAACTGACTCATGACAGATGATTCATTAATGTTATTTGTTTTTTTTAAAGAATTTTAAACTCTGTCTTTGGAAACCTTACAGGCATCATTTTGAGAGTTGTTGCCGCAGTACATCAGCCACCAGAGCTGCACTGTAGATTTTACCGTGAAAAAGTAAAAGATGGCATGAAATATGACCGTATAGGGTAAAACAAAACATGTGCAAAGGAATTTGTACGGAATAAAGTGGTATTTTATATCATAAAATGTTAATTATACAGTAAAACACTAATATTTAATGGCATATTTTACTGTCTTTTACCATCATTGTTTGGCAGTTTTTCATTGTGATATCTACAGACATTTTAAAATATTAAATGTCTTCCTCCTTCTGACTGACTGTTTTCAGGAGATGACAGGCAAGTGTGTGAGGAATTAGAAAGACCAGTGGGCATTAGCATGTCACATTACTGGTTAATGACTTGGTTGTGTGTGTTGTTCTTCCCATATATTAACTTAAAAAAGGAGGATATGTCAATCATGTGTGCACAACTTGTTTCTGCTGCCCCCCAGTGGGCAAAAAAAAAATCTTCTATTGCAGGTTAAATCTAAATTAAGAAGCAAACTCCATGTCATGCGTCTTAAATTTGAACAAAGTTCATTTTAAAATATGGAATATAACACCAACCTTAAACGTGAAATCAACAGTAGTGATATCTTTTTACTGTAATATTAGAAAAAGTTATACCATATTTATTATCTGCCAGATTTTTTTTAATATATTGTTGGCTTAAGCATTATATAGATTCTTCTAAGAAAACCCTCGTAACAATAACATTCACATTAACACATTCAAGAAATTTGCTTAAGTACATTAAGGTCACATTATAATAACACACTGCCAATGCACTTGCACCCAAAGCTCAACCAGGTTAAACTCTGGATGTTGGGTGTGCTGAGCCCAGTGATGAGCCCACCAAAATTCACATTGTGTCCGTGCAGACACTTTGTTGCTCTATACACTACGTCACCTGAAGCTGTCTAATGCAGATGCTTAACCCTGTGTCTATATGAGATGCTGAGGGTCATCACAAAACATGCGTATGTAAGGAAGCGAACAGGCTGGATGTATCTTGTTGTATTTGTGAGCAGGCTGAGCCCCTTGACCACAAGGGTCATTGTGGTCAGCGGGCTCAGCCTGCTTACGAATACAAACATCTACACTCTCTATCTTACAGTAGTTACACCAATCAATCTAAATGATGTAAAATCTCGTGCAGTCCATATCACAGCCCTGACATGCTATCTATATGAAAACTATAATGTTTAGTTTTCGGTGACGTGCAAATTAAGTTTTATGTTTGCTACCAAGGTCATACTTTAATGTGGTGTTGTACTGGACTACATTATATTGAGGTGTTGCTTAAAAACTTGGCCTTTTTCTTTTTATCTCAGACGCTTGTAGAAATTCAAGGTATCTACTCAAATACTCTACACCATTGAGAGCGCCTTGACAGGCAACATTACTGTCTGGTATGGAAACAGCACCGAACAAGACCAGAAGACCCTGCAAAGACTGGTTTGTTCAGCTGAACTTTCAGTAGCTGGTACTCTATCATGCCTGAAAGACATCTATATCAGATGCTGCAAAAACAAAGTTAAGAGAATTTTTATTTATCCCAACCACCAGGATGTCAGCATTGCTCCTTGCTGCAATCATGAGGAAGGGTTTGGATACACCAGACCAGCACTGAGAGGCCCAGGAAGAGTCCATCCCAGAGGTGGGATCCTAAATGAGGAAACTTTGCTAACAGTCAAACATCAAGCAAGGTCAACAACACAAGACATAGCAGCCAGATATTACTTACTAGTCCAACAGCAAGAAGCCCAGATCGGCGTCAGATTACATTGATCGCTCGCCCAGCTCCAGTTCTAGCATGACACCGTCTCTGCTCCCACTCAGAATGCCCTACTGGGACAAAACATTTCTCCATGAAATATGATCCAGTTTCACCAAAATCAGTGAAGTAGTTGGTGGTGTGTGCAGAGTGGGAAAAACAGAGGCAAAACAAGTTCTGTGTAGCATCAAAATAGAATTGAAGCTGTCACTTGAACCTAGAAAAGTTATATAATGTTGCTTTAAGTTCTTTACCAAATTCAAGTAGCAAGAATTGAACAGACCAAGCCAATTCATTCCTGACCACGCCATGGAAACAGGAAAATATGGCAGAGCATGTCAAAGCCTGAGGGAAAACTAGAGCAAGAGAACATAAAACTGCACTGTGCTCCCTCAGACTGCCTCCTCTATTAGATCTCTTCTTACTGTATAGTTCTCACCATTACCATTACATTATCTCTCTGTGTGCCTCTTTTTCTCCCCCTCACACCCACACACACAGAGTACATCCTGCACAGTATGTCACAGAGCTCTAAAGGTGTCACTGCAATGTGTCGGCCTGTTGTTGTGCTGCCGGCTATTTCTGTAGTGAAGTCACTGATGAATAAAGCCAGTAGCATCCATCTATCTGTCCTCTTTGGTTTTCTCACAGCTCCCCACACACACACACACACACACACACACACACACACACACACACACACATACATGTACATAGATGTACATGTACCAGTTTTATCTTTCTCTTTCACACACATGTGGCGTGCTGCCTCATTTCACTGAATCCTGCATTGCTTCCTGCTGCTGTAGATGTGAGCTAAAAGAGGCTGATCCCCAGAGAAACAAGAAGAGCATGCTTTATTTTCTCCCCTCTCCCCCTCCTCTCGTTCTCACATTTCCATCTTCCTGTTGCCTGGATGTTACACTGAGCTGTTGTTAATTTTAGTGAATAAAAAGTTATTCAGTTCATTTGTAACTTTCTCTGTCTGATATCAACAGCAGTCAAACAAAGCAGCAGAGAGGGGGGGTTGTCAAAAAAGAAGCCATGAACAGAGGTTGTACTGTAAAACCACAACCCAAAGATGGGGACAGTTGTAACGATGGGAACTCTGTGGAGGGACAAGAGAAAAAACCTACAGGGCACGAGCTAATCTAAAAAAGGGAAACTGGCTCTCCTGCTGCCTTGGTTCTCCCAAGTAGCCCAGAGGAATGTGATTGTGTTGGAGGAGAAAAACACTATTTGCTCCAAGTTTCTACCACTTCCCGAAGTATGTCTGACATTCACTGATAACTTTCAAGCACTATTCTGTGTTTTTTTTTTCAAGGCAGTCAGAGGAGGGAACAGGGTCTGTTGAATGTCAGAGATGATGATGTAATTGTAAAGGCAAAAGGTCACGTGGTGGGGATAAAGTCATATTCCGCTAATTGAAACTTGAATATCAGCAACAATAAAGAAAAGGGGCCACAGATGGCCCACAGCTTAAACTGAGAAGCAGACAAACAGGATAAAAAAAGCACAATTTTGCCTCTTTTGTGACAAAAAGCAGATTACAGATTAAAGCCATTATATAGCAGCCCAGAATAAATTCAGTTTTAAGTTAAGTTTAAGCTCAGGTCTTGATTTTGTTTTGTGCCAAAACCCTGTCTCTTTAAATATGAATTAATTTGCCACTAATTATTATGGTGTAATGGGCAAACTAATTTTAACGTGACTGCATCAGATGTTTTTTTTCCACAGAACCATCTGGGAAGTGGTCATTGGAAAGTGTTTGGAATAAGGTCGACCACTTTCAAAAAACACTTATCGGGTGATTGGATGAACCATCTGTCTATCACCACTCTTCACTGTTGTTCTTTGCTTTTCTTTCAATAAAGAAATACTGTTTTCTCATCTTGCAGGTTCTCGTGAATCATGGCTATGCCTAGATCCGTGATTGTGGTTGTGCCTGCTGCTGTGGTCCTGCTTGACATCTACTACAAATACTATTATTGAGTGTGCCTGAAAGAGCACACTATATACTATTCACCGCGCTTATTATTATTCTTACGCCATTTTTTTTGGCATGCTACTCCTCCCGCAGTTTTTGTCGCACATACACAAAAAAGATATCAAAACGTGTGGCTCGGCCGGGAATCCACCGCTATGACTTTTCTAAGAGTTTTGCATAAAAATTGCCAAAAACCACGCCAAAAAAATGAATGGGTGTGTATTGGAAGAATGTTTGCGAGCTAGAGTGCGTGACATCATAGCTAGAGTGGAGAGGGAGAGAAAAATTCGTTGAAAAAAACATTTGTAAACTGCGCTCGAGGCTGCAAATATTACTCTACAGAAACAATTTATAGCTAAACGTAGGAAAATTTGTCTTCTCACTCATATTCGTCTAATGTCAGCTTTATAGTTTTGGCGTAAGACACAAAGATGCGCCAGCAACACCCATCCACAGCCCCATAGACTGCCATGTTAAAAAGGCGGGAAAATTTCTGGAGGAAAGCAGAAGTATCGTTTCTTTGAATCGCTCTAACACATACATTTCTTCATTTTACACACAAAATACCTATGTAGACGTTCAGGAAGAGCTCAAGATGCTAAAAGTGAAGCCGGTTCAATGATTGGAAAAACGGTTTGGCCAGAAATCCTTCCTGTTCGAGGGGTACTTTCAGCAGTTTTTCTCTCTCAGCGGTGTCAAATGTCACAGGAGCAGCTGCGGTTGATTGCTCTGCTGTGATTGGTGGGCTCACCTGGCACCCACACACACACACACACACACACACACACACAAACAGACAAGACAAAAGTCTTTCAAAATAAGAGTCCCTTCAAAATAAGAGCCCATTAAAAAGGCAATGATGACACAGCTTGTTGTATTAATACTGAATTTGCTAAGCAGTGTCAATACTGATAATAATAATGTATGGGGGTTACGGGGCCAGAGTCAGAGTTTTTCTAGTTGTTACTCTCTCTTCACACTCACGTCACTCTCTTTTAGCTCTGGTGGTTGGTGTTCAACAGGAAATGTACAGTGGGTTTTAGAGCTTTTTCAATGGAAACCACTGTTTGCTGTAGTGGAAACAGCAATCTCCTTCCCAATGTTTCTGGCTGTATTTCCAAAATGTCTTAAACCAAGACCACACCCCCTATTATATATATGATAGAAACTAAGAAGAAGCAAAATGGGTCCCCTTTAACCAAGTGCTATGAGTGCCTAATTATAGGCATATAACTATAATGATCATCCTGCTTTATTTTCTGAGATACTGTAGGGAAAACAAAATGTTAGTGACATCATGTTTCTCTCAAATATATTTGCTGTTGCAACTGAAGACCATACTTGTTTGTGCAGGTATCTGGTGCAAGTATGTTATCAGAATATTATTGCGACAGCAGACCCTAATCACCTCCGTGAAATGAGAAAAAGAACAAGAAACCTCCTCTATAGTTTCCCCGATTGACTGTTTTTTCCATTAACAAGTGTGTGGGCGTGTCATGTGGGCTTGGACACAGGTGGCTTTTAACCGTCAAAGTGATGAAATGAGAGGACACCAGTCTGGTTTCATCACAGGGAGAAACAGCAGTTGCAACATTAAATGTGTTACATACAGTGCGAACACGGTTCAACTTCAAGGATGGTTTGTGAGTAGATGAGACGATGTGAAGCACAGATTGAAGGTTTGAAGGTCACAAGTCAGTCAGTTTCATGTGACACCTGCTACAAGGGGGGAAGAAACTGCAGAGGATGCATCTATTGCTACAAACTCTGGTTCTTTGTTTCACCTCTGGAGACCCTCTGTAACTATAGTGGTTGAGTTAGAAAGCGCTCCACATGGCTCTGCACCACAGCCTGTTTCACTTCCTCTAAACTTCACATTTTCTCTTGATTATCACAGAGCAGTATTGTTGATACGTTACAACCACCATCATCACCATCGTTTCACCATCAGTATTGTGTCGTAGACAATTATATACATGGAAACAACTCACCACCGTGTATACAACGTTGACTACACACCGCCCACACAGGCAGTGTTTCACACACATACACACAATAGGAATCAATATGACTACTGCAAAACAGGAAGTGGGAGGTAGTAATAAATGGACCAAAGACAGATGCAGTGGCTTGAAGAGTACAAGGCAGCTGTGTGAGCTGTATACAAGGAAAATAACAAGACAACACAACAGATCTTCCATTCCATTGGTTCGGCGTGTTCAGCTGTTTTTCACCCAGTAACATGACGGATTTTTTCATCCTAGATTGCTCATGGAAAATAATAGCAACAGTAGTCATTCAATTCCCAGTCTGTCCAGCCTACTCATCTGAGCTCCATTCATCTGCATCCACACCTCACCCACAATGGATGAATCAAAGAGTTCACAAAAATCAGTCAGGGACGCTCTCCAGAGCCATCAGTAACATTTGTGCACATTTCATAATGGAGAACAGTCACGGCTGGTAAGTGGCTGACAACTCAATTACTGAAGAGTAGGTTGCGTTTTTTTGTATGGTGGCCTTGACATCGGGCATTTCATTCCTCCATCAGCTGGCAGTCATTTTTGATGTCATACACATGGATGATTATTTAATAGCCCTCAGACAATGTGAGTTCATCTAAAAGCATCCAGCTTTCAGGATTTTTGCACAATAGTTACAGAAGAGGCGACCATCTGTAACTATTGAGTTGAGAGTTAAACACTGGACTAAAAATAAAACATTGTGGTTTGTTGGCAGAAAAAGATTGACTCGGATCTGGAGAATATAAAGTAGACATCCAGGTATAAGTAAACAAACACATATAGTCTTTAAAAACATAATTCACCATGCCTGGAAGACTGCAGGATTGTTGATGTTCAAAAGACATGACCAGGTATTCAAAAGGTCAACTGGGAGTATTTAAGACTGTCTTAATTTTGTTTCCTTCCTTTATGCGGACCAGGTGGTAAGTATGCTGAAGGTCCAGCTTGTTGAAGATGGTTGCTCACTGCATGAGTTCAAAGGCAGATGATATGAGAGGAGGGGGGTACTTGTTCTTTACCATAGGCCACGGTAGTAGATGCATTGTGGGTGTGAGAGGAAGAGGGTCGATTAATACTCACCACCTTCGACTGTCTCCGTGATCTTAGTTTTCAAAATGGACGAGGAATCCAGTGGGCCCTTTGGGGGCATGGAACCAGGAAGGGCAAATGCAGAACTTTGAAACTTTGAGTTATTTAAAGTTAAGTTACATAAGTTGCATGACATGTGTCACATGACTTGCATTTGACATTTCAGTTATTCTAACCCAAGCCATGATTTCCTAAACTGAACCACCACACAGAAATATACCAGTCAGTCAGTCAACTTCTGTTACAGATCCCAGAAGTTCTGCTTTCAATTCAGTTCTCTAATAAAACTACTGTTTAGAGAGGTAATTGCTGAATGTAAATACAAATATTGGATGCCTGTTGCAGAATGCAGATCCCAGAAATGGGTTTTTCATTTCATTACATCTTAAGCATTAGAGCCTAAAAGGTCTTAACAGGAAGAAAAACAAGAACAATGTTTATGACAACATGAGGTGTCCAGCTGCTCCACCTTTTTACTCTCTGGTAGTTGAACAGCTCTAATGTATGCAGACAATCCAGATACATCACACCCAGCCAATAATGGGATTTATATCTGGAATATTGAGCAGCCTGGATTCCTCTGGGGAGAAGAGGCAGTAGAATGACTGCTCTAAGCCCCCTGTGTGTTCACAGTACAATATCTGTTTTTTGATACAAAGAAATCTATTGCATTGATGAAAAGCCATTACTGACTCTGTATTCTTAACTGAAACAGTTTGCCAATATTGCTCAAAAACACAACAACAGCCTTTCGAGCATCTTGACATGAATTCAACATTAGCAGAAGAGAGTTAGAATTAGAGTTGAGCACAATTTCCCTTTTAAAATGCATTCTAGGGTACAATTTCCCATTCATTCAACTCAACAGTTAATCCTATGCACAGGTTTGAAAGTAAATCTCTGAGAATCAATGTATTGATTGACTTCACCTTACGTAGGATGTGACATTTGCTAGCCTGATTATATCATGACGTATTACTTCAGCAGCTCACTGGCTGCTCCAAACAGGAGTGAGATGTAGTGTAACTGTTGATGTGAACTTTATCTGGTATGTAGGTCAGTATGCAGAATGATAGCTCATGTGTCTTGCCATAATGGACTTCATTTAAACAATGTTGCTGCGTTCCAAGATCTCAGCAATTAACGTGGTTAGTACAATGGGTTGCATTCACCAACGTTTCTTCCTAAATTTGTTCTTAAGAAAGGTTCCAAGAATAGTCTAACCCCGCCCGAGTTCTCCATGCAGCATCATACCCCACCAGGAATGTTTCTGAAGCAGAGCGTTTTGCCCATCAGACTTGCTCAGATTAGGTAAATTTATCTTGGTTTTTGTACTTTGTACTATATACCTCAGTGAGTAAGTACAGAACTACAAACATAAGACAACATAATTAGTTCTGCAGTGGTGGTACTCCAGCAGGAAGGAAACAGCAAAGACAGTCATCTTTATATATTTATTGACATGAGGCACCAGTAACCATGTACATTCATGTCAATTAATCAAGAAGGTGGTTGCATTCTGCAACCTCACCACTAGACACCACTAAATCGTGCATACTGGAATTTGAATGTAAAATTTATATTACTTTGGTGCAAGCCTTCTGCAGAGATTTGTAAATGGAATCTGCTGATGTGTATTGAGAATATGTGTCTGTGTAATCAGATTTGTAAATGTGTCATATCTGTATTCAGATTTGCAGGTGTATTGGGATTTGTAAATGTGACTGTGAATGCGTATTTTATTTATTTATTTAAATATTGTTTTAAATAAATAAATAAAAGAGTGACAAAAAATGCAGCGCAGTGTTCTAGAGGGGTAGTAAGGTACTATGAGCTCTTTTAGATATGATGGTGCCTGACCATGAAGAGCTTTGTATGTAAGGAGAAGAATTTTAAATTCTATTCTAGATTTAACAGGTACCCAGTGCAAGGAAGCCAAAATGGGAGAGATGTGATCTCTGATCTTGGTTCCTGTCAGAACACGTGCAGCAGCATTCTGAATTAACTGTAAAGTCTTAAGAGACTTATTGGAGCAGCCTGATAACGAAGAGTTACAATAGTCCAGCCTAGAAGTAACAAATGCGTGGACCCATCTAAAGTAACTAAGTCTCTAGAAAGAGAGTTTCTGAGGTGTTTGGGTCCAATTACGAGAACTTCAGTTTTGTCTGAATTTAGCATCAGAAAATTGTAGGTCATCCAACTTTTTATATCCTTAAGGCATGCTTGGAGTTTAGTTAACTGATCGGTTTCATCAGGCTTGATTGATAAATATAATTGGGTGTCGTCAGCATAACAATGAAAAGTAATGGAGTGATTCCTAATAATGTTCCCTGAAGGAAGCATATATAAACTGAATAGAAGTTGTCCTAGCACAGAACCTTGCGGAGCTCCGTGACAAACTTTGGTATGCATGGAGAATTCAGCATTGACGTAAACAAACCTATCTAAAAATAAGACTTAAACCAGCTTAGGCCGGTTCCTCTGATGCCAGTTTGATGTTCTCTGTAAAAGAATCTGATGGTCAATGGTGTCAAATGCAAATCATATGAGGAACTACTGGTAGCTACAGATGTGATGCAGCAAGATGTGCAAAAACAATGGAGGCTCCTAAAGAAGGCTAGCATGGAAGCACTGTTGCCAACTCTTTTCCAATGGAAGTAGCATTAGCTCCAAAAGTTGCTAGATGACACCATGTAATTTGCATGTTGATTTTTTTCATAACACATTCATTTACATAAATCTTTGTGATTGTGTCAGTTATAGTGAAGCACAGATCACTTTACAACATAAAAGGTGGACAGAAATCTTTAGCCAAATAATCACAAACTCACTTCAGGGACATTATATATTTAATTATATGTACTGTATATATATATATATATATATATATATATATATTGACAACAGGAGAGAAAAGTCAAAGGATGAATCAAACTATTCAAATATTTGAGCAAGGAGCAAGAGGAGAGAGAAAGACCCCAGAGTTGTTAGTGCTGAGCCTTGCTGCATGCAATTAATTACAAAATAAAATTTGAATATACACAGATCAGCCATAACATCTGACTTGTTTGTCCAGCACATCCCACACATCCTCGGATGGGTTGAGATCTGGGAAATTTCAAGGCCAAGTCAACGCCTTGAACTTGTTTTGTTCCTCAAACTATCCCAGAACCCTTTTAGCTTTGTGGCAGGGCTCATTATCCTACTGAAAGAGACCACTGCCATCAGGGAATACAGTTTCCATGAAAGGGTGGACATGGTCTGCAACAATGCTCCGGTAGGTGGTGTGTCAAAGTAACATCCACATGAATGACAGGACCCAAGGTTTCCCAGCAGAACATTACATAAAGTGTCACACTGCCTCCACCTGCTTACCTTGTTCCCATAGTGCATCCTGGTTGAATTTGTTCCCCAGGTAAACGACGCACCCAACCATCCACATGCTGTTAAAGAAAATGTGATAAGACCATCAAACTAGACCACCTTCTTCCATTGCTCTGTAGTCCAGTTCTGATGCTCATGTGCCCATTGATGGGCTTTCTGCAGTGTACAGGGTTCAGCATGGACACCCTGACTGGTCTGCGGCTACGCAGCCCCGTACGCAACAAACTGTGATCCACTGTGTGTTCTGACACCTTTCTGTCAGAACCAGCATTAACTTTTTCAGCAATTTGAGCAACAGTAGCTCATCTGTTGGACAGGACACAGATGAAACTAGGTGGGAGAGAAGATGAAAACTGGCAGGAAACTCAACAATGGCAGGAAGTAAAGTTACAGACACAAGGACAGGGGAGAATTACGAAATAATACACACTTTGTTAACCTCAACAGGTAAACCTGATCTGAGGACTGCAACCTTGTGATTAAACTGAGTAAAAGTGATTAACAGTGTGAAGGATTTTTTATATAAATGTCTCTACAGCCAAATTTTAATATAATTAATCTAAAAATATTCGAGTTAGCCTTCAAAACCCACAATCTGCAGTTTGAGTACAATTGCAGAATTCAGATCATTCAGTCGCAGAAACAAAGTCAAAGACATGGCGCCGGTGTCTTGATGCTTGCTAGGGAGATTTAGGCTTCCAAATAGTGACTTTGTGAACAAGGTATTAAAGAGAGAAATGTTATTACTGATTATCTTTACCTCATACTCACTGTATGCCCCATCTGTTGATTCTAAAGTAAAATGTGTGCCAAGACAAATGCATTCATAAAGAATGTTTGCATGTGAAACTGTAAAATGGTTTTTTTGACCTAAAATGGTATATTTAGTAAAATACATGTAGACTAAAAAATCCACTATTAGAGATTCATTCAGTAATAAACAGTATGGCCAAATCAAAGAATGTGTATCTGGTTTATATACTAGGCAGGTGAAACAATGCAGTGACTTCCCACTTCCCCCGCTCATTATGCCTCAATCTGGAGCATGCAGTCTCTTGAAATCATCCCAGATGGCCGACTTGTGGGTGGATGTGGGAGCTGGGATGCAAAGGAGGCGGTGAAGGACACTAATATCAAGGATCGCTTTGATCCTACTAGGTAAATCCCTCTCTGATGTCACTGAGCCACTCCACTTTTCACATGCTGACTGTTAATGAAAAAAACACAAGCTGTGTTACACAGTTGTGATGAACTGAACACAGTGTGGAGGAATAAGAATTTTGCCTCATATTCAGATGAAGAAATCATTTATGAATAATGTACAATAATGAATTGTTTAATAATTGTTTATGAAGTAGAATGTAGTAAACAAAGTAAATAATGTAGAAATGTAAACAATCCCATAACAGATCATGGTTGTTCTCCATACTCTTCAAACACAGAGGCAGGCTGAGTATAAATCCTTAGAAAATATAGGTGCACTATGGTTCAAACTGGGGGTAGTGATGAAATGAATTAAAAAGAGAAGTTATATAGTATAAAAAAAGATGTAAAATTAAAAAAACACAGTGTTTGAAGCCAGTCTAACAGCAAGAAGCCCAGTACAGTCTGTCTTCCAGCCTTTTATTTCACAAAGCTCTCACCAACGATTAAAAGTCGGCTTCTCGCTTGGTTACTCTCCTTGTCTTTTCTTAGATTTGTCTTTGTCCTCTTCAGTCTTCTTGCCTCTGCCATTTTTGTGTCTATATAGAAGCTGTTGAGCCTGATTACTTTGTTCAACACCAGTACTGCTCTCTGTTGCATTCCACTGGCCCAGGCCTGATGATCCATTTCTGCTACCAGTGAAAAACATTGGTCCCCCGGTGTCTGAGCATCCAGTCTGGGAGGTAGTAACGCTAACTGAACAAGCTTACAGCAGCTATCGCTGGCAGTTACTTTACTGTCTGTCAGGAAACCCTGTAAATCAGAGAGCTGAGACAGACATTAGAGGGAAAACCAGAAAACATTTTCTCAATAAAATATGATCCATTTTCCCCCAAATTATTGAAATACATGGTGTGGTAATGGTGTGCCATGAGTGTTACACATGTTAGCCCACATCTGCATAGTCCAAGAACAGAATTATTAATTTTTGATTAATGTTACTGTATCTGTAATGTTTTATCTGGACCCTGGCTCCGTAGTACTAAGCGAACTGCTGTTAGCAGATCACCCCATCAGCCTACAGCAACCAATGCCAGGAGCCATGCTGCACAGCCAAGCCACAGCCAGCTGGCCAACCCCAGCTTAGCTACATTAGTTAGCTAACAATTTGTTCACATTAGCCGGCAAGCTAACATAGCCAGCTAAAACCACAATGTCACAACATATTCCACATGTTGTTGACTCATATTGCCTTCATCAGCATCATTTAAGACACAGCAGGACCAAATGACAGATGGACACACTTGAAGACTAGCAGCTGAACATAGTGGAACATTTAGCAGCGAAAGAGACAGATGTTTCCCCCAGGAGTTGATAGAGACCACAAACATAGCTAAAAGAGTGTATATACCTCATTCTTTAGTAAGTTGACCTGAAACCACTTGTGCAGGTACAAACAAGTATATTATGTCTTTATGAACATTCGTCCTTCGCAGATGTTCAGTAGCAGTCAGACTGTTCTATTGGCGATTTGTAGATGGGTGAGTGAAATGTCCTCATGTCATGGCATCATGTTGGCCCCTAATGTTTAACTCCAGTTAGCACCAATGGGTATATATCAATTCTGTGTCATGTTTACAACTTCTTTCACTGACTAATATGGCCAGGTGTAAATTGCAGGTGTACATAAAATGGATTTAATGTTTTATTTTCCCACCAACTAACCAGAAGAAGTTACTTGTGTAACAACAAGATTTGATTTTCCACCCGTTGTTGGAATGCACAACCAAGCACCACCACTGGGAAATCAAATCCCAGGCTTAGCAGTGGAGGACATTAACTAACCCTCAATCCACCTATGCACTTATGCCTCAATTCATGTCTTCCTTTTTCACAAAAAAAAACAAAAAACTATTCAGTGTCCTGTGTGGGAGAATCTGCAGTGTGTTTGTTCACCATGGTATGTATGAAATTTGCACTACAAATTACAGATCTGTGGCCTCATGCTGCTGACCTCAGCTTCCAAAGCAACTACTGAATTATTCAAAGGTGCACTTCAATTATTTAATCCTTAATTCAAAAGAAAATGCATGAATTGGTTTTAAAATATTCAAATGCATTAGACCTCTGGAAATACTTATGCTTGAATGTGCAATACAGTAATAAGAGCTAAAGAGAATGAAGTCTGGAGTCTACAACACAACTAAAGTTTAATATTTTACTAATGATGCTTTTTCCATCCTTTGCATTCATTCATTTTCTTCCTGATCCCGAAATCAATAAATATATAATATATAATATACATTATATTTGTGCATGTACTAATATGTTACAGCTGTAATAATCCAGATTTTTATAGTAACAATGTGTTTTGTGAAACCATATTTCGTGCAGATGAACCCACAGAGAATTACCATCTGACTCTGCAGCACATTATTTTGGGTTTATGGCCCACAGCTTTACTGTTTTGGTTCATGCTCACCATTCTTAGCAACCTTGTTTCCAGCCACAGTGGGCAGCTGTTTTCATCAACAAGAACAAAAGAAAAACACAGATGGACGCAGTTAGCGGCTAGCTGGTGAACACAGTGGAGCATTTAACCGCGAAAGAGCCAGATATTTCCCTAAAGAGACGGTAGAGACCAAAAATAGAGCTGAAAAGAGAATGACTGTTGTACTTGAATTCAGGTGATCAGAAACTCCACATTAATGATCTTGTTGCATCATTACAGCTGGAGATGTATAGGCGATATAGGTTTGCAATTTGCATGTTCTCCCTGTGTCTGTATGGGTTCTCTCCAGGTGCTCCAGCTTCCTCCCACAGTCCAAAGGCGTGCAGGTTAATTTGTGGCTCTAAATTGTCCATAGTTGTGAATGTGAGTGTGTGGTTGTTTGTCTCTATGTATCAGTCTATGACAGTGAGTCTATGAACTTGTGACTTGTCCAGGGCATACACCGCCACTGACCCGATGCTAGCTCCATTGGCTCCAGCCCCCCACAATCTTTGCATTTCACAATAGGCTCTGCAGGTCAAACAGACCCCAGGAAATTCCAACTGCTCCAGATGACTAGCTTCTGGTGCAACATTGCCTCAGCACCTTCACACGTGATGTTCTACTACAGGTTTCTTGTTCTTATTTCCTTCCAAGTCATATATTTTTTATTAAGCTTTGTAGCATTTAAAAAAGTTTTCTTCCGCTCTCCTGAAACGCTGTTTTAAGGCCTTTCATAAGATGTGTGATAAATTATTGAGTTGAACCTGAATCTGTCAATTCAAAGGAGAAAGGTGGGAGATTCAATCATTTTATTGAACTGCAGACCTGAAACCTGAGAACAATTTTTCATTGGTTTCTCATCTATGAAACTCACCTTTCCTCACCTCACCCTCTCAGAAGGTGTGAAGGCAGGAGCTGCATGTTCTCTTTAATGTGAAAATTATGTGAGATGATGCAGAAGCAGAGGTTTGCTTTTTCAGCTGTGGCATTAGCAGACTGTAACGACGGCAGCAGACTGGTTGGCAGAGAGGTCGCTGCTCACAAATGGAAATGTCACTAAGACATTTGTGTTCACAGCAATTTGATATTCAAATCAGTCAATTGCCATTTTCCAAACTGCTTCCCCATGTACTGTACAGATACCCACAATCACGCAAGTATTCATACATACACACACAAAAAAACATTGAATCTGCAAAAAGGGGCAACTGGACTTTCACCTCTCTTCCAAGAAGCTTCTTTAGTTCTGACTGACCTGTGGGGAGATCTATTTATCCAGGATCTTTGACCAGCCCATTGTTCCATTTGGTTCGTTAGTGCTCAGTGTTGCCGTGACGACTCTCGTCAGAGTTGTCAAGGTCAACTGAGCTCCGGTGTGGATGATGGTTGTTGGAATCACATGAAGCCAAGTGTAAAATGCCCAAAATGTGCAAAACACTGCAGAGTCTAGTCCTGATGAGTTGGCCCTTCTGTGTTGAGCTATACGCTTGTTGAGTGGTTTTATTGGTTTCACCGATGTATAGGTCTGCACGCTCCTCACTGCACTGGACAGCATACACCAGATTGCTTTGCTGGGTGTGAGGTGTCTTTAGGGTTTCTGCTTCAGTGTGTTGCTGGGTTTGAAGAACACCGGGATTATATTATATTTGTTACAGATCCTCCTGAGTTTTTCCGATATGCCAGATACGTAGGGGATGACGATGTTAATCCGTCTATCCTTTTCTTCATCACCAACTGTCTTATCCTTCCTGGATCTTGTGGTAGCTTTTCCAAAAGACCAGTGTGGATAACCACAAACTTTGAGTGCCTCCCTTAAATGTTGGTGGTCCTTTTCTTGAGCTTGGGCACTAGTAGGCACTTTGTCAGCCCTGTTTTGCAAGGTTCTGATAACACCTAGCTAGTGGGTGGTGAGAGTGGAAGAGTAGGTAGTGGTCTGTGTGTGTAGGTTTCCTGTAAACACCAATCTGGAGGCTCCTGTCTTCATTAATGTGTACGTCACAGTCCAAGAACGGCAGACTGTTGTTCGCAACATCCTCTCATGTAAACTTGATGTTCCTGTCCACTGAGGTGATGTGAGAGCTCTGTTCTCCACATCTTACATTTTTCCTTAACAAAAACAGAAAATACTGTTAATTAGCAAATCTGGCAAGTAGCAAAAATGTGGACATACAATATCCAGTCTTTAATTACAACTAACAACTTAAAGTGTCAGCTTTTTATGGATGTTTAGACACTAAGAGTAAGTGGTTATTGAATAAATATTGTAAGACTGTGAAGCTCTCTGTTTTAAGTCTTATGCTTCCTAAGATACACTCGATATTATTTATGAACCATTACATTTTAATTCACTTTGAGTTAGACGTTATTCATTCATCATTAAATTTAAATGAAATAATCTTTGTCTAAAATTAAACTAATTCATTTACATTATTACATATTGTCACCAGTTCTCCTCTCATCTGAAGTTATTACTCTCCATCTTCCACCATATCCAACTGATGAAAAGTAAAAAAAAATATTCATGAACTTGTAATTCCCTTTCTATGCAAACATATTTTAGTTTAATCACAATAAATCACTTTTTACAACACGCCAGAATTAAGAATTAATGAGGCTGATGTAAACCCAAACATTAGTGAAACATTCCTCACATCAGTGCACAAGCTGTGTCGTGAGAGGAAAAACAGAAAACTGAATGGGCAATTAGCGAATTAGTGAATCCCCAGCTGAATGGTCATCTGATTAGTTTGGCCTTTAAGCCTTGTGATCATCCTGGATCATTTTCTTTCATTTCCGCTGCTGGTCATGGATATATTCCAGCTGCTGGGAGTAAACACACTGATGTACTGTTCTCCATCAGCGAAAAGCTGCGCTCCTAATGTGATTATCATGCTTTAGTGTACAGACCCACTATGGGAGACGAGATGACCAATTACAGAAGGGAAGACAACACTACAGAAACATCAAGCATTGAAAAAAGAGAGAAAGAGAAACAGTGACAAGTTTTCCTAATGTGTGATATTATGAGTTACAGGATTGCTGATAAGACAAACCATACTGTTTATTTTACACTCACGATGGTACATTGTTTTTCTGTCCTCCCTTCAGTAGAGACACTGCTCACTTTCATTGAAATGCTTCTGCTAGTCCTCTGGTGATGATGTGATGAGGCACACATGCTTAAATCAGAAAGATTTCGAGTAGGGCTGAAATTATTTCCTGAGGAATTTGTGTAATAAAAATGAACAATTCCAATTCTTTGCTTCTGATTCAAAGCTTTGTTTAATCATGGATCTATTTTAGAGCAGATGAGTGCATGGTAAATCTTCTGATGCTAGCCGTATCTCCATATCCACCCTTCACATAAGCTTTACACAACAAGAACTCCAAATTAAACCACAAAATACACTGTTTGACCAGGTCCTGATACATGGAAGTATGCAACAATTGTAGTCTTGCTTTAAAAAAACTGACTGACAGGAAATGAATTGTAGTCTCCTGTGACTTTGTAACTCTATAATGTCACCTTACTTTCTCCTTTGCCCCTGCCTTAATAGTACAGTCATTACGTTGTCCTTCTCAGACTTTAATACACATCCCCTGTGTGATCAGTATAAACACTGTGATGTACAGTCACATTATGGCCAAGATACATGGAACTGGTACTAAATTTACTGACTGAATTGACTGTTTTCATTTTGACAACAGGGTCACAGATCCACATTGATTTGAATGATAATGAATGATAATTTTGATGTGAAGTGCAAACACACCCACAAGGTTGTTCTGCTGCTAGTACAATGAGATATTTATTTTAATCATTTTTAAACTGATCATATCTGTGTTTTTACACAGTTCTATGCAAGTTTTACTTGTTGGAGGTAAGGAAAAGATATTATTGATACCAATGCCATTAGTGATTCTGCTTATCATTCCGATTCTTTATTGATTTCCTGACTGATTCCTGATCAGTTTAAAAATGTAGGCCTACACAGGTTTTACCACAGAATAGAACACTGCACTGTTTAACGGCTGTTTAATTTGGAACCAGTTAGCCTGAGAGCTAGCCATAACAACTATTTCAGTTTGTCTGTCATCCGCAATAATAGATATAGTAAATAATAATAAAGAAAAAAATGACTTAATATTTGTACAGCAAAAATTACAACAAGTACAGTTGTCATCTTTCTTTATGAAATGAAGCCACACTTTAGACCGTTTCCTCATCTCCACCATAGCTCCTACTTGTTGCAAGTTTCCTATGAGTTTAACATCATTGTTTTGCTATGCCAACCCGTTCTCATTTCCAACGCGTAAAATACCGACGTTTTGTCACGCCCCTAGACGTCTGATACTGACGCAAAAGGTACCCTTCCACGGCTGAATGAAACGCTCTGGGTTCCCAAATTGACTCCAATGTAAACCGAGACGCTCAGAGCTACAGCCGTCCATTCACTCCGATAATAACCCGATTACGGCGATACATGATGCTGCAACCTACAATCTGATTGGAGAACCAAGGACTCTCTGCCCTGAAGTATTTTTCTCACTATTTTAAGGTTTTCTTTTAATGATATCATCAACATTTCTTAACACCATCACGTCACTGAGTGTCACTGATGATTCAACAATAAAATAGCTTCATGTTATTCCCCTCAGTATGATTTTTTTCTCCTTTGATTCTGAGAAATTAAGTTTTATTTGTATGTTTTGGATAGCGGAAAGGCCTACACTACCCATAATCCTCGACAACCGTTGCTTGGGGGGACGACGCCCCAGGACAATCCCGCATTGAAATCACACAATGTTTTCCAAACTGTTTCAGGATCTGAAAGTAAACAGATGTAACGTACAGAATGCTTTGTTGGGTTTATTAATTTATTTTCACGTGTAAAACACATTTTTAGATTTATTCACCACTCACGTTTTGGACGCGCTGAGCTCGAGCCATCAGCTCTACATTACCCATAATCCTCAACCACCGTTGCTATGGAGACGAAGACAATCCACTTTGCGCTACCTGTTTTTATGTATTTATTTATTCTTAACTAATTTATAAAAAATAAAGTTAACTGGTTGAAAGAGATCAGTGTTTTATTATGTGGACATTTCATATAAATATGAAACCTCAGTGCTATTGTGTGTTGTAATTGCCATTGCTTAATAAGTAATACTCTACTCCTTATAGAACAGACCTATGCACTTGACTAATTATTTAGGGAGCTAGATTTTAGCCAGGCCTGTTTGTGTGAGAATGCCAGAGGTACCCCTGCCACAAGCAACCATGTCTGTACACCCAGACAGGCTTACATTGAGTGGCAAACACCCCTGTGACACATGAAAATATTGTTATGATATGATGATACACTTTATTACCCCCTTATGCATTGAAGCATGTGCACAGATTTTGCTCTGCCAGCCAAAGCTCACCATGCTGAACTTCTGGTGGTAGCTGCCTGACGGGCAGCAGTCGTTTTCAAACCAGGTTTTGCTTTTTGAAAAGCTCCTGCAGGGGTGTCACAGTGGTTACTGTGCAGTAGTGTGAAACAGCCTTTAGAGACATTTTTCTCAGGCTGTAATTTGATGGCTAGAGCCATGTGACTATCTTACCTCTATCTAATGGACCCGTGACACTTCCTCTTGTCTAGTTTCAGTTACATTTAGCCATTTAGCTGACGCTTTATCCAAAGTGAAAAGTGAAACAATAGCTGTTTCATACTTCTTTTAAAAACAGTTCTTCATCACACTTTATGCATTTAAGAATATGCTAATAATCCATGAATGATGCAGTACACATGTCAATTCATGTATTTGGACTAATTTAAAGTGAAGTTGTATGTAGCATGACATGAATACAGATGATATTTCAACCTAGACATTCTCATAGGTCACCACCAAGGTTATCCTCTTAACCTATATGTGTGTGTGTGTGTGTGTGTGTGTGTGTGTGTGTGTGTGTGTGTTTTTTCTTCACAGTGGCCAAGTGTGGGGTGACACCTGGGA
Organism: Miichthys miiuy; assembly: GCA_036365135.1. Lineage (NCBI taxonomy): Eukaryota > Metazoa > Chordata > Actinopteri > Sciaenidae > Miichthys > Miichthys miiuy. Next base: position 24,998,882 of record CM071612.1, read on the forward strand.
GTCTGCAGAACGACATGCAGAGCTGTAAACCAGCCCACAAAATCATCACAAAAGTTCAAAGTTCAACATGGAGCATTCAGTTCATGTTCACAATAAAAATATTGAATACACATTTCAGTCAGTGTCAGTCTCTGTTTCAGTCTATAACTGTGGCTTAAGTACATAAAACATCCATGAATCCGATAGATCAACAAGTGTTGCATATCAATGAACATTTTCATATGCATCATCACCACTATAAAAGTGACTAGGCTATTATAATGCTAAAGTTACAGTAATACTGCACGTAAAGTAAGTAACATCATAACAGCAGCTAGATGACAAGATTCTAGCTGTATAAGGTGACCGTGGTAAGCAGTAATGTGTGTAGGAGCCTAAAGAAAGGAAGTTAACTACATCAGTACCAGCTGGAGTTCATGTTTATGTTTCTGCTTCTTTTAATATGTCATCTGTCATGTTAATATGCAGAGACCATTGCACATTTCGAGTTGTGTTCACATTTTTAGTTTTTTATTTAGATTAGTATTATTACAATTTTTATGGTTTAAGCAAAAAAGGATTTAAATAAATGAATGTACAATTCTTCATACTGCTTGATTTTGTTTACTTGCACACAATTATCAGATACACAAACAGACAATCATATACAAATATAATGGCGGTAGGATTGTAGTGTAGGATTGCATAATCATCATAACTCCATCATCATCATCATAATCATTCTATCATCATAATCATTCCATCATCATCATGATTCCATTATCATCATCATCATCATCATTATCATCATGACTCCATCTCCATATCATCATGAATCCAGTGAGCAGAGCCTCTCCTGTGTCAGACAAGAAAATGAAATCAGAACATTAAAACTGAATGTTTTGCTGTATATAAGTATTCTTAGGGTAGTAGAACATTATTTTAAAAAGTCAATTATTAATCTTGGAATGATTGAAGAGGACTACAGAGATAAGATCATCTGAGGAGTTTAACATCTTGTATGATGGTGGAAGCTCAATCAATGCTCCATGTTGAACTTTGAACTTTTGTGATGATATTGTGGGCTGGTTTACAGCCTTGGCCACTGTCAAGAAAAGAAAAAAACAAACACACACACACACACACACACACATAGGTTAAGAGGATAACCTTGGTGGTGACCTATGAGAATGTCTAGGTTGAAATATCATCTGTATTCATGTCATGCTACATACAACTTCACTTTAAATTAGTCCAAATACATGAATTGACATGTGTACTGCATCATTCGTGGATTATTAGCATATTCTTAAATGCATAAAGTGTGATGAAGAACTGTTTTAAAAAGAAGTATGAAACAGCTATTGTTTCACTTTTCACTTTGGATAAAGCGTCAGCTAAATGGCTAAATGTAACTGAAGCTAGACAAGAGGAAGTGTCACGGGTCCATTAGATAGAGGTAAAATAGTCACATGGCTCTAGGCATCAAATTACAGCCTGAGAAAAATGTCTCTAAAGGCTGTTTCACACTACTGCACAGTAACCACTGTGACACCCCTGCAGGAGCTTTTCAAAAAGCAAAACCTGGTTTGAAAACGACTGGTGCCCGTCAGGCAGCTACCACCAGAAGTTCAGCATGGTGAGCTTTGGTTGGCAGGGCAAAATCTGTGCACGTGCTTCAGTGCATAAGGGGGTAATAAAGTGTATCATCATATCATAACAATATTTTCATGTTAAACAAAATATATCTTACTTTTTAGCACACGCTCGTATAACTTCCTGATCTTTATGAGGATCTCAGGTACCACCCCTTCTGCTGGATCCACATGGTGTATAATCTATAATGCTGACGACACCCAATTATATTTATCGATCAAGCCTGATGAAACAAATCAATTAACTAAACTCCAAGCATGCCTTAAGGATATAAAAAGTTGGATGACCTACAATTTTCTAATGTTAAATTCAGACAAAACTGAAGTTCTTGTAACTGGACCGAAACACCTCAGAAACTCACTTTCTAGAGACTTAGTTACTCTAGACGGGATCACCCTGGCCTCCAGCTCCACCTTAAAGAATCTTGGAGTTGTTTTTGATCAGGATTTGTCCTTTAATGTCCACATAAAACAAATTTCGAGGACTGCATTCTTCCACTTACGTAACATCGCCAAAATCAGACGCATTGTATCTCAAGTGGATGCAGAAAAACTAGTCCACGCATTTGTTACCTCTAGGCTGGACTATTGTAACTCTTTGCTATCAGGTTGCTCCAATAAGTCTCTTAGGACTTTGCAGCTAATTCAGAATGCTGCTGCACGTGTTCTGACAGGAACCAAGATCAGAGATCACATCTCTCCCATTTTGGCTTCCTTGCATTGGCTACCTATCAAATCTAGAATAGAATTTAAAATTCTTCTCCTTACTTACAAAGCTCTTCATGGTCAGGCACCATCATATCTAAAAGAGCTCATAGTACCTTACTACCCCTCTAGAACACTGCGCTCTCAGGATGCTGGGTTCCTTGTGGTTCCTATAGTTTCCAAAGTAGATTGGGAGCCAGAGCTTTCAGCTATCAGGCTCCTCTTCTGTGGAACAAACTACCATTCCGGTTCGGGAGGCAGACACGGTCAACACTTTTAAGAGTAGACTTAAGACTTTCCTTTTTGACAGAGCTTATAGTTAGGGCTGGCTCAGGTCATCCCTTAGTTATGCTGCCATAGGACTAGACTGCCGGGGGACTCCCCCGCCCCCCTCCCTCTCCCCTCCCCTCCCTCCCTCTCTCTCTCTCTCTCCCTCTTTCTCTCTCACCATCAGTGGACATACATGTCTCATTAATGCATGCTACTAACCGAACTTCCCCGGAGTTTTTGTGCTCTGTCGTCCAGCAGGTTCTCGTGGATCGTGGCTGCTGCTGTGATCCTGCGCAACGTCCACTACATATATTACTACTGTCATTATTGCTACCATATCTGCTACTGTGGTCATTTTATCATTCATTGTAATTCATTGTCATTTTATCATTCATTGTAATTGTAAAATATGTTTGTGTTGATTTGTTCTGTACACGTGACATCTATTGCACGTCTGTCCGTCCTGGGAGAGGGATCCCTCCTCTGTGGCTCTTCCTGAGGTTTCTTCCACCTTTTTTCCCTGTTAAAAGGGTTTTTTGTGGGCAAGTTTTTCCTCACTCGAACCAAGGGTCTAAGGACAGAGGGTGTCACTCCCTGTACAGATTGTAAAGCCCTCAGAGGCAAATGTACTTTGTGACTTTGGGCTATACAAATAAAATTTGATTTGATTTGATTTGATTTGAATGAGTTAAAATGAATTTTTAAACTAGTTTTCAAGACTGCATATTGCTAGCGGATCTATTTTCTGAGCCTGGTTCTGAATGAGGGATGTTTTAGTGGTACGCAGTACCGGACCGTACCGGCTTACTTTCACCCCTGTCTGTGAGCCAGATGCATCAAAAGAGCCACATCTTACCACCACCCAGTCACCGGCACCACCACCAGCAACTAAAAAGAAAGAAACAAATTAGTGAGCAAATTACAACTAAAAAAAAAAACACAAGGAAATTCAAAGTTAACAGAATGATCAATACACTAATCAAACCAAATCAAAATGAACCAAAGAAAAAAAAATTATAATACAAAATTATAATAAACTAAACACCATTCAACTACACACACAGGGGCCAAGCCCTGGTTAAAACACATGCGTGATAAACGTTTGCTGAAGCAGATCTGGTACACAATATCACGCCAAGCACCAAACAGACAGCACGCAGCCGTACACAGTGCAGCGTGCAGAGACAACGTTACAGAAGGTAAAGCCTCAGCAGAGATAACGCCGGAGGCGGAGCTTCAGCAGCGACGAACAGCGTGGAGACAAAACTTGGCGGAAACAAAACAGCAGCGACCCCCAAGCAGCTGATCACAGCGACTCCTGATTACAGGAAAAATGCTGTTAATGTGACTTTAAAATACAGTGGTTGCTTGCGTATACTAGAAACACACATACCTGTTTTAGGACACACGCTCGCACAGGAGGAGGGAGGGAGAGAGAGGACACTGGCTGTCGCTGGCATTTACCTGTGACCACACTAGTGTTAGCCATCAGACAGTATCAACAACGCCAGTTAGAGAGGGACACTTACCAAATAAACACACCGCTACACCTGAGGGAACACGGAGCAGCACGCATATAATCGCCCTACAAATCACACAAATACCATGAGCACGCAGAAAAGTTTAAGCGACAAATGTGCTGAAGCAGTGGGCAGCCATACCTGGCGGACCAAGAGACCTTTGGCCCGGAAATGACGCACCGAGGAGGACAGAGGCGCAAGAGGAAGAGCTGGTGGAGGAGTGCCACTTTTATACTGGCCCACCTCATAACAGCCACCTGGTGTTAAATACAAGCAGTGTCACCCAATAACCTAGCACCTCTATACTGCTACACTTGCGCACTCTCTCTCGCTCATCTGCATGTAAACAACAAACTAACCCTTAAAAAAAGTTACAAAAAAACGGTTCATCAGACGTCACGGGGCTGCCAGGCCTGTGTGTCAGACCTGCCGATACAAGCGAGAGTTTTTTTTAATTAACAGTTTATTTGGAGGGGAGGACTTGTTGTTGTTGTGCGTGACATAGAGCTGCAGAGACAAGCGTTTTTTTTCTAAAAGTCTGTGTATTCCGCTGCAGTGGTGCCTCCATTTAGAAAAAGAATTGAAGAATAACAACAGCAATAATACCTCCTGTTGAATATTTGATCACAGTTTGATCGTTGTGTAACACCTAAAGAGGGAGAATACCTGGTGATTAACAGCCCTTTGTTATGCAGGTATTTACTGTAGTGCACGCTTTAGGCCAGGTAAACCCCACAAACACCTCATTAGCATTCTCATTGCTCAACCTTTTGTTTGCACTTGATGGGCTTTTTCGTCTCCCAGTGTCACACTGTATACTGTACCATCAATATGGCCACTATGGCGTTCAGAGGAATAAATACTCAGAAATCGAATGTGTTTCATACTGCAGGCTTCAGAAAGCATCAAACAGATATAACTCTTAAAAAACAGTTACAAAAAACAGACGTTACGAGCGGAGTTTTCTTTAATAACAAGTTTATGTTGGCATGTTGTTGTTGTGCGTGACATCGAGTTCCAGATATGAGTGGCTGCAGCGGTGCCTCAGTGTTATCTTATCACAACTTTTTTTTCCATCAACCGATCCGCGGAACACTTTGGTGCCGGTCTGTGGGGAGCGATATGAACGGATCATGATGATCCGTTGCACCACTAGCCACATCCATGATTGTGCTCTGTCTCAGCTGATCGGCACACCCGCTCACCCCAGCGTATCTGTCCAGATGTGTCTTTATACAGTTTATGGTGAGAGCGGAACATTAAAATCACTGCTCCTCCCCGTGGACAAATGAGGCATTGCAGCTGGTTTCCACCCAGACTGCTTAGGGGCGTTTCCAGTCGGGGCCTCACTGACTACGTCATCGCGGGGGATTAAATTACCGTCACGGACCAGTCAAGGACCTGTCAAGACCAGTCAAGGACCAGCCAAGGACCAGTCACGGCCCTGTCACGGAAACACAGGAACTTTTGAGTTGCTACATCTGTATAAGGAGTACTGTATTACTTATTAAGCAATGGCAATTACAACACACAATAGCAGTGAAGTTTCATATTTATATGAAATGTCCTGGTTTGCTTAAAATGACTGCATGTATCAAATAGTAGTTAACAGTACTGCCTCATTAAAATATGAATTTAGACTTAAGGATAGTTACTGCTTGGTAAATCTGAATATTATTAGTCTTTTGAGAACTCTCATCTAGAAATCTCCTCTAAACAGTTCATTGTTTAGAGGAGATTTAACTGCCTATTGCCATCAACCTTCAGCCTTACAGGCCGGGCCATCCATCTCTGGTGAAGTGCGCTTTAAAACTATGTTGCTAATATAGGCTAGTACTACTGTTAGCTAGCTGGCCGAGCAAGTGTCTTTCAGATGAGAATACGTTACAAAAATAACAGTCGCAGAAGTACACGGACTGCTCTCTCGTTGGGAATGAGAACGGGTTGGCTATGCCATTGCGAATGTCTGGTGGCCAACCGAAACCTGGTGAAGTGGGAACGCCTGGCCCTGTCTATGAAATCTTCAAATCACACCTCCATCTTTCATCCCAGGGTTGGTTGGGGACATGAAATCCGAGTGGGCCATGTTCAAAACCTTCATTGTTGAGACAGCTGATAGGAGTTGTGGTCAGAAGGTCACCAGTGCTGGTTATGGTGTGTGAAGGAGGCCATCAAGCTGAAGGAAGTCTTTTAGGCTTTGTTGGCTCAGGGGTCTTCTAAGGCAGCAGATGGGTACCAGGCAGCTAACAGGGCTGCAGCTTCAGCAGAGGAGTTTGGGCAGACCATGGAAGGACTTTCAATTATCCTCAAAGAAGTTCTGCAAACCGTTTGACAACTCAGCAGGGGGAAGCATGGCTTGACCAGGTCTGCCCCGGTGTGTCCTATGTGTTAGATGTGTCCAGAACACCACCAAAGGAAGGCGTCCAGAAGGCATCCCGATGAGATGCCTAAACTACCTTAGCTTGTTCCTTTCAACATGATGGAATAGCAGCTCTACGCCAAGCTCTCTCATTTCAGCTGCTTGTAACCGCAATCTCATTCTTTCAGTCATTATCCAAAACTCATGACCATAGGTGAGGGTTGGAATGTAGATAGACTGGAAAATTCAGAGCTTGGCCTTCTGGCTCAGCTCCCTCTTCCACACAACAGTCAGATACAATGTCTGTAATACTGCCGATGCTGCACCACTCCATCTCATGCTCTATTTTTCCATCATTCATGAAAATGATACTTGAACTCCTTCACTTGGGGCAGCAACTCAGTCTAAGGTTCATGGTTATGTTTGATTAGGTTTGTTTCTCTAAAAGTGATAACAGTATATAAACGTCATTTCTGGAGAACAGGTTTGAAAATTCTCCATTCAGACTTGAACCTCAGTGCTTCATGGCCCTGGGCCACCTGGTCACTCTCATATCTGTTACTTAATCTGACATGCAATAAAATAGAATTGTTTGAAAAGGCAAACAAATACTGACATCTCATATGAGTGCATCAACCACCTTGAACCTTTTCCATCTCTACAATCCATCCCATATAATGTCAATGTAGTCATTATCGCAGAAAAATGATGAGGGCAACAAATTATTATTGAGCACAAACTGTCTCAAACAATGAACATTGTATAAGATTGATGCTGCAGTTTGTGGTCTGGTTGTCATACTGTACAATAGCACTTCAATAGAACTATGATTTCTTCATTTCCAGCACAGTCCATCAGTGTTTCAGTTGGTTGATGGTCCGCCACAGCCGACAAGAGGATGCATCAAAACAGGAAATGCATGCTTCGATTCATCAGTTATACAAGCTTTAATTGAAGTAAATGGTGAGGCGAATATTTGCAGGACTGAAGTATAATGTGAGTCTGCTGGAAGTGCCTCAGCAGGGTGCAAATGCTGTTTGAGGAAGAAAGCAGCACTTTGTGAAATCATGTTACCCAGCTAGTGAAGTGCAAGGCTCATATTTCATGTGTGTGTTGGTTGCTCACACACATACCATCAGCATTATTACTAGTTAGGTTTGATCAAAGCAGACTAAAAGAAATTTAACACATTTCCATTAAGAACAGATGAAGTCTTGCTAACACTTGATTGTTGTTAAATGTTTTGGGTGTTTTTTTCTTTGTGATTTCAGACATCCTGTCATCCCCATTTTTGGCTGGACTGCTGGAGCCTGTAAACATGAAGGCTGTCCGCGACTGAGTGATGATGTTAGACCACTGCTCGCTCAAGTGTTGAGCTTCCCCATTGTTCTTTCAGAATGTATAGCCTCAGGAGTGTCATGTTCAGGAAACTTTGTTAAGTTAATTGATTCAGTTTTGTCTCGTGTCTATGTTGTCTTGTGATTTCCTGTTTTATTTTGGTTGACCGCGCTATGACCAGGTAAGAGGTAGCTGGTCCACAGTTCCATGACCAGGACGAAAACCACACTGCTCCTCCTGAATCCGAGGTTCGACAATCGAGATTGTGGACCCTCCTCTCCAGGACCCCGAAAAGACCTTCCCGGGAGGCTGAGGTGTCTCTCCTATAGTTGGACACCTTCCAGTCCCCCTTTTGGGAGGCTGAGAGAACACACCTACGGTCTGCCAGTCCAGAGGCACTGCCGCCGATGTCCACGCGATGTTGCAGAGACGTGTCAACCAAGACAGCCCCACAACATCCAGAGCCTTGAGGAACTCCGGGCGGACCTCATCCACCCCCAGGGCCTTGCTACTGAGGAGCTTTTTGACTACCTCGTTGATCTCAGCCCTAGAGATAGGCGAGACCACCACGGGGTCCCCAGACTCTGCTTCCTCAGTGGAAGACGTGCTGGTGGGATTGAGGAGGTCTTCGAAGTATTCCCCCCACCGACCAAAGACGTCCCTAGTCGAGGTCAGCAGCACACCGTCCCCACTGAACACAGTGTTGACAGTGCACTGCTTCCCCCGCCTGAGCCGCCGGATGGTGGTCCAGAACCTCCTCGAAGCCGCCGAAAGTCATTCTCCATGGCCTCACCGAACTCTGCCCACGCCCGAGTTTTTGCCTCCGCAGGAGTCAGGAGTCCCACAGGCCAAAAAGGTTCTGTAATACTCTTTCTTCAGCTTGACGGCATCCCTCACCGCCGGGGTCCACCAGCGGGTTCGGGAGCTGCTGCCACGACAGGCGCAGACCACCTTACGACCACAGCTCCGGTCAGCTGCCTCGACAATGGAGGCACGGAACAAGGTCCACTTGGACTCAATGTCCCCCGCCTCCCCAGGAACGTGAGTGAAGCTCTCCCAGAGGTGGTAGTTGAAGCTCTTTCTGACAGGAGATTCAGCCAGACGTTCCCAGCAAACCCGCACAGAACGTTTGGGCCTGCCAGGTCTGACTGCCATCCTCCCCCACCATCGGAGCCAACTCACCACCAGGTGGTGATCAGTTGACAGCTCCGCCCCTCTCTTCACCCGAGTGTCCAAAACATGTGGCCGCAAGTCTGACGACACGACCACAAAGTCGATCATCGAACTGCGGCCAAGGGCGTCCTGGTACCAAGTGCACATATGGACACCCTTATGCTTGAGCATGGTGTTCGTTATGGACAATCCATGACGAGCACAGAAGTCCAATAACAGAACACCACTCGGGTTCAAATCAGGGGGGCCGTTCCTCCCAATCACGCCCCTCCAGGTCTCACTGTTGCTGCCCACGTGAGCATTGAAGTCCCCCAGGAGGACGAGGGAGTCCCCAGAGGGAGCGCTCTCCAGCACCCCCTCCAAAGACTCCAAAAAGGGTGGGTACTCTGAACTGCCGTGCGGTGCATAGGCACAGACGACAGTCAGGAATCATCCCCACCCGAAGACTACCCTCTCGTCCACCGGGGTGAACCCCAACGTACAGGTGCCGAGCCGGGGGTAAACAAGCATTCCCACCCCCGCCCTGCGCCTCTCGCTGGGGGCAACTCCAGAGTGGTAGAGCGTCCAACCCCTCTCAAGGAAACTGGTTCCAGAGCCCACGCTGTGCGTCGAAGCAAGCCCGACTATATCTAGCCGGTACCTCTCGACCTCGCGCACCAGCTCAGGCTCCTTCCCCGCCAGAGAGGTGACGTTCCACGTCCCCAGAGCCAGCTTCTACAGCCGGGGGTCGGACTGCCAGGGTCCCCGCCTCCGACTGCCGCCCAACTCTCTCAGCACACGCCCCCTGTGACCCCTCCCATGGGTGGTGGGCCCATGGGAAATCAAATCAAATCAAATAAAATTTTATTTGTATAGCCCAAAGTCACAAAATACATTTGCCTCTGAGGGCTTTACAATCTGTACAGGGAGTGACACCCTCTGTCCTTAGACCCTCGGTTTGAGTGAGGAAAAACTTGCCCTCAAAAAACCCTTTTAACAGGGAAAAAAGGTGGAAGAAACCTCAGGAAGAGCCACAGAGGAGGGATCCCTCTCCCAGGACGGACAGACGTGCAATAGATGTCACGTGTACAGAACAAATCAACAGAGACAAATTGTACAATGAATGATCAAATGATTACAGTAGCAGTGGAACCTGTGATAGAGATAGAGAGACACAGATGCACAGCAGCAGCAAATCATAAAATAGCTATAAACTGTAATGGAGATATCGTAGCAATAATGACAGTAATAATATATGTAGTGGACATCATGCAGGACCACAGTAGCAGCCACGATCCATGAGAACCTGCTGGATGAGAGAGCACAGAAACTCCGGGGAAGAAGTTTAGTTAGTAACATGCATTAACATGCATTAATGAGACATGTATGTTTACAGATGGTGGTGGTGGTGATGGGGAGTGAGACAGAGAGAGAGAGAGTTTTCAGTAAAGGGAGATGTGACTGCGTCTTCAACCAATACCGTGCCTGACTAGGCATAACCCTGAAAGAGTCAGCCTCTCGTCCGGATACCACCCTGAGTCCAATGGACAAACGGAGCAACTCAACCAGGAACTGGAGACTTGTCTCCATTGCCTGGTATCTCAGAACCCAGTGTCATGTCCAGGAAACGCTGTTAAGTTAATTCATTCAGTTTTGTCTCGTGCCTATGTTGTCTTGTGATTTCCTGTTTTATTTTGGTTCCACTTCCTGTCTGTGTCTATTGTCACCAGTTTCACTTTCTCTATTTTGCCTGTTTTCCCGCTCTTGGGACTACCTGTCTCCGCCCTGTTGTTTCCACCTGTGCCCTTACCTTGTGTGTGTATATAGTCCGTGTCTCCCTTTGTCCTGTGCCAGTTCGTCTTGAACCAGCGCTTTTTCCATGCCATTGCCAGGTCTTGTTGTTTCGTTACTTTGTTTGTGTAAGAGTGATTTTCTGTTTGTTTTCTTAGTCCTAGTATAGCCTCGTAAGAGTGATTTTCTGTTTCTTTTCTTAGTCATAGTATAGCCTTGTAAGAGTGATTTTCTGTTTGTTTATTTGTTCTTCCTTAGTCTAGCTTTTGTTGAGTGGGTTTTAGTTTCTTAGATTAGTGTAGAGTTATTTTCTCTGCCAAGAGTGATTTTCATTTTGTTAACAAAAACTTTATTTTGAAACTTTTGTCTGAGAGTTGTCCATTTGTGTTCTGGTCCATAGTTTGGTCGTGACAAGGAGGCTTTTAAGCTTTATTGCCATTAAACAATCCCTGTAAAGAAAGAAGTCAAGTATTTGGAAGAACACATTTATTTTAATGAAACAAAGCTCTCCTACTGTTTTTGAATCATTTAAAAAACAAATTGGCTGGCTCTATAAAATCATTGCGACATATTAAAAAAGGGGTTAGTCATGCTGGTGAAAGATGAGTAAAGGCCAGCTACTGTATTGTGTGGCTCACTCTGAGATACTTTGTTTGTTTCCCATTCACCCTAAAAGTATCTGTATTTTTGACAACCTGGGAATGAGACTCAACAATCTACTGTCTCTCCTAGAATTTATGCCTTTTAAATTTATGGGTGAAGTCCAATTCTTTTTTTTTTTCACAAAAAAGCGGCAGCAGCTAATTCAGAACTGAGTGAAAAAATAGGGGTCATTTTCACTAATGATAACACAAGCAATTGAAAATCTCTAAAATATTAACCTATAACCATATAAAGTGTTAGATTATTGAGGGGTAAAAACTGATCTGGAATTGTAATTGTTCCATCGAGTTCACTCAGAATGCATCCATGATATTAGCTTGCAGGAAAAAAAAGTAGTTTGTTCACCATGTTCTCTGACTAAGTCGGAAAAAAAGTGTTTATAGCTGTTCTGTCATAGAGAGGGAGAGATGCACTCTCGTTTGGGGATTACAGTGCACATTTTCAGGCAGTCTCTCCTGTAAAGTTTTCCAGGAGAGACTGCCTGAAAATGTTGCACTCAGTTCTAAACACAAAATATTAACAGAAGAATTTGTGTAAAAAGAGAGGAGATCAAACCCGGGGTCGCCTCTCACCTCCACACAGCTGTGGGTCTAAAGATTAAGATTGTAAGTTTAAGAAAATTTGTTATCGTCATACAAAGCCACATCTCCTCCATTTTTAACATCAGAAAAGTTAGGGGGGAGAGTGTTTTTGGAGCTGTTTGACCATCTGACAGGCACTAATTCTAACCCTACAACTAACCCTAACTGTATACCGGCACCTTAATCTCTCAAACCATTGTTTTCCAACATAAGGGGATCCCCCTCAAGGGATTGCAAGATAAATCTGAGGGGTCCTGAAATGATTAACATAAGTTGCCATTTTTCCTTTAAATGAATGAGCTTACTTTTATTTTAACCTGTAACCGAGAAGAGTTGCCAGTAAGTCTTTTAAGAGGTCACAAACCAAAATGATGGAATCATAGTCTTAAACAAAGTCCAGCTCTTCTTTAAACTTTTGGAAGTCTCATCTTTGTGGGATTGCACATTGTTCTTTATATAAAAATGTTGTTGTCCTGCATGTCAGATTTGGAGTGACACACCTGCTGGGAGACTTTTTTTAGTTAGTCTTGTAACCATACAAAAAGGGACTGAAATAAACTCACAGGAACAGCAGACAATGGGAGCTTGAAGAGAATTTTGGCTCCCTGTAAAGGTAATAATTGGGTTCCTGTTATTGGTTTCCCTCAGTTGAATTAGGCACACCATAGTGTGCTGCCTACACACCATAGGAATGGGAAGACTTCTCAGTGGCTGCCAAGTCTTCCAGCATCGCTGTGTCTCAGCAGTTTTTAATTAAAACGCTGCATTTGTGCCACCTATCCCAGCTGCCTGGGAGAGGAAATACAAGAGAATAAATTACTGCATCCATCCCTGCTGGCTAAGCTCTACTGTTTCACAGCATTTCATTAGGACTGATATGCCACTTTTAAAACATCTGGGGGCTTGTTTACTGTTACTGAAAGCCTTGATGAGATCCTAATTCAAAGAGGACACAAAGGCTGCAAACTGTTCTAAATATAGCTAAGGTATTACTTTAACAAGATGTTCTCTCAGATGGATCACTGCCGCCTGATAAAAGAGAAGCCAATCTCTCTCAATCCGCAATAAGCACAAGAAACGCTCCTTCATTCCCCAGTCATATTAAATTCAAATATCATATTTTGGGGTTGCACATATATAACACCCACTTGCAGTTCACATACAACTTCTGCTATTTAACAGTCATAACACCAATGCTGCCTGTGTTCACATGCAGACTGACAGGAAGTGCTGTGATTTGCTCAAGTATGTGCTCTGTTACTTTCATCTACATGAATTCAGAGTGAGATGCTGAAAGCTTTGGGTTTCACCCCACTGTACGTGTTTCTGGCCATATTTCTGCCACTGTGAAGTACAAATAGCTCGCAATTCAATACGATACATAATACAGAGGTCACCATTCCATAAACTGACAATATTCTAGAGGTAGATGCAAAAAAAGAGAGCCAATGCCATCAAAACACATTGAACCCTGCCATTGTCTGTGTTTTCTGATGTCACTTATGATGGTACTGTTTGTAACCACAGGAGTAAAACAGCTTCACAGGTTCAATTCTGATTCCTTGAGAAGCACACAATATGCAAATGTTCTCTTTCTCTCTCTTATCTATGCAAATATACTTCAAAACAAGACAGAAACTCAGCTCTGTGAGGCTGTACTGGGGCAGTGTGATGCCTTGCATCAACTCCTGTTCATTTTATTTGTATAGCTCAATATCACAAATCACAAAGGGGCTTTACAATCTGCACAGTACAGGATTTATGGACACTGCGTTGGCAATTAGAAATTTAATTTTGATGTCGTTTTGGGTGCACATTCAGGAGGTTCATCTCAAACCCATTTGCAGAAAGAATTAACTCAAATCCATCAAAAGAGCATCTTAAGATGGATGACATGCAGGTCAGTCCTCCTTCCTCGAGGGAGCCGGTACTCTGACAGCCATGACTGCATCGTGTGGCTTCTTTATTTTCCCCACGGTCAAACAGCGTAGCTGTGTTCTCCTCTTGTTCAGTCTCAGGCTCCTCACCTTCTCAGTCTTGTTAGAGCGATTGCAACTACTGAGTGGGTGAGTTGACCCCCTATCTCCACAGGAACCTGACAGCTACTGTGTGTATGTATGTGTGTGTGTGTGTGTGTGTGGGAGAGAGAGAACATAATTGTCTTGTTATGGTTATTGTTTAAGACCAGTGGCTCCATGTCTCTTGTCTCGAATGAAATTTAAATGAGGCTCTCTGAAGTGCTGAGCATCTCTGTTGATCCTTCATTAACATTTTGTTGACAGAATCCAGCGAGTTGAGTGTCTGAAAGCATCTGAGCAGCTGAACAGTGTAAAATAGCCCTCATTCATCTTCCTGTGAACGTTATATAAACACACAGGACTCCTCTTTGGTTCGTCTGACTCATTTGCCCTGACTGAGCACATCATTACACCCAGTAAATCAATTTCATATACATTCAAACATAGAGTAGAAGAGAAGAGTGCACCAGATATATCTCAGAGGCAAGACGGCAGAAAGCAGAACCTGTCTGCTCCAACCTTTCAGCTTGGCTGTGAGGAGACAGTCGACATACTGAAGAACACTCATCTTAAAATATTGATGTTAGAAAAAAAAGAAAAGAAGAATAACGAGACAACAAAAAAACAATACAAAAAGATTCATCTATATTATGGAGATGAGGAGATGACGCAAAAGCAAACAAAAGAAACAGCTGTAACCTATTTACTTTAAGATAACTGGGTTTAGAAAATGGAGGCATGGATAGATGGATGGGTGTGATTTTCCATCACAGTTGGATTCATAAACATGGTGGAGGAAGAAGTATTAAATATGCAATAACATGAATTTTGAAATTGACATTTGTTTATTTATTCATCATTAACATGTCGGTTGCCACCTTGGAGGTTGTTGTTGGTTTGCTGAAAACTGTAATATTTGGATAGCTGAACAGGAGTTGACAGGAGTCAGTGAGGGAAATCCAAAACTGGCTGGTGGTGGTAAGAATCCAAAAACAGGCACGATGTCCAGACAGAGTTAACTGTGGTGTTGTTACAACAATGGAGACTGAATGATCTGGCTGAGCTGGGCTGGAAAATATAACCCGTGTTTAATAGTACATAGAGTTGCAAAATTCTGGTAATTTTCCAAGTTGAAAATTTTTCATGGGAATTGATGGGAATTTAAGGGAATAAACGGGAATAAACCAGGAATTTATAAAATTGAACATTGGCCCTTTACAGGGAACTTAAATATAGTTGGAGAAAATATATTTTAGCATAATCTTGACTGAAACAACCAGATTTCATGCAAGTACACTTGAATATCTATTTTATTCCTCAATCACATGCTGATAACACACTGCTTGCTGCAGGGCTATTGAGGCCACGCTCCACATGCACTGTGCACTCCTCCATCACATGCACAGATGATTTCTAGAACTCTGGACCAGAGCACACAGAGACTATTGAAGCCACACATATGAGCTCGTTGACTACATAATATTGTTCAATAAAATAATTCAAACTTGATAGTTCCACTTACAAATCTGTTGAAATGTCATGTTGTTTTTTGTGTTTGTGTCTGTTTTTGTATTGTTTTGCATGGATGTCTGCTTATGACAAAACAAAATGTTTCTCTTTCTGTTTGGATATGATACAGTTTGTTTAAATAAGCCCCAATTTCCAGATAATTCCCACAAATTCCCATAAATTTTGATAATTCATAGGGATAATTTTCCTATTTGGAATATTTCCAAAATCCCCCAGATTAACTTCCCCCAGAAACTTTCCAGAAACTTTCCAGCCCTTTGCAACCCTAATAATACATGGGCTGATTGGATGATGAGCAGCAAGTGGTGAGGTGATCAGGAACCAGAGGCCATGGCCAGCAGCACCTTATATACTACTGAACAGTTTGAATCAGTGATAAATGGTGATGCCTTTACTTAACTGGTGTATGAACTGCAGTGTTTATACATAACTGAATGAACCGATTCAAACCAGCAAAGTGATTTGTGATTTCTGAATATTGACATAAGTAAGAGTCCTTCAAAATATCACTGAAATGCCATCTAACTATCTAACTAGGTATTATCAGATACATTAAAAGAAAAGTAGTCATCATGTCATGCAATGTCTGATATATGTGTATATAATAGTGATTAGTGGTCAGATAAATTGTACTTAAATTGTTACTACTTACTATAGTGTTTGGTATTTTAATCAATCATAATGTATACTTTTTTTCAATAAAGTATACATACAAAAGACATATATTTCTAGGTAGGACAGTTCTTTTTTTTTATGATATAGAGTTTGATGAATACCCAGATTGACTCCACCCAACTCATGCCTGACTAGTTGGAGTAAAAAGTATAATATTAAATGAAATGTAGTGGGGAAGAAGTAAAGTTGTATTATATCAACATATTGCATGCAAGCGCAGTGCTTGCAAGTTGAAGGTGGTGGATGTTATTCGTCACCATTACAATGAACGGAAGTGTAATGGCGTCTTGTGAAAGGAGAAAGGTCAGTCTTAATATCTCCGAATAGCCTGACAATGTGTACTAAAATCCATATTCAAAAGTGGCTCAAACAAAACTACAAAAACTCTTGCATTATCCTCTATTGCAAGAGGCACATCTGCTGAACTCACCAGGCATTAGTCAAGAGGGAGCATAATAAACCTTGACTTTTTCTCACAAGATGGAAAATCTCCAACAAAGACATACGGTACTGCTTCTTTTCAGGTTTGACTGCAAGACAAGGGTCTGCCATCTATCTGCCTCTTCTAGTGCCTCCTCAGCTCAAACACAGCACGCTCTCACTGGGATCTTAATTAATGTGACGCAACTGGTCTCTCTAAACAAACCACACTGTGCTGCTTTGGAGCAAAATTCAGTTTATATTTCCAAAAATAGACACGGTAACAACCATGTAATACAAATCTGGTGACGTTTAAGAGAAGCACAGATGCCTGCAGTTACGTACAAACACAAGACTGGTGGTGGGTGGGTGGGGAGGGGCTGAGATGAAAGGTTGAAGAAAGGAAAACACACAAGTTCATCCCAGATATGTCCGTTTTCCATTCTGCGTGGGCTATCAATAGACCTCGCTTTGGGAACCTCTGATTCCATCATGAGCTTGTTTTGCTGTTGTGTCTCCATGACAATTTCCCTTCAAAGAGAATGCAAGCTAATTTCCAAAGATATACACACCCCGAACCAAAAGAACTGACAAGGCTAAGGTCTCCTAGTTCAAATCTCATTTCCTGAGGATTGTCCCTTGTCTCAGTCCCAGGGACTTCCAGTAGACTGAGACGTTGCCAGAGTTGATCAAATACTGAGTTCAGGTACCCCCTACTGAGATATTTATTTGTTTTTATATATTTTGGTGGGGGCTTTTTGTATGCCTTAATTTGATAGCCACAGTCAACAGTTGACAGGAGTGGTGAATAGAGAGGGGGGATGACATGCAGCAATGTGCCGCAGTCCTGGAATCCTGGTTGCGGTGGATGACCGTCCACCAATGAGCTTGGGTCTGCCTGAGATTTCTGTCTAAAAGTTTTTGCTTGCCACCGTCGCCAAGTGCTTGCTCATGGTGGAATTGTTGATCTCTGTAGATAATATTATAAAGAGTACAGTCTAGACCTGCTCTGTATGGAAAGTGTCATGAGATAACGTTTGTTATGGTTTGCCGCTATATACATAAAATTGAATTGAATTGAATTGGGCTATTGCGTTAAGGGCTCAGCCTACATGGGGCGCTACCAGATGAGCCACTGGTTGTCCTGATCTGAGATATTTTTGACTAGCCACTAAAAAAGCTTGATTATTATGAACATTTTTGATTTAATAAAGCTGTAAAGTCAAACCAATGAGCTGAAAGACACCAAAATGCTTCACAACAGCATTGTTGGGTGATCATTTTATGTGGCTTCATCTCTATGAACCTTTCACATTGCTGATGAGCTAATCGATCCTTTGCTAATATGAAAATATCAGTGAGTGCAGCTTTAAAGATATCAAGTCTTTCATCAGAATCAATAACACAGAAGATATGACCTCGCTGTTCTTAATTGTAGCAAGCGTACAGAACACGGTGGTGAAGTAGTGATGATGATCCCTTCCTGTCACGGTGGCATTTTCATCTGTTTGTACCATTTGTACCAAGTGTTGAAGGGTAAGAAGGGGGACGCGGTGGGGGCGGGGGTGTTATGCAATGTAAGACATGACAGGGTGAGATGCTGAGTGTGTTGTGGCAACCCACGGAGGAAACAGTGGCAGTTCTGCAGCATATGACTGTTAACATTCCCATCCACCATTACTACACTGCAGGCTGAGGCTTGAGGTCACTGCCTGGTCACATCAAAGAACACGTGCCTCAGCTCACGCCTCATATAAATTTAAAATTTGCTCCACGCAACCATTGTCCCTTAATTTAACAGAACGTCCATGCAGCTGAGTAACATCCAAATAGAAATCGCACTGGATAAATAAAAGCGGTTGAAGCAGTCTGTGATGCCTGAGCTATCTGTCTGGATTTTAAACCTGTGTGAGCTGTAGGAGCCTTTTTCTCTGCGTGTGTGAGGCAAACAGAAGGTGTTTTACTGCCATCCGCTCGTCTTTTCATTAGAATGCAGCACCAGCCTGCAGCTGCACGCAGAGCGGAGAGAGAGGAATGATGAAACCAGAGCTAAAAATAGCTGCCTCCCAGGATCCCCCCTCATACGGCATTGTAAACACTCAGAAAGCCAGCGACAGGCAGCAACCAGCCTAGGCCTGTGTGTGTGTGTATGTGCAAACACAGCTAAGGAACTGGTGTGTGTTAGTCACATTGCAGTCCTTGCACACCCCACCTAAGTCATAAACCAGTGTTTGGTTTGGCGAGCATGCATCACTGAGCTGCTGTACAATTAAAGCCATCTGTGGGGTTTTTACTTGAACAAGTCTGGGGAACGTTGCCACCTCACTGCTTTGCAGCAAACACAAAGCATTCACCTTGATAAATCAAAGCACGGTCCACAGTCACATTGTGAAATGACACATTGGTAGAAATCTGCACAATGACAGGTGACATGTGAATCAAGGACCGTCACCTTTATCACAAGGTTTGTCATTACCTGACAGGGGGCCACTAGACACTATAAGCAAACAATGTCAAACTCTGTACACACACAGAGTGAGGTTAGCTTCCTGCTGATCTCAGAGTAAATTAGGCAGCATCATAAAAATAGGATGCTATGAAGCTGTAGCCTATCAGCTGACTGTAGAAGATTTGATTTTCTAAGAAACATTAAAGACAGCAGAGCAAAAAATTGTGACATCGATTTAAGGTGCAAACAAATCTGTGAATAGGTTATTCATGATCTACTGCGCATAATGAAAGTTTTTTGGCTGTTAGGGTTAGACTTGTGACTTCGGACAGGTCAGGACTGCAGGGCTGTTTCTGTTCAATGCAAATGAAACACACAACACAAACAAGCTCAGATCTCCAAACAACGACAAATCCACGTGACTGAAGAGGACAACACGTGCCCCACAGCCTGGAGACGACATGATGGTTCAGGTTGATTTTTAACAACCTGAACCAAAAAACTACTGCAGAGCATGCTTCTTTGGTTTGTTTGTGCTGGGAGCTGATTTAGAGTATTAATACCTCCTGATCAATGAGACCAGTACACCTGAGGTGTGAAAGGGGTGTTATATGCATCACTTGCTCTGAATCGATTCAACATGACCAAAGATGTGTATTTCATTCTCTCTGTCTGCATAAACGAATGTTACAGCGAACTGACAACAAGATGCTGAAACCACAGAACCGTACAAAGACGAAAGAATTGTTCTATTTTAAGGAAGGTGGTGCTACCATGCTTAATTTGCCTGACCATGTATCTTCTCAGGAATGTGTACACACTGTTTTAAGCAAGAATAACGAATAAAGATTTTGTACCTTTAACACATGATTTGGTCATCTGACTGGTGTAGATAAGCAGGTAGAAATCACTTTAACACATAGTACAACCAACTGAACTGAATAACTGAAAAACACAAGACAACTCCCACAAATGTTGGGTATAGCGTGTGTCTATAAATTGGACTGGCATACTTTAAACAGGCAATAAAATCTATTTATGCAGTTTGCCATAAAAGATAAACATGAAGTCAGTGTCCACAAACATTTTAATATCGCCCCAGGCAGTCATCCTCAAGTAACCTAAAACGTTTGTCTCGCTTTCCAAAAAGCTCTTCTTTTGTGCAGGGCTGCACGTCTGTGCAATAATACAGCCTTCATGTGCTCAGATCCGGGATGGATCAGAGATCATAGAGAAACTGAGGGAGATGGGTTTCCATGGCAATACTGCTTCTTTTCCTTCTCCCCAGCTTGACGTCACATCAGGCTCCCCGGTAAACCTTTATCACAAAGGTGTGTGTGTGTGTGTGTGTGTGTATGTACAGACAGAAGAGCAGAAGAGGGAATGAATACAAAAATGGGCGACAGCGAGACATCTATTGATCGTCGAGGCACTGCCTCCTGTTTCTCCATACTGGCCTGTTTAATGCTACTCTGTGTCTTATCTTATCTGTCATGTTTAACAACTGCCACAGCAGCAAAATAATTCCCTGGAAGACTCATAGCTGCGATGGAATTAAAAAAAACTAAATAGAAAAAAAATCTATTTTTACTCTCTAATGTTTCACGCAGTGATTTGAATATCAGACCAGGCAGGAAAAATATTGACAGCTGCTGATACGTGATGTAAGTAACTGTTCTTTTAGTGATGCATGCATCAGCCAGCTTGTAGAGGTTATTTGGTTGTATGAACCAAGCCTTACACTGGTAAGTACTCTGTGTGCGATTCTGCCATCTTGTGGTTTCCAGTGAAAACTACACCTGTTGTTTGTGTATTTAACAACATACTGATGATTTAAGATCACAGAAAATGATACACCGTTAGTATACAGTAATACTTATGGCATTATTAAGGCACTTTGCATTTGTTCTGATATCAGATATAGATATATTAAATAATTATTATTATTGCTATAATAAGTAGTAGTGGTTGCATTGCAGTATATTACTTTTTACATAACAGCAAATGACATATAAGCTCTCATCATGACACCTCAAATTGGGGTTCTTTTTTGGGTCTGGCACAGTGGGGTGCTTTCCCTGCATAGACCTCAGGTCCAAATTAAGGTCCCAGCAGGTCCGTATGTGTGCAAGGTGCACGCTGTGAAAGGTGTGAGCAAAAGGTATGTGTGTTGTGTACGTGTGTTTTGAGTGGCAGGTGTGTGAAGGAGGCTGTGAGAATATTGGCTAACTGAGGGTGTCGTGGGCAGAGAGCCACATCACAGGGACACGACCTCTCTGCAGTGGGTCTCCTCAGAGGACAAGAGGGTGTCAAGAGACCGAGAGCAAATGTATCTTGTCTGGCCATAGCAGTATCTTTGTCTTAATGATAACTCTGGAACTTCCTGAACTTTCTGAAGCAACCAGATTTTGCGTAAGTTGCTCCTCACGTCTAAATATCACTGAAGATATTTTATTGTCAGTAGGAAAAGAGACAAGACCAGAGTAAATCTGGGACTGACTTTTAGCTGGGCTTCTTGCTGTTGGACTAGTAAGTAATATTAGCTGGCTGCTATGTCTTGTGTTGTTGACCTTGCTTGATGTTTGGCTGTTTGCTTGCTAGTTCTTGATCAGTATTTTTTTTTTGATCATGTAATAATAACAAATGTTATTACATGTGCACAGCAGCATCATTTTTTACAGTCTGCACTTAAAAGTTTCAGGCAAAATTGTATTTTATACTATGTATTATTATTTTTTCTATCTATCTTATTCGTTTCAAATATATTGTACTTTACATTACAGTTACAGTTACAGCTACAAAATGTATGCGCCCAAAGGTGAATCTCTGGATGCAGTGCAGGGCGACTCAACAGCTTCATAACCAATAACTAACGAACAAGAAAAAAACTGCTGATGTACAACAACAAACCATTACTCAAAATACTTTAACTATGCTGCTAATTCCATAGAGGTGGGTCCAAACCAATGGTAGTTCAGTTTGCTCATAAGGAGCAAGACGATTAAAATGTTGGTTAACCACAAGATGAACAAATCAGGTTACATGTACAGTATGCCTTACTTAAACGGGAGTCCACTGTTAACACAAATGTTCACTAAGTCTTAGAGTAAGGGTTGGGTTGTTCTCCAATACAGACCAAGCTTGTACAGCGAAATCAAAAGTGTTTATACCTGACACCTGACTTGAAGAGATTCACGGTGTTGCACCGAGTTGCTTCTTAAAATAGTTTGACCAAGAATGAAAATGTAAAGCTGAGAGAAGTTCAAACCCTGGCTGAACAATTACTGCATGAAGTGGCGTTGGACAACAGTTTTCATAAAGTTACATAATTGTTTTTCTGTCCACATATAGCATTCCTACACTAATAATAGCATGTAATTTTCCATGCAGCAGTAGTGGCACTTGTGGCCGCTGTCATCTTCAATCACTTTAAATTGGAACGTATGCTGTGTCATATCACAGCCTTTCATCAGCTCCCTAGGGTGCATCAGCAATCATCATTTATTGAGCAACCCATTAGGAGTATTGCTGGGAGACATTTTAAGGAAATCTGTGTACGTCATGGTGGTATTACTCATCATAACACCGCAGGACCAAGCTGTTACCAACAAAGGTGTTTCAACAGCATTTTAATCCCACGGTAGACTTTGTTTTGTATACTTTGACCTATACTTTGTATACTGACTTTGTTTCTGCCCATAAGCCTTGTCTGGATGTTCCTGACCCTCTCTCTCTCTCTCTCTCTCAAATTATGTCTATCTCTCTTCTCCCATCTATCCATTGCTGCCTTACAAGGTAACTCATGCAGCCAAGAATCTACATTCCTGGGATTATCATGGTTCCTCTCAGCTGCTGAGAGAAGTCATATCCACACGGGTTAAAAATAACTGAGCTGGAGGAAATGTGGGGAACTGGGGAAGACTTACAGCAGAAATGTTTTAGGACTCAAACTTCTGTAACATTTAAAGCAGTTTAAGGGAGCAAATTGCTGAGAATCATAAAATGTCTACATGATACAGTAAAAATGATTTCAGGGCACAAACAAAACTACAGGAGATCTTTAACCCTCTGTGGTCCAAGGAATGGATGGTGCCATCATTAAGACCCGAGAGGACTACAGATGATTGTAGAATATTAATCCTAAAGTCTTAGGCCTCTGAATGATTTTTACCAGCCCACTTCAAAAGGTATTTCTGCTTCACTTTAATTTTAAGACTTTAACAAGTTAATTGAACTTTATTTCTGGAAAACCTATACCACAGACAAATTATGATTCAAAGTACTGTATATGTCTTAAAACATGCCTGTTTCTCTCATTTCTTTATTCATCTCTGTTCTGCAGTGAATTGTCAGACAATGCCACACTTAGTTTGCTTTTTCCACTATGTGAACCAAACTATGTGGACGATGTTGGTGCCTTATGCAGCCTAAATAAGCTGCTGCTATAACAGCTTCCACACCTCTCCAGATTTCCCACAAGATTTTGGAACATAAGTGAGGTCCAACATTGATGTTGGGTGATAAAGTCATGCTCACAGTTTGTGTTCCAGTTTATTGTTAAGGTTTTGGATGTGGTTGAGGTCTGTGCAGACCAGTCAAGTCCCTCCACACCAAAGTGGGAAACTAATTCTTTATGGATCTGGCCTTGTGCATTATGGGTTTAAGTCACACTGCTTTAAAAATATTGACTGAAACTAAGGGACGTTATCCAAATCACTAAAATCAGCCACATGTGACTAAAAGTACAGAAAACTGTCTGGACTGCATCTCCAAACATCATCCACAAGAGGGCGCACACTAGCTTAATGTGATAAGCAGCACTGCACTGCACTTTGTCTCTCCTGTTTCCCAAAAACAGCATCACGAGTTGGGGTAAACAAAGAGGCTTTAGGGGTGAATAACAGCAGCTGGGAGAACATGCTGGCTGGACTCCCTTTGTGTTGTTGGGGTCACAGCGTTGTTCCAGTGAGCTGAGCGTCAGCACTAACGGCAGCTGGCATGCTCCGGGCTCTTACTGGCAAATCCCACTGAATCATCAGCAAGCTGCACCTCTTTGTCCACAGGTTTAGCTGAGCTCTTTGACCTTCTTCCTGCACTCCTATCAGCTTTGTTGACGCTCAAGTCATTCTGTAAAATAATGGCTTTTGTTGTTGTTGTTGTTGTTGTTGTTTTAAAAATGTGTGTGTAAGCATAAAAGTAGGTAATGCATTTATTTTGTTAGTATGTTTTACTTAAAGCTGATATGGTGGCCTCAGGTTACTTCTATTATCATTTGTTACTACAATACCAATTAATAATAATTTCTATGATATTATGAGCTTTATCTTCGTCTTATCAAACATGCAATATCTATATTATTTCCACTACTGATTAAAATATTTATAGCTGTATCAGATTTCTAGAAGGTTTGAAAAAAATATTTGTGCTTTGAGTGTTTTGTGGTTTAGAATCACTCGCACTCCGCTGAAACTGACGGAAATGTTTTGAATACAGGAGCAGTGTGAGATGACTAATTACCAGCTGAACCAATCCTTAAGTCACAAGCTCCAGTTGTTCTTAACAAGTAAGAAAAGAGTATTTATTGTATCTGAACTGAGTGTCTATGCCATGGACGTACAGTGTTGAGCAGTTCAGAGCCTCCATTGTGTATCAAAGGTAAAACAAAAATATTTTTAAGAGAGGTAGCTGATTCTACTCAGCTTAGTTAAATAAATTTGTTACTGCGATTATTGTGGATATTATGTCAAACTTAGTGTTCTCTGTATATTTACTGACTATACATCTTGTTAATGCTGCATTTAGAGCTGCATCTCCAACACTGGCGCCTTGCACCATACATGGTGGACATACACATATTCATTTTAAAAATTAGCTACAACTTTTACATTTAGCAACCAAGCATATTGGAATATACCATTAGTCATATAATGTTACAAGCATGACATCAGGTTAGAGAGACACAAATGACTTCTGATTTGATTGATCAAATCTGACATTATTTCTTTAAAGAATGATTTGAGATTGAATGACGAGATTCAGACTTCATATTCATGTTGAGCACAATCCTTTTTTAAATTGAATTTCCAAAAAACAGAGATGGAAAACAAGAACTAAAAGAGTGACAGTCTAAAAGTTGGTAACTCGGCGGAAAGAGCCCACATTGGGGTTTGAGGCTGCCCATTCGAAGCGGCGGTACTCTCCTCTTTCCAGCAGGTACTGGCGTCCACGGTAGTTGGGAAGCTCGTAGAAGATCCAGGCACCATCCTGCACCTGCGCCGAGTGAATCTTGTGGAGGTGCCGGTGGTCGAGCAGGTTGCTCAAATCTTCAGTGCGCTCCATCATCTGACCACTGAAGTTGGGACACTCGTAGACACAACCCTAAACACACCACTGGAAGTCTGCAAGACGAAGACAGAGAATTCAGTTAATCTCTGCACAAGGGGTGAGCAACAGCTATGATAGTAAAAATCTGAGAAAATATACAAAATACTTGAATGCACTTGCAAGTGTTGCTGATGTGACACTACAGTACATGCATCACATTTAGGTTTATAATTACATTGACTGAGATTCTTTGGCAAATACGAGGCCTCAATTGACCTTTCGCCGAGCCCCGCCCCAAAACGGCCATGGTCCAATCACACATCCTAGCAACCGTTACTATGTAAGCAAGGTTCGTTAAGCTTCAGACTCCTAGCAAGATGGTGAAGCGCTGTGCCTATGGTGTATGTAAATCGGACAGTAGATACCCCAAGAGCTTGACCGGAGGAGTTGTGTTCTTTCCATTCCCAAAGCCAAAAACACAACTGGAGCGGTGCGTACTAGGGATGCACCGATGTTTAAAATAACAACTTGGCCGATGCCAATGTTTTTTCTTTTTGTTATTTATTCCCTCTGTGCCACGGAAACATTACTGAACTGTCTTAAAAGTCTTTCAGCTCTTCATCATACAAAACTGTTTTGCCTTGTTTCTCATGTACACAGTACACTAGAATGGCCAAGACAGTCTCACAGACCGTTTGGATTTTCTCTTTTGTAAATAACTTTGTTTACATTAAAACTACATGTCTCTCAGTCCGTGACTTTTCCTAAATATATGTGTTTGATGGCTTCTATTCAAATGCTTGACTGTAAAATGGTCACAGCACAATGTTTCATTTCATACCATACGCCCTAATAAACTGCTTAGAAATTCACTGATATGTGGACTCATCATGGCAGGTAGCACTGTCAGGCTGCATCTGTCAGCTGCACAAGCTGATGCAGACATTTGAATCTGGTGTGGTGAAGTGAGCTGAACATCCAGAGCTGTCAACATGCAGGGCAGTGGTCCCGAGGACATCAGGATTGAGAAATGCTGTTCAGCGAATACATATGTCTGCTCAGCTGTTGTTGTAGAACTAGTTGTTGGATGTTGGGGCTAACCATTATTTTGTCAATTTTAGCCAACATTAGTTAACGTGTTAGCTAATGCTAGCTATATTAGCTGTTGTTGTGTTGGGTCTCAATGCTTGGAGCTCCCTAACCTTATTTTTTGTCAATTTTCAACAAAGTCGAACATAGCACCCCAACAAGCAACTTCAACTCATTTTGTTTTCATCTTTCATGTAGCATTTTCTGAACGGACAGCCTACTCCTGAGTTTGTCATGAGATGTCATCACTTCTGGCATGTGGTGTGTGCATAAGGCCCACAATATGAGAGCAAAAACCCGGTGAACTAAATTAAAACAGAAGTAGCATTAGACAGCTATTTGTTTTGGGAAAGGTTAGCTAGCCTTGACGCACCTGTAGGTAACACACCCTCGTATTTTAACAATATACTCGTAATAGACAATAATATACCATAACATATGAAAGAACTTACCCAGCAGTGCAAGAGCATGACTGGTCCACAAGGCTGTCCTGGTTGCATGTGAGGTAGAGGTCATGGGGTTTCTCTGATTTTGCTTGAGACCGGTAAGCATTGGCCTCGATAGTGGTTATGTCGCCTTCGTTGTGTATTTTAATATTTTGAATATATCCCTCCACTGCATATTGTAACCCCTTTTGCCTCGATCTGGAGGACGCCTCTGTAGCGCTATGTCTCTGTAGCACTTGGGACCTAGCAACAGTAACTAAGGTGGGCAGGGCTCGGCGAAAGGTCAATTATGTTGACATGAACACTATTTACAAGCTGGAGACTCATCAATAAGAAAACTCACATTTCAGTTAAATGTGTCATTCTCCGAGACACTTAATATATCAATATTTAACAAAGACTAGAAAGTTTCCCTAAACCTAAATCAAATTCTGAATGCCTGAACATAATCATAAAAACAAAATGAAAGTGACACACGTTTCTTATGATCTGGCAGGACCTGATGCTGTCGTTGTAGCCCATCCAGTGCTGGTAATGAAGGTACTCCCCTCTGGTCAAAATGTACTGGTAGCCCAGGTAGTTGGGCCTCTCATACAGGACCCAGGCTCCGTTCTCCACACGAACAGAGTTACAGCGGCTAAAGTGAGCATTGAGCTCAGGACAGTCACGGTTACACTCATAGTAATGACCTTGGAAGTTTTTGTCTTCATAAAACACGATCTGGAAGGAGACAGTGGTTGTTCAACTCCTTTGTCCCTCATGCCATCAGGCTCTACAACTCCTCACTTGGGGGGAGGAGGAAATAGAGTAAAGAGGACAGAAAGGAAGGAGTGGTAGTTTACTCACTGTGCAATAATAATCTGGACACTCTTCTTTCTTTCTTGGTGCCTTGCACCATACATGGTGGACATGCACATATTCATTTTAAAAATTAGCTACAACTTCTACATATTGGAATTTATCAAATCAAATCAAATTTTATTTGTATAGCCCAAAGTCACAAAGTACATTTGCCTCGGAGGGCTTTACAGTCTGTACAGGGAGTGACACCCTCTGTCCTTGGACCCTCAGTTCGAGTGAGGAAAAACCACAAAAAACCCTTTTAGCAGGGAAAAAAGGTGGAAGAAACCTCAGGAAGAGCCACAGAGGAGGGATCCCTCTCCCAGGACGGACAGACGTGCAATAGATGTCACGTGTACAGAACAAATCAACACAAACATATTGTACAATTACAATGAATGATAAAATGACAATGAATTACAATGAATGATAAAATGATTACAGTAGCAGTGGAACCTGTGATAGAGATAGAGAGACACAGATGCACAGCAGCAGCAAATCATGAACTAACTATAAACTGTAATGGAGATATGGTAGCAATAATGACAGTAATAATATATGTAGTGGACGTCGTGCAGGACCACAGCAGCAGCCATGATCCATGAGAACCTGCGGGACGAGAGAGCACAGAAACTCTGGGGAAGAAGTTTAGTTAGTAACACGCATTAACATGCATTAATGAGACATGTATGTTTACAGATGGTGGTGGTAATGGTGATGGAGGAAGATAGAGCGAGAGAGAGAGACAGAGGAGGGAGGGGGAGTCCCCCGGCAGTCTAGTCCTATGGCAGCATAACTAAGGGATGACCTCAGCCAGCCCTAATTATAAGCTCTATCAAAAAGGAAAGTCTACTCTTAAAAGGTGTTGACTGTGTCTGTCTCCCGAACCCAGAATGGTAGTTTGTTCCACAGAAGAGGAGCTTGATAGCTGAAAGCTCTGGCTCCCAATCTACTTGGAAAACTGGAAACTATAGGAACCACAAGGAACCCAGCATTCTGAGAGCGCAGTGTTCTAGAGGGGTAGTAAGGTACTATGAGCTCTTTTAGATATGATGGTGCCTGACCATGAAGAGCTTTGTATGTAAGGAGGAGAATTTTAAATTCTATTCTAGATTTAACAGGTAACCAATGCAAAGAAGCCAAAATGGGAGAGATGTGATCTCAGAACACGTGCAGCAGCATTCTGAATTAGCTGCAAAGTCCTAAGAGACTTATTGGAGCAGCCTGATAACAAAGAGTTACAACAGTCCAGCCTAGAAGTAACAAATGCATGGACTAGTTTTTCTGCATCCGCTTGAGACACGATGCGTCTGATTTTGGCGATGTTACGTAAGTGGAAGAATTCAGTCCTCGAAATTTGGTTTATGTGGACGTTAAAGGACAAATCCTGGTCAAAAACAACTCCAAGATTCTTTACAGTGGAGCTGGAGGCCAGGGTGATACCGTCTAAAGTAACTAAGTCTCTAGAAAGAGAGTTTCTGAGGTGTTTGGGTCCAATAACAAGAACTTCAGTTTTGTCTGAATTTAACATCAGAAAATTGTAGGTCATCCAACTTTTTATATCCTTAAGGCATGCTTGGAGTTTAGTTAACTGATTGGTTTCATCAGGCTTGATTGATAAATATAATTGGGTGTCGTCAGCATAACAATGAAAATTAATGGAGTGACTAATAATGTTCCCTAGAGGAAGCATTCACTCCATGACAAACTTTGGTATGCATGGAGGATTCATTATTGACATGAACAAACTGAGATCGATCTAAGAAATACGACTTAAACCAGCTTCGGACGGCTCCTTTGATGCCAATTTGATGTTCCAGTCTCTGTAAAATAATTTGATGGTCAGTGGTGTCAAATGCGGCACTAAGATCTAACAGGACAAGTACAGAGATGAGTCCTTTGTCTGATGCCATTAGGAGGTCATTTGTAACTTTGACTAATGCGGTCTCTGTGCTATGATGCACTCTAAATCCTGACTGAAAATCCTCAAATAAACTGTTCTTATGGAGAAAGTCACACAGCTGATTAGCTACAGCTTTCTCAAGTATCTTAGAGAGAAAGGGAAGGTTTGATATCAGTCTGTAATTGGCTAAAACCTCTGGATCTAGAGTAGGCTTTTTAAGAAGAGGTTTAATTACAGCTATCTTAAAGGACTGTGGTACATATCCTGATAATAAAGACAGATTAATCATATCCAATAAAGAAGAGCTAACTAGAGGTAAAACATCCTTGATCACCCTGGTTGGGATGGGGTCTAAGATACAGGTTGACGGCTTAGATGAAGAAATTATTAAAGTTATTTGATGAAGGTCGATGGGAGAAAAACAGTCTAAATATATATCAGGTTTTACAGCTGTTTCCAAACTTGCTGTATCAGAATGCAGATCAGTGCCTGTTGAGGGCAAGAGGTGATGAATTTCATCTCTAATAGTTTAATTTTATCATTAAAAAGCTCATGAAGTCATTACTACTTAGACCTAAAGGAATAGATGGTTCAGTAGAGCTGTGATTCTCTGTTAGCCTGGCTACAGTGCTGAAGAGAAACCTGGGGTTGTTCTTATTTTCCTCTATTAATGAAGAGTAATAGGCTGCTCTGGCATTACGGAGAGCCTTCCTGTATGTTTTAAGATTATCTTGCCAGACTAAACGAGATTCTTCCAGTTTAGTGGCACGCCATTTGCATTCAGATTTACGTGCCTCTTGCTTTAATTTACGAGTCTGCTGGCTATACCATGGTGCTAACCTCCTTTGTTTAATGGTCTTCTTTTTCAGAGGTGCAATAGAGTCTAGAGTTGTCCGTAATGAGCCTGTAGTACTATCAACAAGATGATCTATTTGTGAGGGGCTAAAGGAAGCAGACAAGTCCTCTGCTGCATTGAGACATGGCATTGAATTCAATACTGAAGGAATCACTTCCTTAAATTTGGCTACAGCACTATCAGATAAACACCTGCTGTAGGAGTTTCTGGAAAAAGGCTTATAGTCCAGTAATATGAACTCAAAGGTTATTAAAAAATGGTCAGATAGAAGAGGATTCTGTGGAAAGACTATTAGATGATCAATTTCAATGCCATATGAGAGAACAAGATCAAGAGTGTGGTTCAGACAATGAGTCGGTTTATTTACACTCTGACAGAAGCCAACTGAATCTAATAAAGAGATAAACCAGTACTAAGACTATCATTGTGGTTGTCCACATGAATATTAAAATCACCTACAATAATTACTTTATCTGTTTTAAGGATCAAGCCTGATGCAAATTTTGCAAATTCAGATAAAAATTCAGAGTAAGGACCTGGAGCTCGATATACTGTAACAAATAAAATTGGCTGCAATGTTTTCCAGGTTAGGTGAGTGAGGCTAAGAACAAGACTTTCAAATGAATTATAATTTAGTTTAGGTTTTTAGGTTCATTAATAGACTTGAGTCAAATATGGCTCCAACTCCACCACCTCGACTGGTACTTCGAGGAATATGAGTATTACAATGACTGGGAGGAGTAGATTCATTTAAGCTAACATATTCATCCTCCTGCAGCCAGGTTTCAGTGAGACAAAATAAATCAATATCATAATCATTAATTAATTGACTAAAACAGCTTTAGAGGACAAGGACCTGATATTCAAGAGTCCACATTTAATTCTCTTATTTTGGACTGTTGGAGATGTTGATTTAATTTTTATTAAGTTTTTATGATGAACTCCTTTATCTTTAAATAATGTAGGTGGACGGGGGACAGACATAGTTTCTATACTAAAGGACTGGGTGGGCAGCTGCTCTAATGGAGGCACAGAGAAGCGTGTAAGACTGCAGCTCTGTTTCCTGGTCTCAACTCTAGGTTGTCATGGTTTTGGTTGACTAGATATCTTTCTAGATATGGGAGCTGCTCCATCCAAAGTAGGATGGATGCCGTCTCTCCTAATCAGACCAGGTTTTCCCTAGAAAGGTGTCCAATTATCTATGAAGCCCACATCGTTTGCTGGACACCACCTCGACAGCCAGCGGTGAAATGACGACATGCGACTATACATGTCATCACTAGTCACATTGGGCAGGGGTCCAGAGAAAATTACGGAGTCCGACATCGTTTTGGCATATGCACACACCGATGAAACATTAATTTTAGTGACCTCCGATTGGCGTAACCAGGTGTCATTACCGCCGACGTGAATAACAATCTTACTGTATCTACGTTTATCTTTAGCCAGCAGTTTTAAATTAGACTCAATGTCGCCCGCTCTGGCCCCCAATATACAATATACCATTAGTCATATCGTTTAAGTGCAATATTTTAATTAACTGCTAAGTTAATTTAAGTCAATCTTACTATGTAACTTGTCATTTATCCACTGTACAATAACACATGCCATACACAGTTCTCTATATTTATCTATTTGTCTATATTCATTCTCCATACAGTTCTCTACATTTATTTCATCTGATCCTATTTTACTTGAATTTTACTTTATATATTTAGTGTTGTGGAGAAATTGCTGAACTCAATGGTCAATGGTGAGGTCAGGAGAGAAGAAAGTGTTCAGGAGCCTCTGATGTCTTATGCTGTAATATTTATTGACACTTGGCCAAGGAGAATTAGAGACACTCTCAAAGTACATCAGAAGTGCCTGAGTCGGTCTCACGTTCTGCCCAACTCATGCTGGTGGTCAGACTTTAAACCCCAAGATAACACACAAATACTATACGCCCAGAATTAGCCAAAGAGAATGTCTTTATCCATGGAGGTGTTATTGTCAACACATTCTAGTCTGGAGACACAGATGTCTGTTTACGCAGATTGGAATGTCAACACCAAGCTATCTATTATGTCTAGGAAGGCAGCAACAAGCCTCTTCGACCCTGGCCAACACAGTGTTAAGATAGACTGGCACCTATTCAAAGCCAAACAATTAATACTGCAGAAGACCTCAAGGCCCACACGTGACCTCGTGTAACCTAAGGATAGAAAATTCCATAACATTTAGTTAGAGTTTACTGCTTAGTGTTAAGAGTTTTATTGTTCTACTGTTTACTTTATACATTTAGCTAAGAGTTTTACTGTTTACTGTTGAGTTTATTGTTTACTGTCTACTGTTTACTTTATACATTTAGCTAAGAGTTTTACTGTTTACTGTTGAGTTTATTGTTTACTGTCTACTGTTTACTTTATATATTTAGCTAAGAGTCTATTGTTTATCTTATATTGTATTTTTTTCATATCTTCTTTATTTTGTATACAAGTGTCTATATGCTACTGGAAATTCCTTGAGGGAGTCATCCCAAAGGGATCAATAAAGTGCAGTCTAAGTCTAAGTCTAAGTTCAGTGGATATTCTAAACTAAAATATATGATATACAACATAATAAACTGTCTGTGTCCTAACACCGAGCACAATTCTGAATAATATCCAGTTCAGAAATGTGCTGTGCCAAGTACTGTGACTCTACTTGGTAAATAACAGTGATCTGGCAGCTGTAAGAATTTCAGGCACAGCTTGAGTTTGAGGAGGTCAGGACTCCAACACTTGAAGAGTAACTTTATTGCTACCCGTTAGAGGTAGAGGGTAAAGTCACTCTTTATGCACGTGTGAGTTCTGACCTCTTCAAACAAATCAAATAATGTAGACACTTGATCACAAGCATCATCTGCTTGTCTGCCTACCTTTCCCACACGGTCCATGTTTAGGCCTTACACTGACTTTTGATAACAGTTTGTAAATGCCAACGTTCACACAGACAGTACTACCTGCAAGCCTGGTCCAGATGTATATATACGGTGTATGTGGGCACACTTTACGCACTGTCAAGTTTATCATTGTCATTTTAATTGCCTCAGCATTTATCATCTGCACAAAGGTTGTTTAGTCATGACTGCATCAAGTGACCTTTTGATGTCAGTGCCTGATTCCAGAAAATATATATCGATTCAATTAAATTGGCACTGAGGCTGATGTGGTGAAGTTGGCTAGTGGCCACATAGTGCTGTGGTGCACTGTAATGTCTGTGGTGCAGGCACAGGTGCATTCAGATTATCATGCTCCACCCACTGCCTACATCCACACCGCAATACACAGTCAGCAGACTGCTCTCAGGGCTGAAAAGTCTGAAGTTGATGTGTGTGTGTGTGTGTGTGTGTTTATGATCCATTCCAGTGTCTGGAAGTTGTCGTACTTGACTGTAAAAGTACAGCTGAAACAAAGAAGTCCATGAATTCATCAATAAAGAAATGAGTCAACAACTATTTTGAGAAATTCTTCTTTTTAATTTTTCAAGCAAGTAAAAACATTTGATATTTCAACCTTCATGATTATTTTCTGCCTTTTCTTGTTTTAGATTCCAGTAAACTGAATATCTTGAACTTTTGGTCAGACACAAGCAGCATTTTGAAGTCATAATTTTGTGTTAGTGTCACAGGTTTCTTTAATCTCAGGTTCAAGCATGCAGACAGTCAGTAAAAGTTCAATAAAAGGCAGTTTATTTACACAGTCAAAATGGGGGTGATAGAGGGGACAGTCTTTAACAGGGATCCCAAAAGCTGGCCAGACAGTCTGGTGTCCCCTTTACAGTCTGTACTCCACCTTAGTTCCAGGGATTCTGTCCGAGAAGGAAAGTAATGGGGGACAAGGTGGAGTGGGACATCGACAGCACAGCTACGGCCCTGGCGCATTCTGAGTTGCTGTTGCAATTAGTCAGTAGCAGCTTGCTGGGTACACTCCCTTTCCTGAGGCAAAGGGAGTGTACCCAGTAAGCTGCTCGCTGGTCGTTTTGATACCTTTTTTCTGTATGTGCGACCAAAACTGTGGGAGGAGAAGCGAACTGAAAAAAACACGGAAGAAACGTAAGAATTATAACAATAATAATAATAACTAGAATATTTGCATTTCCTGCGGAAATACAGTGTGGATGCCCTCTGCTGAATTGCCTGATGCATCTGTGGAAATTTGTATGAAAAGATAGAGTTGTAGTTTATTTTGAATTATTGTATGAATTTGTAGAGTATTGTTGGGAATTTCCAAATGGGTAAAAGGGCAAATTTGGTTATTAATAAAAAGAAGATATTATTATTGTTAATAAATACAAGTTATTAATTCAAGTTAATAATTACAGGGCACCACCCTGAAATCAGGGACTAATAGCCAAAATATGCTACAGTCTCAAAATTAGTTCACAAAGTGAACAGTGAAGGAGTGAATCCGAGCACTGACATACAGTAGAGATTTGTAAAGTAATAGCCATCATGGCTTGAATGAGTGGCATCTGGTGATATAATTTTTTATGTTTGTAGGACAGGATTTGTGGGAGTAGTAGCACGGCAAAAAACGTACGGAAGAAAAAAAATGGCTGAGTAGAAGAACAATAGTGTGTAATAAGCCATGCCTGGGTGGAGAGTAAATAGTGCCTTGCAGGCACACTCAATAAAAATAATAAGTATGGTGAATAGTAAAGAGTGTGCTTTCTAAAGAAATTTTGAGTGGCTTGACTCTGGCCCCGTTGCCCCCATACATTATTATTGACACTGCAGTAGCACAGAGACTTCAATAAAGTTAGTCAAAGGCAGGCTTGAGGTTGCCAAGCAACCAGGGTCACCTGCAGGCCAGAGTAATTAGGCACAGGTGCATGCACGCACTCTGAGTCTCTCCCTCTGAGACACACAGAAAATCTCTAAATGAAGCCCCTCCAAATTTATTTTTCAACAAGTTTTTCTCTCCCTCTCCACTCTAGCGATATATCTAGTGATGTCACGCACTCTAGCTCACGAACATTCTACCAATACACACCCATTCATTTTTTTGCTGTGGTTTTTGGTGATTTTTGGCAAAACCGTTTGGCGTCATAGCACACCATTCCTGGCCTAGCCAGTCGTTTTAATACCTTTTTTGTATATGTGCGACCAAAACTGCGGGAGGAGTAGCATGCTGAAATTACTGGGATACGTAAGAATAATAAGTATGGGGAATAGTATATAGTGTGCCTTGCAGGCACACTCAATAATAAACATGGTGAATAGTAAAGAGTGCTCTTTCAGGCACACTCAATAATAAGCCAGAGGAATTATAAAATTAAGTATGATGAATAATATATAGTGTACTTTCAGGCACACTCAATTAAGTATGGTGAATAATATATAGTGTGCTTTCATGGCATGGCCATACAAGAGCTTCTAATGACCAATGATTGATGATGGCAACCTGCAGTTATTACAGAGTTTACAGTACATAAGAGAGGCGAGGGTAGACTAAATATTAGAATCATCCCTCAGTATAATGCAATACAGTCCAACAGAATCACAAGCTACAGCCTCTGTAAAACAGATCAACTCTGAAGCAGTTTCAACAAAAATTCAACATCATAACCTGGATATAAGAAGGATTTATTGCAGGGTTCTAGACTGTTTGTTCTTGGCTTAGCTCTGCTTAATAAACTGATAACTGGATGCATATTTTTAGAGAGGACTTAAAAACTGTTGATTCAGGTAATTTACCTGTGATACTTAGTTGCATTCAGTTCTCTTTATATTATAACAAGAGAAGGTTTGAATAAAAGTTGACACAGACACAAACAAACATTAGCATCAAATCAATTTATTGCAATGTATTACATCACAAGAAACTTTAACCGGTTGAGTTTCACAGCTCCATGATTTTTCTGATAGAGGCCACAGTTGCTTTCAGAGCTCCCCACTCTAAGTGGTGTCGGTATTCTCCTTTCTCCAGCAGGTACTGACGACCAGAGAAGTTTGGATGTTCAAAGAAAATCCAAGAGCCCTCCAGAACCTTGCAGGACTGGACTTCATGCCTGGGCCACTTCTCTTGGAAAGACTTCATGCTGTCTGTCACCTCCAAAGATTTGCCATCGAAGTTTGGCCGGTCAAACAACTGCAGCTTGCATGGGCCTTTGGCCTGAAACCAAAGCAGTCAAACAAATGATGTGATGTATGAGAAATATTTATTTTTTTCTTGCTACTTTTTGTTTGCCAACTTACATTTTTGATGATCCTGCAGGATCTGACACAGTCATTGAAGCCCATCCAGTGGCGGTAATCATCGTACTCCCCTGGACCAATGACATACTGGTAGCCTGAATAGTTGTCGCGCTCGTACAGAACCCACCAGCCACCTTCTACCTTGACTGAGTTGCAACGGTGGATGTAGCCATCCAGGTTAGCTGAGTCCCCTTTGCAGTCGTAGGACTTCCCCTGGAAGTCCCGGTCCTCGTAGAACACAATCTGGAGAGAGATTAGAGAAGAACAGGATTATACACTATTTGCATCTGTGTTTGCACATTTGCACTGACAAAATATCTGACGTCCCTGTTTCCTGTATACAGAATCAGCTTGTGCAATGATAAGAACACAGTGAAAATACTGATAATTCTCACCTTCTCCATCTGTGGCGCTTAAAGTACCAGACACCGTATCAAACGCACTACTCTTTATATATGGCAGAGACAATACAACCAAATGCATGCTTAGCAGTGCATGTAAGTTATTACAGTTCAAATATTCATCTAGACTCTGCCCATTGTTCTTACTCACTG
Source organism: Miichthys miiuy (assembly GCA_036365135.1). Lineage (NCBI taxonomy): Eukaryota > Metazoa > Chordata > Actinopteri > Sciaenidae > Miichthys > Miichthys miiuy. The sequence goes on from CM071612.1 coordinate 25,036,219, forward strand.
AATTGCTATTCAACACACAAAGGCTGTTTAGCAGTGCCAAGTATCGAAACTTCACTGCTCGATCCAAACGGAGCTGAACTGCTGCAATGAATGTGTGTTAATGCAGTTTCATGTAGGCTATAAACTGATGACACTGTAATGCAAACTTACGTAAGACAAAAAGTAAAATTTCCCATTTATTACATTTGGTTTTGTTATATCCTTCTGGTTATATTGAACTTACTGGAAAAATAACTCAATAACCTATATTATTTTATCACTATATTTTGTAATGTTTTGCACAACCACTTTAGCTCTACTGTCTGTGGATCATCCCATTCAAGTATTACAATACTTACCTACAATATACACACAGGGACTGAGCCATGATATGAGGCACATGCTCTGATTTCTAAATCTAAATTCTCTGTTTATGTTTTAAGTTAAGTTTTGACTCCAGAACAATGTGATAATCATAATGTATTATATGCACTAAAATAAATGAAATCCACCTATATGGACAACCCAAAAATGTCTGAATGCTACTGATATTATTATGATTAAATATTCTTAGTCACCATTAAACAGACCATAATTGTCTGTTGTTTGTCAGTCTAGATTTGACATCCTTTAGCAACACAATGTACACCACCATGAAATATGATTCAGAGTCTTTGCAAAAGACTATTTTATTTCTTTTTTTATTTCTATTATTATAGAAGTGAATAGTTAAAATCAGTATTACCATCAACTGTGCTTAAATTTTATGATGGTATTTTAAATAAAATATGATTAGCAAGTAAACAAGCATGTACCAACTTACTTACGGCTACTTTACACTATTTTCATATAAAATTAAAAAGTTAGTATAGTTTAATATAATATATTTATATTTAGTATAATATATTTCAGAAGTATATTTCTTACATTTGCAACAAGTTATTTTTTTACTGGTACAGATATTAGATTTATACTACAAGTTTATTTTGTGCATGATAATAACTTTAAACATAAACATTGTAAAGTTTACCAGACATCATTATGGCTCACTGACTGGCAATATGTTGATGTTTTTAGCTCTTAATGTCTACTGCTAACATTTTGTAGTGTTATTAGTCATCTTGTACATTTTTCTGTTTCTTATAATACCTGTGCCAATGTTTAATATGGCCTGACGTCAGTCTGTATTGAGATGTAATTTGTGTTGAACAGTTTTACTGTTGGACATTAGAAGACAAGACTAAAAGCATGTATGCAATTTCTCTGACAAGTAGTACTGTCTTACCAGCTTGTCACAGACAGATAGGACCACATTACAATCACTTAAAATACCTTAAAAAAAAGTCAAATTGTGTAAACCGTGTTCCAAATTATTATGCAAATTGGATTTAAGTGTCTTAATTTTTTTGTTTGTTTTTCAATTAAACTCATGGATGGTATTGTGTCTCAGGGCTCTTTGGATCATTGAAATCAATCTCAGACACCTGTGATAATTAGTTTGTCAGGTGAGCCCAATCAAAGGAAAACTACTTAGGAAGGATGTTCCACATTATTAAGCATGCCACAGGTTTCAAGCAATATGGGAAAGAAAAAGGATCTCTCTGCTGCTGAAAAGCGTGAAATTGTGCACCACCTTGGACAAGGTATGAAAACATTGGATATTTCCCGAAAACTTATGCGTGATCATCATACTTTGAAGAAATTTGTCGCTGATTCAGAGCACAAGCGGGTTCGTGCAGACATAGGCATAATAAGGAAGGTTTCTGCCAGACAAATTCATAGGATTAAGAGAGCAGCTGCTAAAATGCCATTGCAAAGCAGCAAACAGGTATTTGAAGCCGCTGGTGCCTCTGGCGTCCCACAAACCTCAAGGTGTAGGATCCTCAAGAAGTTTGCAAGTGTGCATAAACCTACTATTCGGCCACCCCTAAACAATGCTCACAAGCAGAAACGGTTGCAGTGGGCTCAGGAATACATGAAGACTAATTTTCAAACAGTTTTGTTTATAGATGAGTGCCGTGAGACCTAGATGGTCCAGATGGATGGAGTAATGGATGGTTGGTGAATGGCTACCATGTCCCAACAAGGCTGAGACGTCAGCAAGGAGTCATGTTTTGGGCCAGAATCATGGGGAGAGAGCTGGTAGGCCCCTTTAGGGTCCCTGACAGTGTGAAAATGACCTCGGCAAAGTATGTAGAGTTTCTGACTGACCACTTTCTTCCATGGTACAAAAAGAAGAACCGTGCCTTCCATAGCAAAATCATCTTTATGCATGACAATGCACCATCTCATGCTGCAAAGAATACCTCTGGGTCATTGGCTGCTATGGGCATAAAAGGAGAGAAACTCATGGTATGGCCCCCATCTTCCCCTGACCTCAACCCTATTGAGAACCTTTGGAGCATCATCAAGCAAAAGATCTATGAGGGTGGGAGGCAGTTCACGTCCAAGCAGCAGCTCTGGGAGGCTATTCTGACATCCTGCAAAGACATTAAAGCAGAAACTCTCCAAGTTAAATAGATGCAAGAATTGTGAAGGTGATATCAATGAAGGGGTCCTATGTTAACCTGTAACTTGGCCTGTTAAGATGTTTTTGATTGAAATAACTTTTGATTTAATTTATATGACCTGCTAATGCTGCAAATTCAACAAATGACCATTTTTAATTCTTTATAACCTATAAAATGTCTTGAAACTCTGTTGTGCACAATAATTTGGAACAATGCATTTTGAGTTTTTTATTTTTGAAAAAAATATTATCATTGGGAGGTTTGTTCAATAAAATTCGAATTATACTCTAACGGTTGATGACTTAAATTATACTGACTGTCATTTGCATCAACTGTTTAGGAAAATCTGAGAAAATGTAATTTGCATAATAGTTTGGAACACGGTGTATGTACATCATTGTACATTTCACAATTTTATACTATATAGTACATAAAGTATGTTTTTCTTCTAAAATGACAAAACATGATCAAATTTGCGGGATATTTTACTGACAAAACTCATGCACCAAAGCTACTACAGAGGGAATTGTAAAATACCATATAGAAAAAATACCTTTGGGCAATTAGCCTTTTCCTATTGAGCAGCACATACCCGGAATACTGACCCACTGAATATAGGAGATCTATAAAACAGTGTTTACTGGACAATCAAATGTAATCCACAGTAGTGGTTATATCATTTTGCTGCTTGTCTGTGCTTAGATACTTTTGTGTTTATTTCAGTGTCTCATATGTGTTATATAATTATGTTATTGTGTTACTCTTTGTCTAATGTTTTCTTAAAGTCCATCAACCTGCCAGGGACTGCAGATGAAAATGTTATAGCCTGTATGGCTAAATCTGGTACATTTACATGTTGGACTCAAGTGCTCATGTTAATAAATGTGCATTGTCCCTCCTTAAATGAACAAATAAACAAACAAAGCCATTGAAGTTTCAGGTAAATTACGAAGAAAGAATACAGACAACAATATTATGTGTATGAAATCTTTCTTTTTATTTGAATGCGACACACGGTTCTGGGGAAAAGCAGGTGGGAGGCTCAAGGGTTCTTGACTCTTAGCCTTTTTGAGCTCTGGACATTTTGAGTGACTCAGGAATTTACTTAAGATCCTGGAACTTCTGTGACAGGAAACCCCTGGAATTCTTGAAACTTTTTAGTTGTGTTAGAGATTTGGAACTATGGGGTTCTGGAACTCGTGTTGTCTGCTGCCAGCACTTATGTTCTAGGTAAGTTGGGGTTCTGGATCTTGATAATCTTTAGAATTCTAGAACTTTAGTTGTCTTAGCATTCAAATAACTGCAGAGCCTTGCATGACCACTGCTGTTCTAGAACTCTGTGATCATGCAGAAAGATCCCACAGCAGGTGAGGTAGCACCCCAGTCTGTATAGTTGCGGTACTCGCCACGTTCCAGGAAGTGCTGTTGTCCCTGGTAGTTGGGCAGCTCGTAGAGGACCCATGCTCCATCCATGACCACACATGAGTGGAACTCTCTGAACTTGAGGGCTTCATAAACCGATGGGCAATCCGCAATGCACTCTATCATTTGGCCTCCGAAATCCTGCTTGTTGTAGAATCGAATCTTCCAGAACTTTCCATATACCTTTTAAAGAGTTAGAGAATTAAAATTAATGAAATTATGTTCGCATTTAGTAGCTGAATAATTTATTGACTGACCTATTTGTGTTCTCTCATTTACTTTGAGATTTCAAATGGCTTTCTTGGCTCTTTTCCTAGTTTCCTTCAATACTTGATGTGCACCCTGCTGCCAAATCGTGAGCCTTTTATCTCTCCTTTTTGTCTGTTGGTCTTTGACTGATTACTGCTTGGTTGGGGCACTCTGTGGTATTTCATAGGAGCTGAACACTCTCTTGCAAAAAATTAACCCAGAACTGTAAAACAGAATCATGCTGTGTCCCTGATTTTATGTAGACTACTACCCAAATTTGATTTATTGTGTTTGGCAATCTATAGCTTATCCCAGCTTAATCAAACCGCTGCATTAACAATAGTTTGACATAAATAAGACAATCATTACTCAAGAATGATTTTTAAAGCTTTGTTACTGGTTGGTTATGTTACAAAAAGCATCTAGTTATTTTTGAGCTTACATTTTTGATAGAGCGACATGACTTGATGCTATCATTGAATCCCATCCACTGTTGGTAATCAGGGTATTCCCCAGGATTCAGGACATACTGATACCCAGTGAAGTTGGGACGCTCATACAGGACCCAGCAGCCACTCTCCACCTTAATGGAGTTACAGCGGTTGAAGTAAGAGCATAGGTCAGGGCAGTCAGTGCTGCACTCATAGCACTGACCTTGGAAATTTTTATCCTCGAAGAACACAATCTGAATGGAAGAAAACAAAAAGTCAAACTTTTATCCTAGCACTGTAATAAATACAACAAAAGCATAGCTAACTGCCATTAAAATGACAAAAACATTTTATATGTACTAGAGTTAGTGCCTCAAAGATATTAAAGCTTTAGAGAATAGCATTTGCTCCTTACCTTCCCCATTGCTAATGATTTTGCTTACCTCCGCCCAGCTGCAGCTGTGACGTGGTTTATATCGAAATGCAGAATGTGCACACTGGGGAAATCTATTGTCATCTAAATTAGCTTGATTTGCATATCAGCAAAATAGTTTGGTCAAGTTTGATTTCCCTTTGTCCACACATGGCCTCATATCAAAGAACTGCCAAAACCCCAAAAACTTAGAAGACCAACAGCCGCAGCCACACTTAATGATAAATGTATGTATTGTTTCCACTGAGTTCTGACCTATCAGATGATTATTTGTTGTATGTTATGTGGTCTCTATCATTAAGGAGAGTCAATTATTGAGTAAAGTGTCTTCATTTTGCTTTTTCACAAGAGAATAAGAGAATATCATCATGAGGAGAGGCCAATGCAGCCTTTTACTCTTGGACGATGGTTGGAACTGTGATCTTACCCTAAATGCCATAATTCATACTTACACATCTTACTTGTGCTAGTGATGCACCAGTGTGCTATTTTATCAAAGAGACCAGTTGGTTACAGGTTGTCAGTTATATAAGAGAAAATGATGAACCTGAGAAATTACAGGACTCCAACAACCAAATGTGTTAGACTAGATTTGTCCTTTTGGCTCTTTCACCTCTATATGACACATTATGGACACATATTGAACATATTACATTTACAGGTATATCTATTTCATTCAACTGTACAGCTTTCTCCATGCTGACAGTGAGTGCCCACTCCTCAGTGAGGAACTCACAACAGATATTCAGAGTTGTCAAAGCACAGATGTGACTAACAACATGAATCATGGCCTCGATAAGTGGAGTGCTGCCATGATTTATTAGTCACACCTGTGTTTGACAAGTCCAATGAGAAGAATCTATGTGAGACAAATCCAAAAAATGCTGTATTGTTTCTATGGACTTTTGCATGGTTGACAGTGCGATGCTTTTGTTTAATGGTATGAATCATTGACCACTGGAACTCCAAGATGCACCAGAAAGATTTTACTTGTTAGGTTCTTGTTAAAATATCTGTGGAGTATCTCATTAAACCGGCTCAAGTCTCATTGGAGTGCATGTGTTTTCTCAATGTTTCTAGAAATTCCATTACATTGTTTTCATAATTACGTTGTGGTGACAAACCTATTACTGGATTATGTTTACAGATGACATTTATTTGAAGGAAACTACAATTATGTGACACTGGGGAGTCACAATGCAGTGTGTGTGTGGTGGATGGTGGCTGTACAAAGTGCAGGACTTTGTATGTATGTATGTATATATATATATATATATATATGTATATATATGTATATATATATATATATATATATATATATATATATATATATATATATATATATATATATATATCTGACATACCTAGTCTAACATTATAATGTTTCTGTTGCCAGCCATAAAGTTGGCTGCCAGTTACAGATGGTCTGTGTTTTTAGTACTTCTTAGTACTTAGTTCTTGTGTTTTTGTTTTCTCATGTTTTTTAGACTTCATACATTTTGTGCAAACATGGACTTGAGGTAAGAAGATTAGTGATTTGCCTTACATACTTCATGACGCACTGTTGACCCGTTCAAAAAAAGCCACAGCTTTCATATTTACACTCATTTACACAGCGTTAGTATACTCTTAGTGGAAAGATCCCTGCTGGAGTGAGGAGAAGAAGATGGGGATGCAGAACTGGATCTAAAGACGGTACAGACCATGTGTACTGTCAATATACAGAAATATACAAGTGGGTGATTCAAATATCACTGAACGTATTCTGGAGGATCTGGTCAGGAGGTCCAGCTCTGTCCTGGACTGCCCCTTAGACTCCATATAGGAAGTTTGGGAGAGGCGGATGTTAGCATCATGACCAACTCCTCACAACCCCTGTACGAGACTGATAATAAGTCTGATAGAAACTTGCAGGTTCTATCAGACTTATTAACACCACAGTGTCACAGTAAGAGAGATAGCATAAGAACTAAAAGGCCTCAAAATCACAGACTCAAAAGAGTCTGTATGTATGTAGTCATATATATTCTGTACACCAACACACACAAAGTGATATTTTTGCTTTTTAGATAATTGACAATACACAGTGAAAGGAAACAGAGAGGAGAGATGTCCAGCTTAGCAACATGCTGAATGTTTGCTGACAAAAACTCAGCAAACTCAGGACCTCTAGAGCAACATTGATGTTTGTGGATCAGCAAGCCAGGCATCCAGATGCTTTTTGGATAAGAGTTCATATTAAATCATCAGACATGAACAGTATTCTCATCTAAAGCCTGAAGCTTAAAGTAACATTGCATAGAAATATGTATCTGTTGTGATTTGCATCAAGCAAGGTCAACAACACAAGACATAGCAGCCAGATAACAGATTCAAATTTGAAATGTGTTATCCCTGTTCTTCATCCAAACTAAACTAATTTGTTTGACACAGCCAGACAAAGAATGACAAGTTCATTGAGACAGTGACTGATTAAACTGTGATCACACTAAGTTTTGTCTTGCCACTCTAATCTTCCTTGAGTCTGAGAAATGTAAAAACTGCACCTAATTTGGTCTCCCTCTTCTCCTGCCTTGTGTCCACCCATCTCTTCTGCCTTTGTCCTAGATCATGATGGCACAAATGAAATTAACAGCGATCACAGAGCTGCTTATTCATCAGCTTCCAGAAAATTTGAATAACAAAGCCCTGTTACAGCACACATAATGTATAAAAGCCGCCTGGCAGCCACTGGTTGTTGGACAGATTCCCACAAACGCAGATCATCACCAACATGGGCAAGGTATGTAGAGAGCAGGGTAGGAGTACCTCAAATGGACTATTGGACTATTCCAAACCAGTTTGTGCTATTTTTATTCTTATTTTCTACAGATTATCTTCTACGAGGACAGGAACTTCCAGGGTCGCTCCTATGAGTGCATGAGCGACTGCTCTGACTTTTCCTCCTACCTGAACAGATGCCACTCCTTTAGGGTGGAGAGCGGCTGCTTCATGGCCTACGACCGTCCCAACTACATGGGAAACCAGTACTTCATGAGGAGGGGCGACTATGCTGACTACATGAGCATGTGGGGATGGTCTGACTACATCAAGTCTTGCCGTATGATTCCTCAGGTATGTAATGTATGAAGGTACTCTTTAATGTCTAACTTGAATGAATGGATTTTCCTTCAGTGCTGTTAAAATGAAAAAAAAAAAAAAAAGAGCATTGCACACTTTACAATAAGCACATTTTACAATGTTGACAGCAGACTTCAGAGTCTTGTGCTGATCTGTCCCCCTCTTTGAATACATCAACAGCACAGAGGGCAGTTCAGGATGAGGATCTACGAGAGGGAGAACTTCCAGGGCCAGAGTCATGAGCTGATGGACGACTGCGACAACTTCCAGGATCGCTACCGTATGTCTGACTGCCAGTCCTGCAACGTGATGGACGGCCACTGGCTGATGTACGAGCAGCCCCACTACAGAGGCAGGATGATGTACTTCAGGCCCGGAGAGTACAGGAACTTCAGGGACATGGGCTGGAGCGGCTCCAGGTTCATGAGCATGAGGCGTATCACTGATTCCTGTTATTAGTTCACCAGTGAACTAAATACAGATAAATAAATAAATAAAAAGTTCAATAAATTTCATGAAGTAACAAAACCCGCTCTTCTGTTTTGACTTTTTGTCGTGCTGGTTGTTTTGTGGCCTGGACAGCAATGAAGCAGATGTCAGCAGGGATGAAAGGGCATCAGTAGGTACATCACTAGATGTGGTAGACTGATAACTGATGATATAACATGATATAAATATGTCCACCAGTGAAAATAATAGACTTTTATATCTACAGACCCTGCAAAGCCTACACACTAATCCTTTAACTGCTTTACATTTGTTTTCATTTAACCTTACATTTTGGCTTTGGAGACGATGGTGGTGATTAGTTTTGTTTTATATAATGTGATAAGCAGTTTTGAATACATTTCAAATTCATCATGTATTGTCAGTTTACTCTGTACGGGCAGCATGAGGTCTGTGACCATGAGGCGTATCGTGTATTTCTGTTAAAGCAGAGTCAAAGAGGAGGAAGAATCGAATGTCACCTTGTCATCATATTATTTTGTATATAAAAGCAGACAAGCTTTTTGTGTCTGTAAGGGTCAAATCTGACATACCTAGTCTAACATAACAGGAAAGTGTTTATCCAGATTAGGCACACATTGTATGGCAGTATTATGGTGTTTCTGTTGCCAGTGCGCCATAAAGTTGGCTGCCAGTTACAGATGGTCTGTGTTTTTAGTACTTCTTAGTACTTAGTTCTTGTGTTTTTGTTTTTCTCATGTTTTTCACTTCATCCATTTCGTGCAAACATGGACTTGAAGTAAGAAGATTAGTGAGTTGCCTTACATACTTCATGACGCACTGTTGACCCGTTCAAAAAAAGCCACAGCTTTCATATTTACACTCGAACAGCTGTTAGTGCTAGGCAGCGTTAGTATACTCTTAGTGGAAAGATCCCTGCTGGAGTGAGGAGAAGAAGACGGGGATGCAGAACTGGATCTAAAGACGGTACAGACCATGTGTACTGTCTGTTACCATGGGGAATGTAAGATTTTTCCCCAATAAGATAGAGAAGCTAATGCCACTAACCAGGCTACAGAGGGAGTATGGAGAGTGTAGCATCACAGAGACTTGAGTTAATTAACTCACTGAGGACTCGCTGGTAACTCTGCTTTCAACTTGTGAGAGCGGACAGGAGAGTAAAGGGAGGGGGGGGGGTCTCTGGTTATATATATGTTGTTAGCGTATATTTTACTGATAGGTTTTTGTGACTTGCCAGATACATTAACAACATTTTCTTATTATTATCAAATGTGGTTTGATCATATTACATTTCCATCAAAACATATTTGCTGTTGAAAGTTTGTTGTAGCCTGCCACACATTTCCTTTAAAATTTGAACAGCAAGGATGTGTTGTTTGGTCATACATTATACAGAAATACACAAGTGGGTGATTCAAATATCACTGAACGTATTCTGGAGGATCTGGTCAGGAGGTCCAGCTCTGTCCTGGACTGCCCCTTAGACTCCATATAGGAAGTTTGGGAGAGGCGGATGTTAGCATCATGACCAACTCCTCACAACCCCTGTATGAGACTGTGGGGGCCTTAAACTTGCAGGTTCTATCAGACTTATCAACACCACAGTGTCACAGTAAGAGAGATAGCATAAGAACTAAAAGGCCTCAAAATCACAGACTCAAAAGAGTCTGTATGTATGTAGTCATATATATTCTGTACACCAACACACACAAAGTGATATTTTTGCTTTTTAGATAATTGACAATACACAGTGAAAGGAAACAGAGAGGAGAGATGTCCAGCTTAGCAAGTATGGCATCATATTTACATGCTGAATGTTTGCTGACAAAAACTCAGCAAACTCAGGACCTCTAGAGCAACATTGATGTTTGTGGATCAGCAAGCCAGGCATCCAGATGCTTTTTGGATAAGAGTTCATATTAAATCATCAGACATGAACAGTATTCTCATCTAAAGCCTGAAGCTTAAAGTAACATTGCATAGAAATATGTATCTGTTGTGATTTACATCAAGCAAGGTCAACAACACAAGACATAGCAGCCAGATAACAGATTCAAATTTGAAATGCGTTATCCCTGTTCTTCATCCAAACTAAACTAATTTGTTTGACACAGTCAGACAAAGAATGACAAGTTCATTGAGACAGTGACTGATTAAACTGTGATCACACTAAGTTTTGTCTTGCCACTCTAATCTTCCTTGAGTCTGAGAAATGTAAAAACTGCACCTAATTTGGTCTCCCTCCTCTCCTGCCTTGTGTCCACCCATCTCTTCTGCCTTTGTCCTAGATCATGATGGCACAAATGAAATTAACAGCGATCACAGAGCTGCTTATTCATCAGCTTCCAGAAAATTTGAATAACAAAGCCCCGTTACAGCACACATAATGTATAAAAGCCGCCTGGCAGCCACTGGTTGTTGGACAGATTCCCACAAACGCAGATCATCACCAACATGGGCAAGGTATGTAGAGAGCAGGGTAGGAGTACCTCAAATGGACTATTCTATTCCAAACCAGTTTGTGCTATTTTTATTCTTATTTTCTACAGATTATCTTCTACGAGGACAGGAACTTCCAGGGTCGCTCCTATGAGTGCATGAGCGACTGCTCTGACTTTTCCTCCTACCTGAACAGATGCCACTCCTTTAGGGTGGAGAGCGGCTGCTTCATGGCCTACGACCGTCCCAACTACATGGGAAACCAGTACTTCATGAGGAGGGGCGACTATGCTGACTACATGAGCATGTGGGGATGGTCTGACTACATCAAGTCTTGCCGTATGATTCCTCAGGTATGTAATGTATGAAGGTACTCTTTAATGTAAAACATTAATTCAAAATAGTCAGGTCTAATTTGAATGAATGGATTTTCCTTCAGTGCTGTTAAAATGAAAAAAAAAAAGAGCATTGCACACTTTACAATAAGCACATTTTACAATGTTGACAGCAGACTTCAGAGTCTTGTGCTGATCTGTCCCCCTCTTTGAATACATCAACAGCACAGAGGGCAGTTCAGGATTAGGGTCTACGAGAGGGAGAACTTCCAGGGCCAGAGTCATGAGCTGATGGACGACTGTGACAACATCCAGGAACGCTACCGTATGTCTGACTGCCAGTCCTGCAACGTGATGGACGGCCACTGGCTGATGTACGAGCAGCCCCACTACAGAGGCAGGATGATGTACTTCAGGCCCGGAGAGTACAGGAACTTCAGGGACATGGGCTGGAGCGGCTCCAGGTTCATGAGCATGAGGCGTATCACTGATTCCTGTTATTAGTTCACCAGTGAACTAAATACAAATAAATAAATAATTCAATAAATTTCATGAAGTAACAAAACCCGCTCTTCTGTTTTGACTTTTTGTCGTGCTGGTTGTTTTGTGGCCTGGACAGCAATGAAGCAGATGTCAGCAGGGATGAAAGGGCATCAGTAGGTACATCACTAGATGTGGTAGACTGATAACTGATGATATAACATGATATAAATATGTCCACCAGTGAAAATAATAGACTTTTATATCTACAGACCCTGCAAAGCCTACACACTAATCCTTTAACTGCTTTACATTTGTTTTCATTTAACCTTACATTTTGGCTTTGGAGACGATGGTGGTGATTAGTTTTGTTTTATATAATATGATAAGCAGTTTTGAATACATTTCAAATTCATCATGTATTGTCAGTTTACTCTGTACGGGCAGCATGAGGTCTGTGACCATGAGGCGTATCGTGTATTTCTGTTAAAGCAGAGTCAAAGAGGAGGAAGAATCGAATGTCACCTTGTCATCATATTATTTTGTATATAAAAGCAGACAAGCTTTTTGTGTCTGCAAGGGTCAAATCTGACATACCTAGTCTAACATAACAGGAAAGTGTTTATCCAGATTAGGCACACATTGTATGGCAGTATTATGGTGTTTCTGTTGCCAATGCGCCATAAAGTTGGCTGCCAGTTACAGATGGTCTGTGTTTTTAGTACTTCTTAGTACTTAGTTCTTGTGTTTTTGTTTTTCTCATGTTTTTCACTTCATCCATTTCGTGCAAACATGGACTTGAAGTAAGAAGATTAGTGAGTTGCCTTACATACTTCATGACGCACTGTTGACCCGTTCAAAAAAAGCCACAGCTCTCATATTTACACTCGAACAGCTGTTAGTGCTAGGCAGCGTTAGTATACTCTCAGTGGAAAGATCCCTGCTGGAGTGAGGAGAAGAAGACGGGGATGCAGAACTGGATCTAAAGACGGTACAGACCATGTGTACTGTCTGTTACCATGGGGAATGTAAGATTTCTCCCTAATAAGATATATATATATATATATATATATATATATATATATATATATATATATATATATATATATATATATATATATATATATATATATATACATACATACATATGTATATGTTGTTAGTGTATATTTTTAGGTTTTTGTGACTTGCCAGATACATTAACAACATTTTCTTATTATTATCAAATGTGGTTTGATCATATTACATTTCCATCAAAACATATTTGCTGTTGAAAGTTTGTTGTAGCCTGCCACACATTTCCTTTAAAATTTGAACAGCAAGGATGTGTTGTTTGGTCATACATTATACAGAAATACACAAGTGGGTGATTCAAATATCACTGAACGTATTCTGGAGGATCTGGTCAGGAGGTCCAGCTCTGTCCTGGACTGCCCCTTAGACTCCATATAGGAAGTTTGGGAGAGGCGGATGTTAGCATCATGACCAACTCCTCACAACCTTAAACTTGCAGGTTCTATCAGACTTATTAACGCCACAGTGTCACAGTAGCATCAGTAGCTAATTTACCCATTCATGACAGTACTGAGGGTGAATTTTTATAGAACTCACCTGTTCAAATTATATTAAGGATTAAAGTTATGCAGAATTAAGATCGTGACATTTTACTGACAGGTGGGTGCCATTACAGGAGGCTTGTTTGAGCACCCAGCCTTTATTCAACCCGCCTCAGCTCCACCCAGGCTCCACATCTTTGCCCATTTTTAGATGGCAGGACTGCTAAGATTTCCCCCACACTGAGCATAACGTCACAGATACAACATCCGTATTTCATACAGTCTATTGTTTAAACAGTTGTTTGTCTCTTTTGTGGCCCTGGAGGAGTTTTGTGACATGAGAAAGTAACTCAGGACATAAAATGGTACAGTAAATGGCCTGTACTTACAGTATATAGTGCTTTTCTAGTCTTCTGATCACTAAAGGTGTTTTTACACTGCATACATACATACAGTGAAGGCATAGGCTACCATGCAAGGTGCCAACTGCTCATCAGAAAGGCACTAATTCATTCCCACGTGTTGATGGCACAAACTGAAGCAATTTGTACGGTGGCCGACAAGGATAAACGCGCTGCAAACAGCCAAACGCTGCAAACATAGGAATGATGCCAAACCAAAAACAAATGCAACAGAAAAACGCTGCAAGAGAAAAATGCCGTGAATAATAAATGTTATGTGAGAAAAAAATAGGTATGATTATCAAAATAGGCTGAACTTAAAGTATTAAAAACATTACAAGGTGTTTCACACCCTTCTGGTCCTCCCCTTCCCTTCAGCACATTTTTCATTCTTCTCTTCAGTGACATGAAGTCCATCATAAAACAAAGTCATCATTTAATACTCAATTGAAGGACTGATGACGGGAATAGAACAAAGTACTTGGCACCAGTGACCACACAAAGAGTCCCAGCTGATGAGTTAGCTGCTGTTACCCACCTGTATACCCAGAGAGTCACTACAGCTGGCAGAGCACCAGATGCATCTAGAATAATAACCATTTACAGAATGATTAAACAAACATTATAGCCCTGTATGCTGAGCAAGATATTTAAAACAATGGCTGCATAGATCATTTAGCCACCATGATGGGTATAAAAGTGAAAGAGAGTTTGACTGGGCAAAGTACCAGTGGCATCAGGGACAGGACTGAACGTCAAAATGAGCAAAGTAAGAGACCATTTTTACTGTAAATTAGGTTGATAAATATAAAGATACATATGCAAACATAACACTTTATATAATGTGATATAAAGAAAAAGGGTTTTAAAATGCTTTGTTTTCAGATCACCTTCTACGAGGACAAGAACTTCCAGGGTCGCTCCTATGAGACCAGCACCGACTGTTCTGAGCTGACCTCCTATCTGAGCCGCTGCAACTCCTGCAGGGTGGAGAATGGCTACTTCATGCTCTACGAACATCCCAATTACATGGGCCACCAGATGCTGGTCAAGAGGGGCGAGTACCCTGACAATCAGCGCCTGATGGGAGTGAGCACAAGTGACTGCATCCGGTCCTGCCGCATGATTCCTATGGTATGCAGTTTTGTGTTGACTTGGCATCGATAAGATTAAAAGGGTTAAAGATACAAACAGATTAATTCATTAACACCACAGCACGGAATTTCTGATTAGAAAGTCATTTTCTGTCTGTTTGTGTGTTGTTTTACAGCACAGAGGCCAGTTCAGGATGAGGATCTATGAGAAGGAAAACTTCGGAGGTCAGATGCATGAGCTGATGGACGACTGCGACTCAATCCAAGATCGTTACCGTATGTCCGACTGCCAGTCTGCTCAAGTGATGGACGGCCACTGGCTGATGTACGAGCAGCCCCACTACAGAGGCAGGATGATGTACTTTAGGCCCGGAGAGTACAGGAACTTCAAAGACATGGGGATGGGTCCCTTCAACACGAGGATTGGATCCATCCGTCGTATCACAGACTCCTGTTAGAAAACCGAACAGGCTACAGATATGAAAATGTAATCAACAAATATTAATAAAGAATTTTTACATTCATCATTCCCATTGATTTTTCAAAACATCAATCAGTGATTTTAGATACTATCACAAAACTTCATAATGAATTTCAAAGGATGAAAATGGTACCTCTGAGGCTGTGCATGTTTTTCCAGACGTTTCCTTTAAATTAAATTAAATTAAATTAAATTAATACATACATTATAGTTTATTTGCATGTAAAAAAATCCAATACATCTAAATAAATAGAAATATAGCTTCAAGTTAATATGTCAAAATCCCACTAATACTTGTGTATCCTCACAGGACACATTATTAACCTGTCATAGCAGGAAAATCCCAGGTGGAACTAATAATGTTATTGATGATGCCAATAAAGGCTGTGGAATTGTGATTGCTAGCTCACACAAACACTATTATTATTATTATTATTATTATTATTGTTGTTGTTGTTGTTATTTTTCACACAGTATTTTCACTCTCTTAATGGTCAGTTAGAACAGATGGAATGATTGCAACAAGCAAAATGTTTCAACATAGAAATGGACATGTGAATATTGACGGATGTGAACCATAGGGCAACCTCTGTGAATGTGAAGTGAAGCCAACACTGAAGTGCCAAAAATTGCAGTTCCACAAATAGCCACTTGAAGCTGGCTACAAAGTGAGTCATGTTTACAAATGATATACATGTTTCAAATTATATTAAGGCTTAAAGTTATGCAGAATTAACAGCATGACCACTTTGATTGACAGGTATGTGCCATTACATCATTGAGGTAGAGTTCTTAGTATTGAGTCTTTCATAAAGAGAGACCAGACACACCAATAAATGTTTTTGTTTCAATGAGGATCCACATGAAGAATAATAAAAAGGGGAATGTCATAAAATCAGAAGAATCTTCAGACTACTATTGTGTTCTGGCGCAGGTTCAATCATTCTACTTGTATTGGCAACATGAATGGGCCCTGCCTTAAAAATAAAATAAAAAAGGGGCGGCGTTTGGCTCGGTTGGTGGAGCGGCCGCCCCATGTGCGGGGGCTCGGTCCTTGTTGCGGAGGCCCTGGGTTCAAACCTGACCTGTGGCTCTTTCCCGTGTGTCGTTCCCCGTCTCTCTCCGTCGCTCTTCAGCTGTCTCTATCAGAAATGAAGCTTGAAAAGGCCAAATAAATAAATAAATAAATAAAATAAAATGAAAAAATAAAAATAAATTTAAAAAAGAGGTCCAGTTAGGTGACAATGATGTAATTTTTGTGTCAAGGCCAGTGTACACATGGATTTATAGACCATATCCAAACATTTCAAACACATTTAAACATTCGTATCTCTGTCCCTTATTAAAATTCAGCCCACAGAAAATACCTCTTATTAAACCAACCAGCATCCATATTTGATTTAAAATCACACACACAAAAAAAGTGTATTCAAACTCTGGAACACTGAACTTTTTTGTTAAAATGAAATGTACATGCTGTGACATCTAAGCTAGCAGCTCTTTGTGTTAAGGGAAACAAAATTGTATGTCCTACATAAAATTCAGAGTAAGTCTACTGAGTGTCAGACTAGCTCTGGGTTCCATTAGCTGGTTCCAAGATAGTAATACACAGATTCATTAAGTTCACAGTCTAAAGCCTTTTGACACTGCACTCTGAAACACTTTATATTATTTGTTTTACATTATTTCAAATGGCTTGTGATGCATCAAGTACGCGCTCGCCATGCTTGTGCCCAAAGTAAACTCACTGGTGAATCACAACCATAAAAGTTCTGTATAAACTGCAACTATCCACACCCGTATCCACTTTTGACCAGGGTCCCCCAGAACCCCAATACGCTGGTATTATTAAAAATAAATAAATAAAAATAATAAGAATAATAATTATACGAAGTCTTTACTTTAGGGTTACAAATTACTTGACAGTTACAGAAAATTGGAATGATAGAATAAAGCACGTGGAAGATATGACAAAATATACCTCTGTGGTCTGAATTAAACTGTACAAGATACCATATAAATCAATATTGTTGAAGTTACATCATCATTAGCTAAATAATGATGTGACATTAAAGATTCAAATTATGCTTGTCTGATAATTTTAGATGAACAAATATTGATAGCATGAAACATACAGATGGCAGCCATGTTACAATTGGAAACTTCTATTTCTTTTTCTTTATGTTGGACAACAATGCTGCCCATACAGAGTACACGCATTTCCACCAGAGTGGTATGGTGTTACATAACAACCTGACTGCTCAGTATAGGTTCTATGGCATGTTGCTGCATCAGGGATTTGCACAATAGCAGCCATACATACATTTTTTACAATGAGCGAGTATAAAAGTAACGGTTACCACTGACAGAGACACGCAGCAGTCACAGTTCACTCCTGAGTGACAACCAAACAACCATGATGGGCAGGGTAGGTACTGGGTATAATCCATCTGAAAAAAAGTCCACTTTGATTTCATATTTATCAAGCTTGTAATTATTTAACACTGGGTTAAAAAGCTTCTTGGAAAGTGAAAATGGTAATAATGAAACACTGTTGTGCTTTCAGATCATCTTCTACGAGGACAGGAACTTCCAGGGTCGTTCCTATGAGTGCATGGGCGACTTCGCTGACATGTCCTCCTACCTGAGCAGATGCCACTCCTGCAGGGTGGAGAGCGGCTGCTTCATGGCCTACGACCGTCCCAACTACATGGGAAACCAGTACTTCATGAGGAGGGGCGAGTACTCTGACTACATGAACATGTGGGGATGGTCTGACTGCATCAGGTCTTGCCGTATGATCCCTATGGTACGCCAGGATTTTTATTCCTTAGATAGTATTTCCTTAATGTAAATTTGAACAGTTGATCTTATTTTTCTTTTTTTATATTTTCTCTACAGCACAGAGGTCAGTTCAGGATGAGGATCTACGAGAGGGAGAACTTCGGTGGTCAGATGCATGAGCTGATGGACGACTGTGACAACATGATGGACCGTTACCGTATGAACAACTGCATGTCCTGCAACGTGATGGACGGCCACTGGCTGATGTATGAGCAGCCCCACTACAGAGGCAGGATGATGTACTTTAGGCCTGGAGAGTACAGGAACTTCATGAACATGGGCTGGAGCGGCTCCAGGTTCATGAGCATGAGGCGTATCATGGATTCTTGTTATTAGAGCACCAGTGAACTAAATTAAAAACAAACTTTTCAATAAAATAAAATAAAAGACCCACTCTTCTGTTTTGACTTTTTACCTCACTGTTTTGTGGCTTGGACAGCACAGAAGCAGATGTCAAGAGGGATGAAATTAAGCACATTGATTCATGTAATAGACTTTTATACAGATAAGAACTATTATGTAATATTCATGACTATTTTGTCAGTGTACAATCACCAGAAAATAATAAGCCTTTTATATCTACAGACCCTGCAAACCCTACACATTGATCCTTTAATAACTCCTTTACATTTGTTTTCATTTAACCTTAAATTTTGACTTTGGAGACAATGGTGGAGATTATTTTAAAAAAATTTTAATGTAATGTGACAAGTGGTTTTGAATACATTTCAATTCAATTCATTATGTATTGTCAGAAAAGAGTCTCAATCTATTTAAAGCACATTTCTAAATTGTTGGTTTTCTATTTAAACAGTACAGACAGCTAAAGCACCGAAGTTACACACAAACAGAAAAAATGGATATGATTCAGTTTTTCTGTCACAATCAACAACTCAAATGAAAAATGCTTTAACTTGTGGTTTGTGGTGCATTTCAGACGCACTCCAAATAACAATCAGATCTCTTTCAAGTAAAACATTTTAGAATATGAGTGGAAAGCATTACTCTTGTAACAAGATATTTAGACTTCAGCGTACCTTCACCTTGTCATGTCATACATCTTAAGAACAAATATTACTGAGACCTTTACAGAAAATTCCAGATGGATTTAATCAAGGTCAAACTGTGCACAGCTGCAAAGCTTTATTAGTGCATTTGACTTGCAATGTCATTTGTGCATCTTTGTGAATAGAACCTTGAGATGGTGCAGATAATGGTTGCAAGTGATGTGTAGTTAATTCATAGTGCTATTAATGGCCACAATCCACTGTTTGTGAATTTACTGTTCAGAGTCTGAGGACGGACAACAAAAAAATTCAGTTCAGGGGTCTAGTGGAGTCTACAGGTAGGTGCTGTGATGAGGTGCACTGATTACATTCTTTCGGTCCTGTGATTGTGGAGGCAAGGTGATGCGTCACTCTGATTATTGGTCAAATAGTCCTTCTATAGCCTGGAGCCTGGTGTGTTTTTGGGTCACTGTCATGTTGAAAAGCAAGTGATGGTCCCACTAAGCACAAACCAGATGCTTAGTGCGGAGTGCTATGGTAGCTATGTTGGTTAGGTGTGTCTTGAATTTTGAATAAATCACCTACAGTGTCACCAGCAAAGCACCCGCACACCATCACACCCCCATGCTCCATGATGGGAACCACACATGCAGATACCATCCATTCACCTTTTCTGCTTCTCACAAAGACACAGTTGATGTAACCAAAAGATTTGACTCATCAGACCAAAGTCTAGATTTCCACTAGTCTAATGTCCATTTCTTGTGTTCCCAAGCAGTTCTGTTGTTCTTCTTCTTGGTCTCTCTAAGTTGTAGTTTCTTTGCAGGAATTTCGACCATGAAGGTGTGATTCACACAGTCTCCTCTGAACAGTTGATGCAAAGATGTGTCTGCTACTTGAACTCTGTGCAGCATTTATGTGGGCTCTAATCTGAGATCCTATTAAATGGTGATTTCAGAGACTGGTAACTGTTATGAACCTGTCCTTTACAGCAGAAGTAACTGTTGGTCTTCCTTTCCTAGGGCACAGTCAGCTTCATCATATCATTTGATGGTTTTTGTGACTGCACATAATGATACAAATGTTGATCAAAGTTCTTGATATTTTCTGGATTGACTGACCTTCATGTCAATATGAATTACTACATCTGTTGGGTAGAGTTATTTACTGTGCTCCCTCCATCTGAATGTGATCAGATGAATGACCCTATCTACAGTACATGTTATACTTTATCAATAAATTCCTTAGCTATGTGTGTGTGTGTATAAATATTATATTTGAATTGAATGTGTGAATGTGTAACATTATGTGTGAACACTAAACAGCAGTGGCAGTGCTGTAAAAAGTCTGTACATCAGCCTTATACTGCTGAATGTATTATGCAATTGTGCAGGGGGCTAAAGAAAGTGTCACTAATCCTGTGACTATATTAATAATGAGTTCTAACATCATTTCATTGGTCTCTTGCTGTTGTTGTTGAAGATGAAGTAAAAAAACTAAAGCTGGTAATATGCTCTTCTGAAGAGTCAAACATCTCTGCAAACCTGCAGAGCACGGTGTTATGGATAACCGCAGGCTGTCAGAGGACCCATACACATCTAACACTCAAATCTCAAGTAAATGGTGTATGGTGGTGCACATCAAGTTGTTTGGTTTGTTCAACTCTTGTCATGAGGCAGGTTTAAAATGGTGACAAGAACAAACATCTACACACAGGTGTTGCAAAACAAAGCATAGGCCATAAATGCTACGAAGTAAATGAAACCATGAAATGGTAATGGAATGGAAACTGCCACCTTGACATATCTGAATGACTAAAATAGACATTCGCCTACATGCAACAGAGAATCATAATTCACGTTTAAAATGAAAAAAAAAAATAGGAAGGAACATTCTGTTTGTTTGTGACCCCGTTGGTATACAGTATGGGTAAGCAAGTCAAAACTCTATAGCTTCTGTAGTAGGTTGCTGGGTCAGGACTTTAAACAATAGAGGGGCACACACAGCCTTTGTCTCTTACCAGGTATAAATGTACCATGTTCAGACAGACAGGGCATCAGTTCACACAGTTCTCTGAGAGATCTGGGAAACCACTGAAGTCAACATGGGCAAGGTAAACAACTGTTAAAAATATGAAATATTTAATTTGCCAACACTTTACATTGATACTGTGAACTCTATTGCACTGATAATTCTGTTAACTCTATTTGCACTATTCATGTTGTCTATAATTCACAATTTTATTGTTTCTTTTTATTTATACTGTTATTACCGTGTCTCTTGTTTTTATTCTGAGCCTTTGCAACGAAATTTCACTTAAAAGTACATTGGAAATGTGTTGTTGGATGACATTAAAGTCTGTCTATGTCTAAGTCTAAGTCTAAATATGTAAGGGGACAATGTAAGGATTGTAAGGAATTATCTTTTTACAGGTCATCTTCTACGAGGACAGGAACTTCCAGGGTCGCTCCTGGGAGTGCATGAGCGACTGCGCTGACTTTTCCTCCTACCTGAGCAGATGCCACTCCTGCAGGGTGGAGAGTGGCTGCTTCATGGCCTACGACCGTCCCAACTACATGGGAAACCAGTACTTCATGAGGAGGGGCGACTATGCTGACTACATGAACATGTGGGGATGGAACAGTGGTATCAGGTCTTGCCGTATGATCCCTATGGTAAGTATAAAACAGACATCTGTTATAATATAGTTCTATTAAGGGTGACACCCCTCCCAAAATGTGATATTAAGACATTCATTTCTTTTTGTTTTACAGCACAGAGGCCAGTACAGGATGAGGATCTACGAGAGGGAGAACTTCGGTGGTCAGATGCATGAGCTGATGGACGACTGTGACAACATCATGGACCGTTACCGTATGAATGACTGCATGTCCTGCAACGTGATGGACGGCCACTGGCTGATGTACGAGCAGCCCCACTACAGAGGCAGGATGATGTACTTCAGGCCCGGAGAGTACAGGAACTTCAGGGATATGGGCTGGAGCGGCTCCAGGTTCATGAGCATGAGGCGTATCATGGATTCCTGTTATTAGTTCTCCAGTGAACTAAATTACGGCGTATCATTATGTGCTAATTGTACATTGTAAATTCAATAAATGATATAACTTTCTAAATTCTGGTGTCATAGTTTTTATTTAATTTGTATAACCTTTTTAGCTATGAAAATGTTCACTAATTAACTAATTACAAGCAGTAAATGCCATTAGATGCCTGTAACATTGAAATCCATTTAAGTGCTAATGTCCACTTAAATCATAGTCACAGTTAGTTCTTTAATTTCTGTCATACAGAACATTAGCACACTCCCAGTACACATGGGAACACTTTATAGCAAACTTACTATATACAATACATAATTTCAGGTCAAACATGCCTCTGTACAAAATTTACAAAATTGTGCATCAAATTGCAGAATAAAACTAATTTACAGTCATATAATCAAAATTTCAATATTATTGAGACAGCATGTTGGGTTAAATGTGTCTGTTTGTTTGATTGTTTTTTGTTTTTCATGTTGAAATGTCCCATTTTTAAAATGTAAAGGTAGAAATTAAGAAAACTAAAATTAGTTTGTGTATGCTTGGCTACTTTTCTGTCCTCCTTCCTTCCTTTGGCTACTACTATAATAACCAACTTAAGAGTGCAAGATAGGTGCGGCATAAGAACTAAACTAAATTGGCTTGAAGACTGGAGGGTGGCCGGTTCAAGCCCAACATGGCTCAGTCAATACAGGAACAGCTATCTCCTCAACAAAACAAGCTAACATAAAGAAGGTCCTTTTCAGGACTGAAATGTAGTTATTAGCTTGTTTCTCTAAAACTGGAAAAGCAGCATTGCAGAATGAATTATATATGATGAGACGGAGAGTGGGTGGTGGTCTCGTACCACTGCAACCATAATAAACAGTCCCATGATGGCGAGTTGCTGTACAGCTCCCCTGGAAATCACTACCATGGTAGCCACAACTGTCCCAGCTATGTAACGGGACGGCTACAGAGAGCCAGTCCACAATCATTAAACCTGCAAGCCCCAGAGAAAACACCCAGCTTGTGTTATGGAATTTTCTATCCTTTGGTTACACAGGGCTGCGCATGGGTCTTGGCGCCATAGACGGTGACAGCACTAAATCATATCAGAGAAGACGCTCCCTCTTTTTGGTATCAAATCAAATCAAATTTTATTTGTATAGCCCAAAGTCACAAAATACATTTGCCTCTGAGGGCTTTACAATCTGTACAGGGAGTGACACCCTCTGTCCTTAGACCCTCGGTTCGAGTGAGGAAAAAACTTGCCCACAAAGAACCCTTTTAACAGGGAAAAAAGGTGGAAGAAACCTCAGGAAGAGCCACAGAGGAGGGATCCTCTCCCAGGACGGACAGATGTGCAATAGATGTCACGTGTACAGAACAAATCAACACAAACATATTGTACAATTACAATGAATGATAAAATGACCACAGTAGCAGATATGGTAGCAATAATGACAGTAATAATATATGTAGTGGACATTGTGCAGGATCACAGCAGCAGCCACGATCCACGAGAACCTGCTGGACGACAGAGCACAAAAACTCCGGGGAAGTTCGGTTAGTAGCATGCATTAATGAGACATGTATGTCCACTGATGGTGAGAGAGAAAGAGGGAGAGAGAGGGGGAGTCCTATGGCAGCATAACTAAGGGATAACCTGAGCCAGCCCTAACTATAAGCTCTATCAAAAAGGAAAGTCTTAAGTCTACTCTTAAAAATGTTGACCGTGTCTGCCTCCCGAACCCGGAATGGTAGTTTGTTCCACAGAAGAGGAGCCTGATAGCTGAAAGCTCTGGCTCCCAATCTACTATAGACTATAGGAACCACAAGGAACCCAGCATCCTGAGAGCGCAGTGTTCTAGAGGGGTAGTAGTGTACTATGAGCTCTTTTAGATATGATGGTGCCTGACCATGAAGAGCTTTGTAAGTAAGGAGAAGAATTTTAAATTCTATTCTAGATTTGATAGGTAGCGAATGCAAGAAGGCCAAAATGGGAGAGATGTGCTCTCTGATCTTGGTTCCTGTCAGAACACGTGCAGCAATATTCTGAATTAACTGCAAAGTCTGTTACGGGAATTTTAAAGAAAAACCCTTAAATAAGGAGGACTGGATTCAAAGTATCAAAGTTTAAGTTGAATTTATTGTTCTTGTACAAGAAGGAGCGTTTCACAGTGCAACACACAAAAGGGGTTACAGAGAAAAGGCTCCCTGTGGAGCACTACCAGTTGGTTCTTATACAATCGATAGTGGGCTGTCTTAAAACTCTGCAAATTGTTAACAGATAATTTGCATATATAGCATCTAAACCTTTTTCCTTAATCATTAGTCAGTATATCCCCAATCTAAATGTCACCTCTATGACCTGTCTCTGGCCCTTGTTCTGTTCTGGAATTCCTCTATCTATACATTAACCTGAACTTTACCTTACCCTGCCAGCCTCAGCAAAACATTTATAAGGGAAATGCCCTTCAGGACATGTAATAAATAGGAACAAACACACACATCGTATAATTTAAAACATCTGAATGGCAGTATAATCCTAATTTTTATAACAAAGTCCTAAGAGACTTATTGGAGCAACCTGATAGTAAAGAGTTACAATAGTCCAGCCTAGAAGTAACAAATGCGTGGACTAGTTTTTCTGCATCCACTTGAGATACGATGCGTCTGATTTTGGCGATGTTACGTAAGTGGAAGAATGCAGTCCACGAAATTTGTTTTATGTGGACATTAAAGGACAAATCCTGATGAAAAACAACTCCAAGATTCTTTACGGTGGAGCTGGAGGCCAGGGTGATCCCGTCTAGAGTAACTAAGTCTCTAGAAAGAGAGTTTCTGAGGTGTTTGGGTCCAATTGCAAGAACTTCAGTTTTGTCTGAATTTAACATTAGAAAATTGTAGGTCATCCAACTTTTTATATCCTTAAGGCATGCTTGGAGTTTAGTTAATTGATTTGATTCATCAGGCTTGATCGATAAATATAATTGGGTGTCGTCAGCATAACAATGAAAATTGATAGAGTGATTCCTAATAATGTTCCCTAAAGGAAGCATATATAAACCAAATAGAAGTGGTCCTAGTACAGAACCTTGTGGGACTCCATGACAAACTTTGGTATGCATGGAGAATTCATCATTGACGTGAACAAATCTAAGAAATACGACTTAAACCAGCTTAGGGCGGTTCCTTTGATGCCAATTTGATGTTCCAGTCTCTGTAAGAGAATTTGATGGTCAATGGTGTCAAATGCGGCACTAAGATCTAACAGTACAAGTACAGAGATGAGTCCTTTGTCTGATGCCATTAGGAGGTCATTTGTCACTTTGACTAATGCGGTCTCTGTGCTATGATGCACTCTAAATCCTGACTGAAAATCCTCAAATAGACTATTGTTATGGAGAAAGTCACACAGCTGATTAGCTACAGCTTTCTCAAGTATCTTAGAGAGAAAGGGAAGGTTTGATATCGGTCTATAGTTGGCTAAGACCTCTGGGTCTAGAGAGGGCTTTTTAAGAAGAGGTTTAATTACAGCTACCTTAAAGGACTGTGGTACATAACCTGATAATAAAGACAGATTAATCATATCCAATAAAGAAGGACTAACTAGAGGGAAAACATCCTTGAGCAGCCTGGTTGGGATGGGGTCTAAGAGACAGGTTGACGGCTTAGATGCAGAAATTATTGAAGTTATTTGATGAAGGTCGATGGGAGAAAAAGAGTCTAAATACATATCAGGTTTTACAGCTGTTTCTAAAGTTGCTGTATCAGAAAGCAGATCAAAGCCTGTTGAGGGCAAGAGGTGATGGATTTTGTCTCTAATAGTTTAATTTTATCATTAAAGAAGCTCATGAAGTCATTACTACTTAGACCTAAAGGAATAGATGGTTCAATAGAGCTGTGATTCTCTGTTAGCCTGGCTACAGTGCTGAAGAGAAACCTGGGGTTGTTCTTATTCTCCTCTATTAATGAAGAGTAATAGGCTGCTCTGGCATTACGGAGAGCCTTCTTGTATGTTTTGAGATTATCTTGCCAGACTAGACGAGATTCTTCCAGTTTAGTGGCACGCCATTTGCGTTCAGATTTACGCATTTACGAGTCTGCTGGCTATACCATGGTGCTAACCTCCTTTGTTTAATTGTCTTCTTTTTCAGAGGTGCAATAGAGTCTAGAGTTGTCCGTAAAGAGCCTGTAGTACTATCAACAAGATGATCTATTTGTGAGGGGTTAAAGGAAGCAGACAGGTCCTCTGTTGAGACATGGCATTGAATTCAATGCTGAAGGAATCACTTCCTTAAATTTGGCTACAGCACTATCAGATAAACATCTGCTGTAAGAGTTTCTGCAAAAAGGCTTATAGTCCAGTAATATGAACTCAAAGGTTATTAAAAAATGGTCAGACAGAAGAGGATTCTGTGGAAAGACTATTAGATGATCAATTTCGATGCCATATGAGAGAACAAGATCAAGAGTGTGGTTCAGACAATGAGTCGGTTTATTTACACTCTGACAGAAGCCAATTGAATCTAATAGAGAGATAAACGCAGTACTAAGACTATCATTGTGGTTGTCCACATGAATATTAAAATCACCTACAATAATTACTTTATCTGTTTTAAGGATCAAGCCTGATGAAAATTCTGCAAATTCAGATAAAAATTCAGAGTAAGGACCTGCAGCTCGATATACTGTAACAAATAAAATTGGCTGCGATGTTTTCCAGGTTAGGTGAGTGAGGCTAAGAACAAGACTTTCAAATGAATTATAATTTAGTTTAGGTTTAGGATTTATTAATAGACTTGAGTCAAATATGGCTCCAACTCCACCACCTCGACCGGTACTTCGAGGAATATGAGTATTACAATGACTGGGAGGAGTGGATTCATTTAAGCTAACATATTCATCCTCCTGCAGCCAGGTTTCAGTGAGACAAAATAAATCAATATCATAGAGAGATATTAATTCTTTGACTAAAACAGCTTTAGATGACAAGGACCTGATATTCAGAAGTACACATTTAATTGTCTTATTTTGGACTGTTGGAGATGTTGATCTAATTTTTATTAAGTTTTTATGATGAACTCCTCTTCTGTTTGTTTTATCTTTAAATAATGTAGGTGGACGGGGGGCAGACACAGTCTCTATACTAAAGGACTGGGTGGGCAGCTGCTCTAATGGAGGCACAGAGAAGCGTGTAAGACTGCAGCTCTCCTTCCTGGTCTCAACTCCGGGCTCACGGTTTTGGTCGACTAATAAACTTTTTACAGGTCCATTTTACAGGTATGCTAGACCGCTGTTTGGATTTCTGAAGGAGTGCAGGTGCCAGCCTATCTCAAAGTATCTCAAAGGTGACCAGGGTCGAAGAAACTGAATGTTGGCCTCCTAGACATAACAGATAGCTAACTGTTGACGTTGTGTTAAAATGAACAGACAACGGTGGCTTCAGACTAGAATGTGCTGAAGGTGAACACTAACATGGGTAAAAACATTCCCTTTGACTATTTTTGGGCGTATAGTATTTGTGGCATCATCTGTAAGGGTTAAATAAGTCTGACTACCAGCATGAGTTTGGCAGAATAGAGACTCATATGCATACCTCATTGTATGTGAGGATGTCTTTGATTCTCCTTGATCAAGCTTCAGTAAATATTACATCATAAGACATCAGAGGCTCCTGAACACTTTATTCCTTCCTGACCTGGTGCCATTGATTTCAGCAATTTCTCCACAACAGCTTGTAATTGAGGACAATGCAAAAAAAAGGTGTTGGAGAGAGAGTTAGAAGCTTTGACAAAGCTGTTTACTCATGACTGCCATGAGCCTGTTAAAGTGGCTTCATCCTGGGACAGGCATCATCTGTGGAGGTGCCTCTAGGATGAAACATTGGAGCAGGCAGATGCCCTGGTTGTTGCCCAGTTAGAACATTGCAACATCAGTGGACAGTGAGATGGAGGGTCACAGCCAGCTACCCCAACCACCAAATGTTGCTACACAAAGACACAGTCTCAGGGCCCTCGTCTCTAAAATTGCTTGTTTTGCACCCCAAAGCACCTCAGGAAGCCTACGCAGTTACAACAGCCACCATGAAGTATGCAACAAGTAACCAATCATCCTTTACAGAGGATGACTTTATTGATATTATTGTTCCTGTCACTTCTTCCTCCTCCTAACGCAATTTCATCCTTCCTCCCAAAAACCACAGAAGACACCACATACTATTACCCCCAGACTCACCGCCCTCCCCTGCCTCACCCCCTTACCTTCATCTTCCTCTTCCTTACCACATCCTCCACCTACTCTGTGTGTGGCAAAGGGAGATGATTCCATCCTGGACAACCACAGAGCTGAGTGACCTGTTACAGGATGATCCAGATGTGGTCCCTTCGACTCATCCCAACATCTCTGGAGATAGAAATGTGGATGTCACCCCAGCCAGGGTCTACAAACTCAAAATGGCAGACCCACTGGACATGTTAACACAGCTAGAAAAATGCAGGATTGGGGTCTCTATTGGAGTCATTATCAGGGACTCAAAACTGGCCAAATTTCTGCCTTTCAAGAGTAGTGATTTTCAGGACTGTTCAGGGGCCAAATTTGCACACACTGAGTCCCTGATTAACAAAGCAACTGTCTCCAATAAGGTGGAGAAAATTATTTTGTCATTTGGCCTAAAGAAACAGAAACTTCCTCTGTCCTTATTCTGCTTGACTCATCAGCTACCTTTGACACAGTTAACCAATGCATCCTTCTCTCTATGCTCTCAAACATGGGCATCTCTGGCTTGTTTTTTTCTGGTTTGAATGCTACCTCACAGGGCACTCTTTCTTTTACACGTTGACATCAACATCAAAAATCCAAACTTTTCTTATTATTGCTTCATGAATATGTCTTTGTCGCACTGTACCTTGACTGTCAGCAAAATGACTGAAAGCCTCTGGATTGTGAAACTGGATACAATGTATCTGAGTGGCATGAACCATAAGTAGGCTAACTGTAGCAGAGGAAAAAACAAAATTTTAACTGAACTTGACTTGAACAAATTTTGATGTTGGGATACTTGACAGAACAGTTTTCACCCAATGTGTTTAGAATGCCTGGTGAGGTATATGCTGCATATAGAATATGCCAAATCATTCAAACCCTAGGTCCCTTATGATATATATTGTTTTATGTCTTGTGTCATGTCTCATCATTTTATACACATTTCTAACATATTCCAAAATTTAATTTGACTTTGAGTGCTTTGGAATGTTTGGGGTATCTACGCCCCCCTTATTATTATTATTATTATTATTATTAAAGATATGTTTTTGGCCTTTTCAGGCTTTATTTTGATAGAGACAGCTGAAGAGGGACAGGAATGTGGGGAGAGAGAGAGATGGGTAATGACATGCAGCAAAGGGCCACAGGTCGGATTCAAACCCTGGGCCACTGCAGCTAGGACTGAGCCTTCGTACATGGGGCAGATGCTCTACCAACTGAGCTAATCGACACCCCTACATCCCCCTTATTTACCATTTATAAGCACCACAGTTAATCAGTGGTTTATAACACACTATAATGTAGTTGCAAGCAGATATAAGTATTTATTAATAAATATTATGAAAACCATACCTTGGTTACATGGTTGTGGGCACATGTGGGCACCTATAAATGGAGTCTGCTGTACAGTATAATGAATACAGTTAAACATTGCCGTAATAACATAAAATGAGTCTTCACAGAAGACGTTGTTCACAAATAAATGTACATTACATTAAATTACATAAAGTGTACTCATAGCTGCGTACAACTACATTGTATACATAGGAATGTCTGTTGTGTGTTTTGGTCAGTCTCTAAATCCACTCACCAATCCGAGGGCTGCACAGTGTTTGAAATGTTAAAAGAGACCATTGTTTGTTACTCTTTTTTGAAGCTTCAAAAATGCTCATTGTATTGACTTCCCTGTGGAAAAATCCATTCTAAAGTCTTTTAGGGGACCCAGTTGTAAATGTAACAAATACCCCTCAGCCCTCTATAGGCCTCTGCACCATGTTGCTGGTTCAGGATTTTACACAATTGGAGCCACAGATTCTTTGGGTTTGCTCAGGTATAAAAGTGACAGTTAAAACAGGACCACCATCAACGCATCAGCATCGCAGTTCTCTGAAGAACTAACACAACATCCATAACCATGGGCAAGGTAAGCACACTCATCTCACCAACTGTTTTTGATTGATTAATCAATTACATCAATATAATTCCTTATATTTTGGCCTTTTTCAGGTCATCTTCTACGAGGACAGGAACTTCCAGGGTCGTTCCTGGGAGTGCATGAGTGACTGCTCTGACTTTTCCTCCTACCTGAGCAGATGCCACTCCTTCAGGGTGGAGAGCGGCTGCTTCATGGCCTACGACCGTCCCAACTACATGGGAAACCAGTACTTCATGAGGAGGGGCGAGTACTCTGACTACATGAACATGTGGGGATGGTCTGACTGCATCAGGTCTTGCCGTATGATTCCCATGGTACGCCAGGATTTTCATTCTCTAGATAGTATTTCCTTCACATATCTTTGAACAGTTGTCTGATCTTTTGTTTTTCATATATTTTCTCTACAGCACAGAGGTCAGTACAGGATGAGGATCTACGAGAGGGAGAACTTCGGTGGTCAGATGTATGAGATGATGGATGACTGTGACAACATCATGGACCGTTACCGTATGAACAACTGCATGTCCTGCAACGTGATGGACGGCCACTGGCTGATGTACGAGCAGCCCAACTACAGAGGCAGGATGATGTACTTTAGGCCTGGAGAGTACAGGAACTTCATGAACATGGGCTGGAGTGGCTCCAGGTTCATGAGCATGAGGCGCGTGATGGACTCTTGGTACTAAATGCTCTCTGACTCTGTGAAATATCACCAAAATAAGTAATTGCTGCACTAAGAAAATAATAAAACTTTTTTGACAAAATGTTTTTACTTGCATCATTTATTACAGTACTTGATTGTGGGAGCTGTTAGTGCACATCTTCTACATACTTGGCATGTTATTACATCCAAAGAATATTCTTTACTCATGAATGATAAGATGGATATTGATTGAGATTACCTCTCAAACCCAAATTTGGAGATTGTTCCACAGAAGAGGAGCTTGATGACTAAAGTCCCAGTCTACCTCTGGAGACCAGGAGACCGAACGCAGTGTTCTACTGGTGTATTAGGGTACTATGAGCTCTTTAAGGTATGATGGTGTCTGACCATGAAGAGCTTTATAAGTAAGGAAAATTATTTCAGATTCTGTTCTTTATTTTACAGGTAGCCAATGCAAATAAGCGAAAACGAGAGAATGCTGATGCTGTCAATACACATGCTGCAGCATGAATCAACTGCAAAGACCTAAGGGAGTTATTGGGACAACCTGATTATGAGGAGTTGCAGAAATCCAGCCTAGAAGCAATGTTACCTTTTATTGTGTTTTGTAATGTTATGTAGGTAAAAAAAAGACCCATCGGCAGCAACGAGCTATAGGGCTTCTTTGAGGAAGTGTGTACTTCTAGCTGCCTTTGGCGTCTTCCACTGACAGTTGGTGTGTCTGTTGACCATCTGCCAGTTTTAGGCAGGTGTGAAGAAATGAATCAATTCACAAAATGCAAAGTGAGTAAACAAAAGAAAAATCTAAATCAAATCAATATTTGGTGCTACGCTTTGCCTTCAACAGCATTAATTCATATAGGTACACACACAAAGTCAGGGATTTTGTAGGATTATAGTCAGGTGTATGACCAGCCACTTATATCAAACAGGTTCTAATACTGTAATCATCAATTTTACATGTAGGTTGAAACACAGTCATTAACTTAAACAGAAACAGCTGTGTAGGAGGCTTAAAACTGGGTAAGAAACAGCCCAACTCTGCTCCCAAGGTGAGGTTCTGGAAGACAGTTTCATGTCACAGATCATACACAAGACTGCACAACAAGACACAAGGACACAAAGACACATACTGCATCAGCAAGTTCTCTCTCAGACAAAAAATTCAAAGCAGACTTGGGTTTCAAGATGTGCTGTTCAAGCTCTTTTGAAGAAGCACAAAGAAATGGGCACGTTGAGAATTGTAGGCAACACATCACACATCAAGCTTATTTCCCTTTGAAATCGGAAGATGTCCGGCAGTGCCATCAGCTTAGAACTAGCAGAAACAGAAAGGTACACCCATCTACTGTCTGGAGAAGTCTGGCAGCCAAAAGGCCATCCTCTGACATGGAAACAAGGCCAATGGACTCAACTATGCACAAAAAGATAGGAACTGGTGTGCAGAAAAATGCACACCATCAGTCCAGAGCACCTCATGAAAATCTGAAATAATTGGTCGTAGCAGAAGACAGTTTGTTTGCCGAAGGGCTGGAGAGCGGTGCACTAGTGTCTGCACGCAACAGGGAAGCATGGTGAAGGTTCCTTGCAAGTTTGGGGCTGGATTTCTGCAAATGGAGTTGGAGATTTGGTCAGGAATACAGAAATACAGGCAGATACTCATCCATCATGTAATACCATCAGGGAGGTGTATGATTGGCCCCAAATGTATTCTGCAGCAGGACAACAGCTGCAAACATCACTACAACTCAGCTATTAATTTTGCAGAGCCATATTCCAACTGGGATGGGTACATTTTAATCTCCATTTCAATGCAATACATTTTTTTGTAATTTCAAAAAAATGCAAATGTGGGCCTTATAGCTAAGCAAGTTAGTTACCCAGGAAATAAATGGGGTCCAACAAGACACCATGTACACCACTTTCTAAATAAACAGATGGAACTTTGACCCAAATGTTGACCCATCTGTCATACTGTACATAAACGGAAAGTTGAAACCCTGGAAATGATTTGTAAATTTAAACCACTGTGTAAATAAATAGAAATATTACCTCTTACATATTATGAAATATTATGGAGAGTTCATTTGCAAATGCATATGCAATTTGTTTTTAAAAGTCTTGGTCCTACTCTGAGCCAGTGCGGAGGGGCAGTAATGTATTACAGTAATAAAATTACTGTCACCAGTAACATGTAGTCTGATAAAATTTCAAAAATAATATTGCATTCACCCCTTGTAACTTTTTACAACTTTACTTTTGTTGTCATGCCCCTACTGATTTGAAATACAATTATCCAATCACATCCCAAAATTCATTTTCATAATCACTGTGCAATACCTGTACATTATAATTTATTTATTTATGATTGAACTTAAGTTGGCAAGTCATCTGTTGAAAAAAAAAAGAGGAAAAACGCGGGAACTGAAAACTCTGAGTAATTCATTATTATTTGGAATTTTTCAGATTTGATTGAACTTGGTTTTGTAAGTCATAAAAGAAGTGGGGAAAATACTGGATTTGGGGGGTGGGAGCTACAGGTGAAAAAAAAACTATAGGCTACTATTTGCAGTGGCATGCAGCGTTTGAGTTAAACTGACTTCTTTTAACAACACTGAAGAATTGAAACAATGTAGGCCTATACACTGATATGTCATAGAGAATTACTGGCTACATGCATGTTGTTGAAGTAACAAGAAGGGACTATTTCCCACGGCGGAAGAAGACTGTCAATTGCAACCTATTGAAATCGGCGGAGGGATAC
Organism: Miichthys miiuy; assembly: GCA_036365135.1. Taxonomy (NCBI): domain Eukaryota; kingdom Metazoa; phylum Chordata; class Actinopteri; family Sciaenidae; genus Miichthys; species Miichthys miiuy. The sequence goes on from CM071612.1 coordinate 25,070,140, forward strand.
TGCAAGTGCAAGTTCAATTGACTGCATGGGGAAAAAAAAAAACTTCACTTGGTTTCGAATCGGAGTCCGCAGACGAGACGGCTTAAGAGGGGTTTCATCTTCGCTTGCAAAGTCTTTACCAAGTAAGTTAACAATCTCTAAATAGATATATGTCAACTAAACGCGACTATTTGATTGTAAGATGGTAACTGCAGTCTCTGATATGGTGGACAGTGGACACTAACCGACTATGCTTTTGGTAAAAAGTGAAATGTTGATGTAACTAGTTAGTGTAGTGTTGCAACGTGACCGCAATATTATTTTTTTTTTAAATATTTCATAGATGAGGTTATTGGCTCAATTTCCCCACCCTTGAACTGCACACACGTTAGCTATCCAAAATAGTTAGCTAACCTTCATGTCTACACACTCTCTGTATTAAGCCTAAATTTGGTCTTGGCCAGTAACTAATAAAATGTGTCTGGTAAGGTTTTGATAGCTAACTGACGGTGTGCCGGTAATGAAGTGTGAGGGTAGATTATTAACTGGATTAACTGGTCAACCCAGCTCGCGTTTTCTCCTTTTCCCCGGGACTGTGCGTTTCTCCCAACCTTTGTTCCAACCTCTCAATAATCCGACAATTTTCCCTTACATTTCCTGCTTTAGCCTCAGAATTTGACCTAGAATAACAGTAATTTCTCTTGTCAATGGGAAATTGTCGGATTAATGCGAGGTAGGAACAACACACTTCACAGAATACTGTATGAAGTCCATCATCATCCAGCTTCTGCTGATGTAGAACAGAACTGAGAACTGTTCTCACCAGGCGGATCATCCTTTCCCACACACCACCATGGTGTGAGCCTGCTGGTGGATTAAGACTCCAATGGATTCCAACCTGTGAGAGAACTCCTCGAATCCTGTCCTGATTCAAAGCAGTTAGAGCCTGTTTCAGTTCTCTGTCTGCCCCAATGAAGTTAGTGCCATTGTCTGATGTGAGGTGTGCCACCTGACCGCTTGCAGGTTGACCTTCCTCTCCTAACTTCAACTGGTCCAAAGTAATCTACTCCTGTGTTGGTAAACGGTGGTAGATCAGGAAGGATTTTCATCTTTGGCAGATCCGCCATTTTTTGTTCCACTGCTCTTCCATTGTAGTGTCTACAAAAGATGCATTCCCCAATGATCTTCCTGACAGCTGAATTGGCGTTTGTGATCCAAAATTTCTTCCTAATCTTCGACAGTGTGTGAGTCCGCCCACTATGGCCCAGATTCTAGTGTGCTTGTCTAAGAATGAGCATAGAGGTCCACAGAATTAATTAATAAATTCTTAATTAACCACAGAAGCCTCCAACTGCTTCTTCGAGCAACTCTGTGCCAACAACATGGCCTTTACTCTGAGGACCCAGGCAACTGCTCTCTTGAGCCTCCTCCAATCAGAAAAGTATGTAATGAGCTGGTCAGTAGGACTAGAGATGTCACCCACACTGATGGTATTTACTGTTACCTCTTTCCTGACCTCTTGGTCATCAGAGTCCATTGAGACGTCCATCACAGTTTTAGGCCAGTCCTCCTCCTGCTTCCAAAGAAAAGTCAGAGACCTTCATTCCCCTCGATGCATCATCCACTGGATTGTCTTTGGAACTGACATGCCTCCATTGTGAGGGTTCAGATGCTTCTCTGATGATCGAGATTCTGTTGGCCACAAACCTATGAAACCATCTGTCCTCGTTGTTAAAATAATTCAACACTGAAGTGCTGTCCGTCCAAAAGACTGAATCCTCCACCTGGAAGTCCAACTCTGCCTTCAGCAACAAGTCCACTCTGACAGCAAGGACAGCTGGTTAGAGACTGTTGTTTCACCTCCATCTTGAACCTGAAAGAGTCAGTCTCAACACACCATTGTAAACCCAGAGCCCTTTCCACTGGAAGTTTATCCTGGTCCAGATCCAACTCTGTCTGAGGTTTCTTCCAGCTTTTTTCCCTGTTAAATGGGTTTTTTGTGGGCAAGTTTTTCCTCACTCGAACCGAGAGTCTAAGGACAGAGTGTGTCACTCCTTGTACAGATTGTAAAACCCTTAAAGGCAAATGTATTTTGTGACTTTGGGCTATACAAATAAAATTTGATTTGAATTGATTTGATCTGACATAGCCTGTCTTGTATTACATAAAGCAAACAATGTATAATGGTTCACCAAATGATGCTCCCAAACAAGACAAACAGACAAGTACAAACGGGATGCGATGGCGTGTCACTGCAGAGTGCTATGGTGGCCATGCTGTGAAGTGTCCCTTGAATTTTGACTAAATCGGCAACAGTGTCACCATACTTCATGGTGCAAACCACACGTAGCTACTTTCCTTTCATCTCTGCATTTCAAAAAACATCAAAAATCTCATCAGATCAAAGTCCATATTTCCACTAGTCTAACTTCCATTCCTTGTGTTTCTTAGTCCAAGCAGTTTCATTTTTTTCATACCTCCTTTATTTTGTATATGTATGTCTGTATGCTACTGGAAATTCAATTTCCTTGAGGGAGTCATCCCAAAGGGATCAATAAAGTGCAGTCTAAGTCTCTAAGTCTTCTTCTTGTTGTTGGTCTCCCTCAGTAGTGGTTTCTATGCAGAAATTCGACCATGAAGACCTGATTCACACAGTTTCAACAGTTCATGTAGAGATGTGTCTGCTACTTGAACCCTGTGAAGCATTTATGTGGGCTCTAATCTGAGGTCACATTGTTGAGAGCCAGTTTCATCAAGGTGTTTGATGGTTTTTGTATCTGCCCTTGACTGACTATCATGTCTTAATGATGGACCGTTGATTCGCTTCGTTGAGCAGTTCTTGTCATAATATGGACTTGACTACAACAGTTGAATAGAGCTAGTTATTGTATGCCAACAGTACCTCTGAAGAACGCAAATGATGATCAAACACATTAAGAAGGCAAGAAATCCCACTAATTAACTTTTAACTGAAAATCCTACATCAAAGCAAAAGAAATCTAAAATATAAAACATTTTTCACTTTGTTTACACTTGTTTGTCACATAATTCCATGTTGTTGTTCCATGTGTTATTTCATAAGATGTCTTTTGTGATTTTTTTTTTTAATTTGCGCTAGTAGCCAGAGGATATGCTGTAATTTGAATTTCATTAAATAATATAACAATCCAATCTTTTAAATGATAACAGAAAGGTACTATATATTGTATTTTGTGTATGGATAATGTTTTACACCATTAAATCAAATAACCACAGAAACATGCCCCATACAGGTCATACAAATACTTTTAACAGGTCACATGAGCCAGCCTATTCATATATTGTGAGCATTGTTGGGAATGCTTTCTATAATGACAGAGGAGACCTTTCTAAAGACTGAAAATGGTCATAACCTCTGCATTCTATAGGCTTCAATAGATATTTGCCAAGTAAGGTGTTCTCTGTGGGGATGTGGACTGATTCTTTGCGTTTGGTCAGGTATAAAAGGAAAGAGTTAAACCAGGTAGGCATGCAGTTCAGGAACAAGAGCAACAGCACATCTGTAGCCATGAGCAACACCGACATGAACATGAGGGGCAAGGTAATTTAAAAAATATTTTTGAAATAAGCATAATTTATTCTTTACAAAATTACTTCACCTTATTTATCTCATGTTTTGTTTTCTAATCATTACAATTATCTCTTTTCAGGTCATCTTCTACGAGGACAGGAACTTCCAGGGTCGCTCCTGGGAGTGTATGAGCGACTGCTCTGACATGTCCTCCTACATGAGCAGGTGCCACTCCTGCAGGGTGGAGAGCGGCTGCTTCATGGTTTACAACCGTCCCAACTACATGGGCCACCAGTACTTCATGAGGAGAGGCGACTACGCTGACTACATGAACATGTGGGGATGGTCTGACTGTATCAGGTCTTGCCGTATGGTCCCCATGGTAGGCATAAAACAGCATCCATATACTTTAAAGTTTTCTTCCATGTCAACCACTACAAAACATGATATAATGAGATTAATTTGTTTTTGTTTTCTCCAAAAAAACAGTACAGAGGCCAGTATAGGATGAGGATCTACGAGAGGGAGAACTTTGGTGGTCAGATGTATGAGATGATGGACGACTGTGACAACATCATGGACCGTTACCGTATGAACAACTGCATGTCCTGCAACGTGATGGACGGCCACTGGCTGATGTACGAGCAGCCCCACTACAGAGGCAGGATGATGTACTTCAGGCCTGGAGAGTACAGGAACTTCATGAACATGGGCTGGAGTGGCATGAGGTTCATGAGCATGAGGCGCGTGATGGACTCTTGGTATTAAATGTTCTCAGACTCCATGAAATACCACCAAATAAAGTAATTACTGCACTACCTTTTGACTTTTATCAATTCAATTCAGTATTTGATTTTTGAGAATGGAGGTAGACACATAAAGTGAGAAATATGGCAAGAATTACAGGTGAGAATAGATACATAAATAAAATTTAAAAAAACACCCTTGAGATGGTGTTGATCCATGCAGATCATATGGTAATGATATCAGTAAAAGTAAATAAATATTACAAAACAAATGAATTTGTTCAAACACGGGTGGGGCAATAGTGTTGTGGTCAGTAACCTCCTAGCCTCACAGCAAGAAGGTTACTGGTTTGAACCTCAGCTGGGGCCTTTCTTTACATGTTCTCTCGGTACTCCACAGTCCGCCCAGAGACTCTAAATTGCCCGTTTGGTGACCTGTCCAGGGTGTACCCCACCTCTTGCCCTAAGGTACTCATATAGATCAGGTCTAGTCCGCCCTTTTTAAAAGATATACAATCCAAGAGAACCTGTGAGATGCACAAAAACTCCAGTGAAGAAGTTAAGTTATTATTACTTGTATTAATGGGACATGAATGTGTTCAGAGGAAGATAAGGGCTCAGCTCATCATGGGAAGTGCCCCAGCAGTCTAGTCCTAACTATACTGTAAGCTCTATCAAAAAGAAATGTTTTAAAAATGCCTCCAGAATCCCAAATGGGAGTTTGTTAGTTTGTTTGATAGCTGAAAGCTCTGGCTCCCAATCTACTTTTGGAGACTATAGGAACAACAAGGAACCCAGCATTCTGAGAGCGCAGTGTTCTAGAGGGGTAGTAAGGTACTATGAGCTCTTTTAGATATGATGGTGCCTGACCATGAAGAGCTTTGTAGGTAAGCAGTAGAATTTTAAATTCTATTCTAGATTTAACAGGTAGCCAATGTAAGGAAGCCAAAATGGGAGAGATGTGATCTCTGATCTTGGTTCCTGTCAGAACACGTGCAGCAGCATTCTGAATTAGCTGCAAAGTCCTAAGAGACTTATTGGAGCAGCCTGATAACAAAGAGTGACAATAGTCCAGCCTAGAAGTAACAAATGCATCGACTAGTTTTTCTACATCCGCTTGAGATACGATGCATCTGATTTCTTGAAGTCTTAAAATTTGTTGTAAGTGGACATAAAGCAAACTTTAAGGTTTTTTCCCTTCTCTACCAGAACCTTGTGGAACTCCGTGACTGACTTCGGTGTACATGGAGGATTTATCATTAACATGAACAAACTGAGATCGATCTGAAAATTAAGACTTAAACCAGCAGTTCCTTTGATGCCAATTATACACTGAACAAAAATATAAATGCACTTTTGTTTTTGCTCTCATTTTTCATGAGATGAACTCAAAGATCTAAAACATTTTCTATATACACAAAATAACCATTTCTTTCAAATATTGTTCACAAATCTGTCTAAATCTGTGATAGTGAGCACTACTCTTTTGCCGAGATAATCCATCCCACCTCACAGGTGTGGCATATCAACATGCTGATTAGACAGCATGATTATTGCATAGGTCTGCCTGAGGCTGGCCACAATAAAAGGCCACTCTGAAATGTTCAGTTTCATCACACAGCACAATGCCACAGATGTTGCAAGTTTTGAGGGAGCGTGCAATTGGCATGCTGACAGCAGGAATGTCCACCAGAGCTGTTGCCCGTGAATTGAATGCTAATTTCTCTACCATAAGCCGTCTCCAAAGGCGTTTTTGTAACGGTCTCTGTGCTATGACGCACTCTAAATCCTAGCTGAAAATCCTCAAATAAACTATTCTTATGAAGAAAGCCTATGGGGTGAAATATGTGCCACAAGAAACTGAATTTGAATCATTTATATTTGAATTTAAATTGCTTAACTTGAATAATCGCACTAAAAACTGAATTTGAACCACATAATTTGAATTTGTATTGTTCAATTTGAATCATTGCATTGAAAAACTGAATCTGAATTGTAATTTGGAATTGAATTTATTAGTTTGGAACTGAACATTCAGTTCCCACAATTCAATTTCAATTTTCTGTGACAAACATCCGGGTAGTTCAGGCAGAGCAATCAAGCACAGATACACAGGACGCCTCTTCGGCCAATCAGCACCTACGTTTCTGAGCACGTAACATAGTGGTCATTTGTAACTTGCCACCCGCCATGAAACGGAGGAAGAACTGCTTTATTGCGTTATATTTTGAGTCTAGTGTTGCCACCCGTCCCATTTTTCCCAGAATTGTTCTCTTTTTTCATCAGCTGTCCCGGGGGAAAAGAAAATCTCTCCCGGGACACCATTTGTCCCATTTTTTTGGGAGGAAATGTAAAAACTTTATTTGGTTTCCTTCGTTCTGTAGTCCAGAAAGGTTCCCATGCTTCTGTAGCTATTTAACCGTCTGGGGACGGATTGGGTAGATCCGCCTAATCTGCTTCGTAAGTTTTACATATCTGTGACTATCTCTGAAACGGTTTATGATAGAGAGATGTTGTGTTTATTTTTTGTTTTTGTTTTTTTGCACTGTTTTCCTGAGATTCCGGTGAAGACTGAGATATAGGGTTTGTGTCTGTCCGACACTTCCTTGTTGTTCTATGCCACCGTGTAAAAGACCAATCGAAAAATAGATGTTTGGCAGACTGAAAGCGCAGCCAACGAATGGACAAACGTTACTAGGTGGGATATTTTCTTTTTCAACCAATCAGTGGATGTATCTATGACGTATTCTATCTAGCCAATCAAAGGACTCTGGGGTCTTGTGGGGGAGGGACAACAGAGAGAGAGAGCTGTGTGCATAGAACAGAGTGCAGGGGGCAGGGAGCACACAGAGCAGAGTGTCAGAGGGCCCAAAGTGACTGCAGAGTGACAGAATAACTTCATAAATACTATTTCTATTGAATGACAGGTTCCTCTCAACTTTCTGGAGGTCTTTGCTTAGCTAAGTGGCATTTCTGAGGAAAATGAGGCAAAAACGCATAGGACCTTTTTTTTTATTGAAAGGGCATTATTTTATTGTTCTTCGCAAATTTGGTTGAAAAATAATATTTTCATTCAAAAACAGATTCAGTAGTACTGTTTAAGGTGTGATTTTGAATAAAAAATGACATCTACTTTTTGTTTTTGAAATTCTTTAGTGTATTGTAGGTTTTCACTCATGCTTCCCTTATAAGCACATTACGTGAATACTTATGATAGCCTAGGTTCTCCTGAATCTATAGGTACCAAACACATGGTGTTCCTTATACAATAAGTATTGTTTATAAGCCCAAATGTTAAAGAAGTAAAAACAAGCTGAAAATGGCTCAGTCCCCAGAGGGTTAAACTCATCAAACCCTCAGAGTTCAGACTGTGTGTGTGACCCCTGAATGAATAAATGTATTAACTTTAATTTGTATCTGTCTCCTATGTCCGGATTTCATGTTCATTGGTCAGTCTGAACTTTTTTTTTTTTTCACAAATCCAAGGTGGCAACCCTATTTGAGTCATAAGTCGTGCGAGCGTAAACACATCTGCACGAGTAAATTGTTTCGTGTCACGCGTGCATTTTTTTAACTGCTGCGCGCACTTGTTTGATCTTTGTGCACATCTTAAGCAACCGAGCGAGTAAAAGACAACCTGCTCTTGCTCTCTCTCTCCCCTTTACTCTTTCGCGGTGGAGTTCTGCTCACTCGAAGCAAGGACTTTTGACAGTTTGGGGGCGGAGACCAAGGCTGACCCCCGGCCCTCTTATGATTGGTCATTTTCCAGTAAATAAGTGGTAGCGGTGGCAAAAAGGAGGAGGAGGAGGAGGAGGAGAGTTTCATTTAGTTAAAATACATGATACTACGTACGATAACATTTAACAACCGTTACAAAATGTGACAAAAGAACTCATGAAACTGATCATACATTTTTATTTAATTGAAATGAATCTTACATTGTGATAGTTGAAGCTGCGCTGAATATGTACCACAGTACAGGAGAAGGGGACAAGCTGACGCTTGCAGTTGCTATGGAAACTACCCATCAAAATAAAAAACATAAAGAAGCCTTACATAAAATGAAAATAAAAACCAGTAAAATGACATACTGACTAAATAAAATGAATCTGAATGAATAAATACATTTTTACAAACTTCAATTCATTCAAAACAACCCACATGCTACACATTTCTGGAAGTTGTCATCAGCAGAAAACTGAAAAAGCATTGAAATTTTATTTCAATTCATGAACACGCTCAAATCATAAGGCTACTGTATAGTATGCAGTAGTCAAACCAGCTGCATTTTCCGCTCTGATCTGTGACACTGGGAGACCAAAAAGCCCATTACTGTAAGTGCAAACAAAAGGTTAAGCGATGAGAATGCTAATGAGGTATCTAAGCTATGTCATCTCCAGGTAGAACAACTGTAAAAAGTTCTGTGAGAGAAGCGCCATCTCTTGGTCATACCCTGTAATTAAATGAATAGGTGGAGTTATAGTAAAAAATAGACATGCCCAGGAGAAGGAGGGGGGTCACTCCAGCCACAGAACTTGGCAGGCAGTTGGCTGGAAGTCAGCTGGAAGACGGCTGCCATTCAGCTGGCTTTCAACTTGAACGGGAACTTTTGAGTTGCTACTACTGTATGTTACTGCATTTAATAGAGTTCTTTTTACAGATATGGTCAGAAGAGGTCAGCAATCCCACTTGACTTGAGACTGGGATCTTGAGATCTTTAGGTGTCTGTAAACTATTGATAGAATTGAGAGGTTCAAGGATGGGATGATTTAGACTGCTGAGATGTATGTGAGCAAAGCAAAAGCATGAGAAAACGTCTAAAATGTTTCAAATTTGGGCTAACCATTGATCCTGAAAGAAGGATTTATATGCACAAATCAGCCCTGATGATGCCAAAATGCCATGCCAAGGTGCCAACGAGATAATCAGTGTTATTCAGTGGTCTGAATGTTATGGCTGATCAGTGAATATACATACTGTATATTACAATACATAAATATTATGGGAAATCAACAACTATCATTATTGTAATTCTGTACCAATGAAAGTTAGTTCTGGTCTGGTTATCAAGAGAGCTCAACTTAAAAGAAAACCCACATACAAATTGATAGCAGGTTAAAAAAGAACAACTTTTTAATTTGACAACACAAAACTCATCCAAGTGGCACATGAGATGACAGTAACAGCCCCTCCAGTGACTCCACCGCATGAATGATACCAACACCTGGATCACTCTGTGGCATCTGGCTTTGTAACCATTTAGGTTCAGGGTGGTCCATAGTCTAGGTTGGCGTTGAGCTGCAGAGAGGTGTGATGAGTGGTTTAACACAGCTGGTGTGTGTTGGCAAATCATGCTTTCCCTTTTTAATGCGATAGCATGCTGGACCTCAAGACAGGCTGCTACACACACACAGATGATTGTGATATATGAGTAGCAGGATTTGTTTAAGTGGACTTAAGTGACACGTACCTGAGACACACAAAAAGAAGTCGTGCTTTGTTGGTGCTGGAAGAGCTCAGCAAACTTGCTCCAAACAAATGTGCAGCAGAGAAAACATGCTGCAAATACAGAAATGTCCTGTAAGACAACAGAAGCTGTTTCTAGAGGACGTTTTTATGTTTTTCTTAGTGTACAATGTGCAAATTATGTTATTTGAAATATATAAATACTAAACTGTGCTGATATATTGTGCTGATATGATTTGGGTCTATCTTTGTTTATTTTGTCTTTTAATAAGTTGATAATGGTTGTCATTGGGGTGGCTGTGGCTCGGAGGTAGAGTGGGTCGTCCACTAATCAGAAGATGGAACCCCAAATTGCTCCTGAAGGCTGTGCCAATGGTGTGTGAATGTGTATGAATGGTTAGCTCCTCAAATTGATGAGCGATTGGCACCTTGCATGGCAGCCAATGCCATCAGTGTATGAATGTGTGTGAATGGGTGAATGAGATACGTACTGTAAAGCGCTTTGAGTGGTCGGAAGACTAGAAAGGCGCTATATAAGTACAGTCCATTTACCATTTACCCTTTGACTGAGTTTAAATTTCCTTCCATAATAAAATCCACATCAAGTTCACAATGATGCACTAAACTGTTAAACACCATCTGTTTATTATAATACATCATGAAGAATTATTTTACCATGATACCATAAATCAAATTGGTATAATGACTTTCAGTGAACAACCTCCATTATCAATGTTATCATGAACTGAAACAAAACAACTTTAGAATAATAAAAAAAAAAAGCTTTGTATTATGGGGTCTGTTGTGGAAATTTCTCTGCTGCTGGTGAAGAATGAAAGAGACTTCTGCCGGCCGACAAGGTTTTTTATTTTCACTTCTTTTTATTTAAACTCACTGTAACACAGTAACACTGCAGTGTTGGTGGAAAAAGAATAGATCGATCAGATGTTTCTTGGCAATAGGCTGCGCACTGACATGAGGGCCCAAATCTTCCCAATTATCTGATGTGTGTTTTGCAAGTGTGATGTGTGGGACTGAATGGTCTATGGTGTACACATCACATTGAATGTGTGTGAGAGAGACTGATATATCCCATTTATGTTGTGTCCAATAAATGTGTGTCAGTGTGAGTTTATCGAATCTCTCTCTCAACCAACCTTCCTCATATGGCTCATCAGGTCCTGGTGACACATGAGAGGTGCAATGCAGATCCTCTGGTGTCATGAAATCTATTGTAGCTGTTAAGACTGTTTTTCTAGCTATTGTAAGAAGCTCAGATGCAGTTGATGGTTGCAATTTCCATTGATATGCATACTGTAGGTCTGGGGTGTGATGAACAGTGAACAGAGTGTGAAAAACCTTTTTTTTCCTTCTCATTTCTTGTTCTTTTCCCTTCAGTTTTTTCTTATAATATTAAAAACTGGATGGCATCAACTTCTTTGGGACTCCAGCTTCACAGACCTCTAACAACACACAGCAACAGAAATTGGGCTTTATTTTCAAAAGGGCCCCTTACCTCTTAGTTTAATTTGGATTCTCAGTCACTGGTGTGTTCTTGGTCTGCAAAGAGGAGTTTCCGTGGAAGTGTGTTCCATCCACCCAGGTCACGAATATGTTTTTTAAAGTGAGGGATCCCCCTATTGGGAATCCAAACTCAGCTGTCCAGACATTTAAATATTTTAAACTTTTATCCCCATATTTCCTTCTCATAACATCCACAACCGGCCCCTCTGGAGGTCCGTTTGTCTGTTGGGTGTGTTTTTACATCTGGGTATCCTGCAGGATCTTGTATTTAGTTGCAAAGTTGAGTCTAGACATCACAATTTACAAACACAAAAGAACCTGGTATCTTGTATTAGGAAGGGGGAGGTTGGGCATCTCAAGTGGCTGAAACAAAGAAATTGAAATTACCATTACAGGTCAATAGCATACAATTACTACACCGTGAAAAAGTTGAGAAAACGTAAAATATCAAGGCAACATGATGCAAGAGATTTTTGAGTTTTCTCAACTTTTGCCTGCTGTTGTTGACTTAACTAAGGGTTTCAAGTTCTGCAAAGAGTTTTGCCAACTTGGATCTTCTTGTTCACCTAATTAGGATAACCCTAAGAGACTAATAATTGCTTGAATGTCATGTATTTCTACCTTCTTTAAACATGGATATTCTTGTTGAATAAATGTACAATTATTCCTTCAATGGCATATATTCCTAGATTCACCAAACACATTATGTTGATGATATTCTTGTTGAATAAACATACATTTTACCTTTTATAAATCAAGCAAAATTTATGTTGCTGTAATTTTATTTGAAAAATGCTCAATAGATGGATAATTATTAACAGACTACAGCTGAATGTTATCTGAAATATTTATTCAGCTTGACAGTAAACAGACAGGTTTACATTACATTACATTAAATGCACATACAGTCTGTGTGAATGCAAGGCCAGTGTGCACCTTTTTTCTCTCTCTCTCTCTTTTTGTCAAGTCACCTTTATTATCAATTCTGCCATATGTACAGGACATACAGAGAATTTAAATAGCGTTTCCCTTTTATCCCTGGTGCAAACAGCAGTAAACATGAAATATAAAATAAAGTATAAGATAAAAAATATATACAAGCTAAAAGATATCTAAGAAAGACAGTAGCAAATCTAAAAGATATAAACAGTATAAATATAAATATGTCAAATATGGCGATATGAACAGAATTAACAGTATAAACAGAATTAACACTGCTGGTTCTCGCCCGGAGGCTCCTCAATCTCCTCCCGGAAGGCTGGAGGCTGAAGAAGCTTTGGTTGGGATGGGTGGAGTGGCCTGCAATGCTAAGTGCTTTGCGGGCCAGGCGTGTGTTGTAAATGTCCTGGAGGGAGGAGGAGGCACCGATGATCTTCTCAGCTGCTCTCACTATGCTCTGCTATGCCGGCAGGATGCAGTGCAGCTGCCGTACCACACAGTGATGCAGCTAGACAGGATGCTCTCGGTGGTTCCACGGTAGAAGGTGCACATGGTGGACACTGGTGCTTGGGCTCTTCTCAGTCTGCAGAGAAAGTAGAGGCACTGCTGAGCTTTCCTGGCCAGTGATGCGGTGTTGCTGCTCCAGGAGAGGTCCTCAGTGAGGTGCACACCCAGGAACTTGGTGATGCTCACTCCACAGCAGCACTGTTGATGGTGGTCAGTGGAGGGTGCTGGGTGGAGGCTCTCCAGAAGTTGACAACAATCTTCTTCGTCTTCTCCACATTGAAAGAGAGATTGTTGTCTCTGCACCACTTGGCCAGTTGGCTCACCTCATCCCTGTAATTTGCCTCATCATTGTTGTTGATGAGCCCCACCACAGTAGTGTCGTCCGCAAACTTGATGAAGGGGTTGCTATTGTGTGTTGGTGTGCAGTCGTGGGTCAGCATGGTGAAGAGTAGGGGGCTGAGCACACATCCTTGGGGGGCCCCTGTGTCCAGTGTGATGGTGCAGGATGCGTTGCTGCCAACCCGGACTGCCTGTGGTCTTCCTGTCAGGAAGTCCAGCAACCAGTTGCACAGTGAGGTGTTCAGTCCTAGACAGTCCAGTTTCTGTATCAGCTGCTGGGGGATGATCGTGTTGAAAGCTGAACTAAAGTCTAAGAACAGCATCCTCACATATGAGTCCTTGTCTGTGATGAAAGCAAAAATGTTTCAGAAGGGTCTCTTGACTGGAGCTTGTGAATTTGCAAAATCTGCACTGCATGAAATCCACCCCTGAAACAAAGAGACACATATAGCACAAAGTCAGTTTTGCTAGAAGCACTTTCACAACAGTCTCTGTAATTTATAACACAACACAGCTCTATTTCCCCAATATATGATGTATTTCATTGAAGCCATGACAACTCCATCCATATTCAGTGACTGAATAGACAACGGCTGGATTTCAATAGTTTGTGAAAGCAACAAGTCATTGCTACAATACTGTGGCAATAGTGATAAAAGTATCTGGTCAAAAATAGATACCGATATGAAAAAAGAAATCGTTATCCTAATAATAATTTATACAATATCGCCAAACACTACTAGCCTGAAAGCTAACTGTATATGGGATAAAACAACCATTAATAACACAGAAGGAATCCCTAGATGCAGGAGCTGAATATATCAACCCAAAAACAGAGACAACAAGAAAAAGTGTGTTGGGAATCAGCTTATAATAATTTATGAACACAGTCTGTATATATGTATGTATGTATGTATATATATATATATATATATATATATATATATATATATATATATATATATATATATATATATATATATATATATATATATATATATATATATATATATATATATATAGAGAGAGACAGAGATCCTCCGAGCTCCGCTTCATATGTCTGCCCCATGAAAGTGTCTGCATGACGAGTCGCATTTGCATGCGGATTACAAAACAAGTTCTCTTAACAAATTTAGCCACAGCAAAAGTGCTGTAAACATGCCAGTCTGAGCTAACATAATTTAACAATAAGAGAAAATTGCTGGACAAGATGGCGGACAAGATTTTATAGATTGCATATTGCAAAGCCTTATTTTTGAGTCAGTTTAATTTGAAAACTCTAATGAGATCAACAATTACTAGTTACCATTTTTACAGTGTATAGTCTTTGACGGCCTAGTCATATGATTATATAACAGAGTAACACCGGCTTGTACAGCACTCTATATGTTGCTCGGTCAGGATTTAAACAATGGGGGCCCACTGACTCTCTAGGGTTTGGTGAGGTATAAAAGCAGGGTGACACCAAACAGGACAGCAGTAGCAACAGCAGCAGCTCACCCCAAGCACAAGTATGACCACTACTGAAATGAGCATGGGCAAGGTATTTTATTTATTTATAGAGAAAATTCTGCAGATTTACAGCATCAAATTATATTAGTGCTTCTTCAGTCAATTAAAGTATCCCTCATTTTTCAGGTCATCTTCTACGAGGACAGGAACTTCCAGGGTCGCTCCTGGGAGTGCATGAGCGACTGCGCTGACTTTTCCTCCTACCTGAGCAGATGCCACTCCTGCAGGGTGCAGAGTGGCTGTTTCATGGCCTACGACCGTCCCAACTACATGGGAAACCAGTACTTCATGAGGAGGGGCGACTATGCTGACTACATGAGCATGTGGGGATGGAACAGTGGTATCAGGTCTTGCCGTATGATCCCTATGGTAGGTATAAAACAGACATCTGCCTATTACAGTTGACATCCCTTACAAAACTTGACATACAGATATTAATTTCTTTTCTTTTTTTCAAAACAGCACAGAGGCCAGTACAGGATGAGGATCTACGAGAGGGAGAACTTCGATGGTCAGATGTATGAGCTGATGGACGACTGTGACAACATCATGGACCGTTACCGTATGAACGACTGCATGTCCTGCAACGTGATGGACGGCCACTGGCTGATGTACGAGCAGCCCCACTACAGAGGCAGGATGATGTACTTCAGGCCCGGAGAGTACAGGAACTTCAGGGATATGGGCTGGAGCGGCTCCAGGTTCATGAGCATGAGGCGTATCATGGATTCTTGTTATTAGAGCACCAGTGAACAGGCGTATTATAGACATGTGGTAGACATTTTCATATTGAAATTAAAAAAATGAAAGAAAACAAAAACTTGATCCTGTGGCTTTTTTTCTGTTCTTTCATCCAAACACAAAAAATTACTTTAAGTTTAAAGTTGTTTTTATTGTAATATGAGGTGTACTGTCAGTGGTATCATTTAAGAAGTTCAGAATAGGTATTCAAATAGAAACACAACACTTTGTGAAGGTGCAGTGTTCTATTTCAACCTCTCAAAACACCCAGGCATAGCAAGCAGCAACCTCCATGGCTGAGAAATAAAGTCAATGTTGAAGTGCCAAAAACTGTAACTCAAGCGTCCGCTCGAGGTTGGCTACAAAACATTTCAACCTTTATAAGTTCCTGTATTAAAATGTCCAACTTCACATGTTATAGCTAATTTCCCCGTTCAACTGTACTGACTACATTTCTATAGAATTTACCTGTTCAAATTATATTAAGGCTTAGTTATGCATATTTAACATTAAGACCGCTTTGATTAACAGGTAGGTGCAGATGGCTTCTTTGAGCACCCAGGCGTCATTCAGCCTGCCTCAGGTCCACCAATAATCCACATCCTTACTGATTTTTATATTAGCTGGGAGGCAGAAGAAGCAGAAATACAAACATGGTGATGGCGATCGCCACAGATTCAAAACAGCTCTTCAAAACCTGTGGATGATGCATGCATGCCTTGTCCATACTTTATACTGTCAGTGAAGTGTAGTCTGAAAAAATACTTGTAAAAAATATTTATAAACCCAAAACAAAATTATATGAACTAAAATACATACATACATACATACATACATACATACATACAAGTCCACACAAAAAAATATTGCTTCAATAACTCAAATTCAAGGAAAAAAAAGTAATAATACAATACAATATTCAACAATAGAATCTCTGTCTCAGTCTTATTTTAAAGTTCAACAGATGTTACCTCCACTGTAACCACTCCAGACCCACTTCACTAGGGCCCAGGAAGCTATTTTTATACCTGTAGCCCCTCTCGCTAGGCTTAATATTTCAATAAAAATAAAATGACTTTGTCTTTTTCATAATATATAAAGTACTTACCATTCCTTTAACTCAAGTTAGGGAGTTACAGTTACGGATAGCTCCTAACTTAATCACCACACCTTTCCTCACCCCAGTTGGTAACCCAGGTGTCTCCTGCTGAGCCCACTTACACTTGGAGGGGTTAAGTGTCAAGCAGCCTCCTAGATCCTCCCCAGAACCAAGGATAAATGTTGAAGATGCTCCTCTCATGTGTTACTGAAGACCACCATATCATCAAGGTGAACTGCACTGTAGTCGTCTCAACCCTGGAAGGGGCAACAGGACCATTTGGCCAGGCTGGAGCTCACGGTGGAACGACTCTAACCCTAACCTCGGTCATGCTAGGCCTACTGGCTTTTCTGGCCCTCTCAGCCCTTTCGGAGTAGGTCCAATGGTCCCTGTACATCCCAACCCTATAGTATTTCAAATCGGGAGAAACCTGTTGAGGCCTGGGGTACTTCATGGTAGGCGAAGAGCAATCAGTCCTTGCCAGTGTTATCCACAAACCTTTGCAGCATCTTTTCAACGCCTGCTTGAACTTTTCAATGAGACCATCAGTCTGTGGATGTTATGGTGTGGAATTGATTACTATGATGTCTAGTTGTTTATGGAATAGTTGCATCAACCTTGAGGTGAAGCTGATCCCTGATCTATCAAAATGTCATCCAGTTTCCTACTCTGGAGTACAGTTGTACCAACACATGCAATACAGTGGAAGCAGTTATTGTCCACAGGAAAAGGCCTCATGTAGTACAGTCACACGACCAAGGTGTACTGGTGACTCTCACTGCTTTTCAGCAGGGGCCCTACAATGTCCATAGCATTCCTGTGGAATGAGGTGTAGATAACAGGAAGTGGCTGCAGAAAACCTTGGTCAGACCTGTAGCCAGTGCTTGTTTTCTCACATGTGCGGCAGATTGTGCAAAGTTTCTGAATCTCTGTAAGGCCAATAAATATGTGAACTGATGTAAAGTTATGTTTTGTGATGGCCAGAGTGTCTGACCAATGGCAGTGTGTGTGCTTGGTGCAGGACAGGTGCTCTACAGCTTGCTTGCTTACCAGGCTTCTGTGATCATCATCAACAGTTTACAACACAGCAATATCAATAAACCTTTCCCTTCCCACACAACTTCCATTTGTTTCTTTTCCCACCTTAGCAAACAATGATTCCATGGTTTTGTCTTCCCTCTGTACAATACAGATATATCTTAAGGCAATTAATTCCACATTACATTAGACAACAAACTCTTTAGTTTTGCTTCTGTTGGCCTTCATTGCTTCTCAATGCAGCTTCGGCAACAGGATTTTCTTGCCCCCTTAAGTGCCACCCTCACAAGCGGGGGTGTAGAATTGGGTAGGGAAGCTAGGGACACGTCCCTCAATATCCAGCCGTTACTGTGTAGTCACTATCAATACAACCGCTGCCTGTAGTCTTTAGTCAATGATTATGGCACATAAAGGGTTAACAGTCTGTCTCTGCTAGATGTCCCGCCTCTAACCTAAATATCGCTCTCCGATTGGCTGTGCCAGGTTTCTTGCTAACATACACGTGATTGGCCGCCCCCGCTGTCACTCCATCTGCTTGTAAAAGCTGCAACCTGCTAATTGGACAGCACAGGAGGCAGTGCATGTATCTGCAACCACGAGTGTAAGTTGTCACAACATGTTTAGCATTTGTTCTGGCTGGGTCACATCAGCTAGACGGATTTTAATATCAGTGGTGTCATTTACATTTGTATTTGTGTTGTGTGCATGGTAATCAGGATTTGAAGGATGTCAAAGAAAAGAAAACTGACATAAGACACTTCTTTAGGAGTCAAAGTTTAAGTTACTTCAAGGGTATATATTTGCTAAACAATACATATTGAATAAGACAATATTTAATGCCAAAGAGATACTTTTTTAAAGTTATTTTTACTTATTATTTTGATGTATCTGTGTGGAAGAGAGCAACTGTTTAAGAAACAAAGAAAATTTGTGGGGAAAATACAGAAAACCTCAGATTCTACAATGAACAAAAATATAAACGCAACACTTTTGTTTTTGCTCCCATTTTTCATTAGCTCAAAGATCTAAAACATTTCCTATATACACAAAATAACAATTTCTCTCAAATATTGTTCACAAATCTGTGTAAATCTGTGATAGTGAGCACTTCTCCTTTGCCGAGACGATCTTGGAGGTGAGCATGCTGGATGTGGAGGTCCTGGGCTGGTGTGGTTATACGTGGTCTGCGGTTGTGAGGCCGGTTGGATGTACTTCCAAATTCTCTGAAATGCCTTTGGAGACGGCTTATGGTAGAGAAATGAACATTCAATTCACGGGCAACAGCTCTGGTGGACATTCCTGCTGTCAGCATGCCAATTGCACGCTCCCTCAAAACTTGCAACATCTGTGGCATTGTGCTGTGTGATGAAACTGAACATTTCAGAGTGGCCTTTTATTGTGGCCAGCCTCAGGCAGACCTGTGCAATAATCATGCTGTCTAATCAGCATGTTGATATGCCACACCTGTGAGGTGGGATGGATTATCTTGGCAGAAGAGAAGTGCTCACTATCACAGATTTAGACAGATTTGTGAGCAATATTACATCCATATTTTTGGGAATAAATTACATGTAATAATTGTGTGAAAGTAAAAGCCTTTTTTGCGTCAACTTTCAGGAGTGCTGCTTGGGCTTGAGAAGGTCAATGTAAATGTTTCTTGTGCTGTGACGAGAAACATTTACATTGACCTACTCAAGCCCAAGCTGGTTTCCAACCACTCACAGACCTCGACAGTAGTCGTGAGCAAGGGAGTAGGTTTGATTTTGACTTTCTCCCCACGGTCTGTTTTGTCCGGCAGTACTTTTTCCTGCAGTAGGTCCATGATTACAGGCAAGTCCCATCCCAATATGGCACTCTCAGTCAACTTTTCTACCACCCTAATAGTTAACAGTTGAGGCTGTCCATGAATAGTAACAGGTCTGCTTTGGAATAACAATGCTTATTCCAATGAACACATAAAATGTCTACTCATCTGCTGTAGTCCACACTGCCTACTGGCATCAACCAAAGACATGAAGCTACCAATGTCCAACAGAGCAGCAGTTTGGTTGTGGGACACACAGACGCTTTGTGGTCTGGCTGCTTGCAAAAAACAAAGTCCTTACAAGAGGCTCCTTGGTTTGGGTCAGCGCTGATGGTGGTACCTGAAACCTCCTGGAGATACTCTCTCCTTGCAGGCTTGGGAGTTGTTCAATTCCCAGAACTCAAGGAAAAACTTCACTAGGGCCCACACAGCCCCTTATAAACCTTTAGCCCCTCCCACTAGGCCTAATATTTCTAAATATATATATATATATATATATATATATATATATATATATATATATATATATATATATATATATATATATATATATATATATAAAAAAAACTTATTGTTCATAATATGTAAAGCATTTATCATTCCTTTAACAGAAATGCAGTATTAATGGAGATTATATTTTTATCACAGTTTCCCTTCATTGGAAACATATGCAGGCACACATTAACATTATAAACAATACAAATATTGGTGACATGAATGATAAAATGTTGTGTGATCATGCCATTGAATGACAGTCAATAGTTACAATCCTGTTTTGTCACCTGAACACTGGGATGATAGGGTGACTGTGCCAGGGTGAATTTTCAACACACAAAAAGTTTAAAAAATGTATCTGTGTAAATGTATGCAGACGTAAAAATAGATAAAAGAGCTACCAAGTGTGCTGTCTTGGTGGCTCTGCTGAACCATGAGAGAAAGAGGGACATGTGTGCCTTTTATCAACTGTTTAGCGAGAAACAGCAAGGTGCAGAGAATGAGTGCTATGTGTGCTTTGTCTTTATGTGTGTGTGTGTGCTGACTGCAGTCACTGATGGAGCCTATCCATCACATAGGGGTTTTAACAATGGGGGCCCACTGACTCTGTAGGGTCTGCTCAGGTATAAAAGCAGGGGTTACACCAAACAGGACAGCAGTGCAGCAGTAACAACACCAACAGCAGCAGCTCACCTACAGCACAAGCATGACCACCACTGAAATGGGCATGGGCAAGGTAAGCTTGTAATTTCAAACACAAAGTACAAATATCATGACTGTTTAGTTATAGAGAATATTCTGCAGACTTACAGCATCAAATTTTGTCAGTGCTTCTACAGTCAATTAAAGTATCCCTCATTTTTCAGGTCACCTTCTACGAGGACAGGAACTTCCAGGGTCGCTCCTGGGAGTGCATGAGTGACTGCTCTGACTTTTCCTCCTACCTGAGCAGATGCCACTCCTGCAGGGTGCAGAGCGGCTGCTTCATGGTCTACGACCGTCCCAACTACATGGGAAACCAGTACTTCATGAGGAGAGGTGACTATGCTGACTACATGAGCATGTGGGGATGGAACAGTGGTATCAGGTCTTGCCGTATGATCCCCATGGTAGGTATAAAACAGACATCTGCCTATTACAGTTGACATCCATCACAAAACTTGATATACAGATATTCATTTCTTTTCTTT
This sequence comes from Miichthys miiuy, assembly GCA_036365135.1. Lineage (NCBI taxonomy): Eukaryota > Metazoa > Chordata > Actinopteri > Sciaenidae > Miichthys > Miichthys miiuy. The sequence goes on from CM071612.1 coordinate 25,091,069, forward strand.
TTTAAAAACAGTACAGAGGCCAGTACAGGATGAGGATCTACGAGAGGGAGAACTTCGGTGGTCAGATGTATGAGCTGATGGACGACTGTGACAACATCATGGACCGTTACCGTATGAACAACTGCATGTCCTGCAACGTGATGGACGGCCACTGGCTGATGTACGAGCAGCCCAACTACAGAGGCAGGATGATGTACTTTAGGCCCGGAGAGTACAGGAACTTCACGAACATGGGCTGGAGCGGCTCCAGGTTCATGAGCATGAGGCGTATCATGGACATGTGGTAGACATTTTCATTTTGAAATAAATGAAAGATAAACAGAAATATGAGCCTGCAACTGTTTTCTATTCTTTCATCTTTACAGAAAAACATACCTCAAAAGATAAATGAATAATGTCCTTCACAAACCTCAAATCCATCTCCCCCTCAGCCCTTCCAGCCATCCTTCTGGACCTCACTGCAGCCTCTGACACCATTAACCACAGTATTCTTCTCTCCTGCCTCAAATCCTCCCTCACCATCATTAGCAATGCCCTCTCCTGACTTAAATCATACCTCAAAAAACACACAACAGTTCATCCACATCAAAAACTCAATAACACAGAAATCACCAGAACTACCTTTTTCCAACAAAATCTCATCCCAAACAAAATTATAAAATACTACACTTGATCTACTGTCCTGTACTGTACCATATTATACTATACTATAGCATACTATATTATAATATTGTATTATGTACCATATTATATTATATTATATTATACTGTACAATACTATATTATATTACACAATACTGTACTGTACCATACTATACTATACTATACTATACCATACCAAACCATACTTTGCTATATTATACTATACTGTACTATACAATACTATACAAAACATTTATTCAAAACTTTGGAAATCTCTGTTGCACAGTGGAGATCTGCACTCTACTGAGTGCATTCTTCAAGGTATTTGTGTTATTTTCATTTATTTAACTAAGTAACAGTCTCATTGTGATTGAAATCTTTTTTTAAGACAGACTTGGTCAAGACAGCACCATAAATTACAATAAATACAACATAAACAACAGGTTACATGGTATAAAGAGTATCAACTATATCAAATGAAGATGAATTAACAAGTATGAGTACCACAGTAAAGTGGTAAATTTCTGCCTTTCTAGCGGCCTGACCACTTAATGCACTTTTACACTCCATATCTTGTTGACCCATTCACACACATACACTGATGGCACTGGCTACCATCCAAGGTGCCAACTGCTTATCAGTTTGATCATTCATCCACTATCACACACCTATTGCATGGCCTTCGGAAGCAATTTGAGGTTCAGTATTTGCCCAAGGACACTTCGACATGCAGACTGGAAGAGCCAGGAATCGAACCACCAATCATCTGATTACCTGCTCTACCTCCTGAGCCACAGCTGCCGCATCTCAAATACAGTCAAAACAATACATTCAGACATATAGTTCACCATTTATTGAGTACGCCTTTTTGGAGTGCAATCTAAATCTTCAATGAAAACCCTCGTACCCCATACTCCACTCTATTGTAAATTAAATTGCATTACAAAATATAACCAACTTCAAGCATGCATTTTGCAGAGTCAGCTATTAGAATTACGCCAACAGTTGATATCATGCTGTTGTGCATGTGCAAATAAGTCTAAATATAAAACACGCAAATACAAGACACTTTGGGGTCCCTGATCAGCTACTTCAGCAGCAGACTGTTACAGCCACAGTGTAAGAAGGAGAGGTTCAGCAGGTCCTTCATCCCGGCCGCTGTCAGGCTCTACATCCCCTGCACCACCTGATAATGCTGTAGTTTCTGTTCCTGTCTCTACTCACTACTACTCACCATGGCTGTATTTTTATTTTTATTTATTTTTTTATCTGTATTTATATTTCCATTCCGATTACTTACAATGTATAATATTATTTATACCATGGTCACCTTACCTTTGCAATATTATTTATTTTATGGACACTTTACATTGCAATATTTTTATATCATGGCCACTTACTTTTGAAATATTATTTATATCATGGTCACGTTACCTTGCAATATTATTTATATCATGGTCACGTTACCTTGCAATATTATTTATATCATGGTCACTTACTTTTTAAATATTATTTATATCATTGTCACTTTACCTTGCAATATTATTTATATCATGGTCACTTTACATTGCATTATTTATATCATGGTCACTTACTTTTGAAATATTATTTATATCGTGGTCACTTACTTTTGCAATATTATTTATATCATGGTCACTTTACCTTACAATATTATTTATATCATTAGGTCACTTTACCTTACAATATTTTTATATTATGCCACTTTCACCTTCAGTACTTGTTTTGCACATTGTCTGTTTGCCGGTTGTTTGTTTTTTTGTTTATTGTGTAGGTTATAAGATACTTCTATCTGTTCATTGTGTTTTGCCCTTTCTACTTTAATTCTGTAGTGTATATTACACTCTGCTGCTGTAATAAGTGAATTTCCTGTTGTAGGATGAATAAAGTATAATCTAATCTAATTTAATGTGATAAAACAAATAATGAAGGTTGCCATGAAGAAAACACGTGTTTCTTCAGCCTTCATAAAATTCTTGCACATATTTGTGACACTCAAACTAATGCACAAATTAACATTATAAACAAACACAAAATTATATCAGTCACATGACCAATAAAAGCACGCATTATTATGGCATTTAATGACAGATAATAGTTATGCCCGTTTTGTCACCTGAACACCAGAAGCGAGATGACAGGGTGACTGTGTGGTGGGGCAAATTTCCAACAAACAAAATGTAAGTTAGAATAATCTGTGTAAATCTATGCAGAATTTAAAAAATAACTACAAGAGCTACCAAGTGTGCGCCCTTTGTGGTGCTACCAAACCGTGAGGAGAAAGAAATGTGTGTGATTTTTATTAACTGTTTAGTGAGAAACAGAAGGGAGCCTGCGTGTGCTTTGTCTATGTATGTCTGTGTGTGTGTTGACTGCAGTCAGTGAAGAAGCTTCTCTCACATAGGGGTTTTAACAATAGGGACCCACTGACTCTGTAAGGTTTGGTCAGGTATAAAAGCAGGGGTTACACCAAACAGGACAGCAGTGCAGCAGTAACAACACCAACAGCAGCAGCTCACCTACAGCACAAGTATGACCACTACTGAAATGGGCATGGGCAAGGTAAGCTTGTAATTTTAAAAACAAATTACAAATATGACTGTTTAGTTATAGAGAATATTCTGCAGATTTACAGCATCAAATGTTGTCAGTGCTTCTACAGTCAATTAAAGTATCCCTCATTTTTCAGGTCACCTTCTACGAGGACAGGAACTTCCAGGGTCGCTCCTGGGAGTGCATGAGTGACTGCTCTGACTTTTCCTCCTACCTGAGCAGATGCCACTCCTGCAGGGTGCAGAGCGGCTGCTTCATGGTCTACGACCGTCCCAACTACATGGGAAACCAGTACTTCATGAGGAGGGGTGACTATGCTGACTACATGAGCATGTGGGGATGGAACAGTGGTATCAGGTCTTGTCGTATGATCCCCATGGTAGGTATAAAACAGACATCTGCCTATTACAGTTGACATCCCTTACAAAACTTGATATACAGATATTCATTTCTTTTCTTTTTTTCAAAACAGTACAGAGGCCAGTACAGGATGAGGATCTACGAGAGGGAGAACTTCGGTGGTCAGATGTATGAGATGATGGACGACTGTGACAACATCATGGACCGTTACCGTATGAACAACTGCATGTCCTGCAACGTGATGGACGGCCACTGGCTGATGTACGAGCAGCCCCACTACAAAGGCAGGATGATGTACTTTAGGCCTGGAGTACAGGAACTTCATGAACATGGGCTGGAGCGGCTCCAGGTTCATGAGCATGAGGCGTATCATGGATTCCTGTTACTAGAGCACCAGTGAACAGATGTATCATGGACATGTGGTAGACATTTTCATTTTGAAATAAATGAAAGATAAACAGAAATATGAGCCTGCAATTGTTTTCTATCATCTTTACAGAAAAACATACCTCAAAAGATAAATGAATAATGTCCTTCACAAACCTCTGACACCATTAACCACAGTATTCTTCTCTCCCGCCTCAAATCCTCATCAGCACCATTAGCAATGCCCTCTCATCATGGACCGTTACCGTATGAACAACTGCATGTCCACAGCCACTGGCTGATGTACGAGCAGCCCCACTACAGAGGCAGGATGATGTACTTTAGGCCCGGAGATACAGGAACTTCACGAACATGGGCTGGAGCGGCTCCAGGTTCATGAGCATGAGGCGTATCATGGACATGTGGTAGACATTTTCATTTTGAAATAAAAATGAAAGAAAAAACAAAAACTTGAGCCTGTGACTGTTTCCTGTTATTACAAAAATGTTTAATGTAATACATTGAACAAACAATATAGATTACTCAAGAGGATCAAAAAAGGTGTCCAAACCAAGCATTACACTGCTTACTTTGTTCTGCATATCAGAAAAAAATTTATGAGATTCTTACCTTTGTGCTAACGTGTCGTGTAGATATTTCTGACCTCATTTAAAACTGGAGCATTTTACAATGTTTTAGTACTCAAGATCAGTCTTGGTCCCAAGACTGGTCCCAAAACCACTTTTTGAAGGTTTCGGTCTCATCTTGGAAATGACTGCACTTGGTCTTGTCTTGGTCTTGGACAAAACCGGTCAAGATCACAACTGCATGAACATAACCAATGTGTCCTATTATTCACTTAATAATGTCTAGCTTGTCCCACCAGTTTTATAATTAACTGAAAACACTTTTACACATAACAAACCAACGTTGGCGCAGCCCTTAAATAACAGTGAAAGCGGTGGAGAAGGAGTTCAAAAAGTTTTTTCTACAATCCATATGTTACGTCCACTAGAACTAAGCCAGTCAGACCATAACATGACAATCATAAAATCAATAAGGTCTCGGTGGTAGTGAAAAAAAGAAACGGTTTATTTATAACAAACAAAAAGACACTCAGGTGGGGTAGGATGGGACAAAGTGATTGTGCCAAAAAAAACTGAAATTAATAGAACAAAAGTAGGACTGACTTCTCTGGTGCTAAAAAAAGAAACACAAAATGCCTAACTGGCTAACTAACAAAAGAACTTCTCAAAACAGTACAAAGGTGGCACAACCAATAATCCTAGTGAGGTAACAAACGAAATGCCTATGTGTGTGTAGTGTATAGGATACCCCAACTTACCTAGTCCCAAGTAAAAAAACAACCTCCCACCACCTCTAACAACTCTGTAAGGTTTCACAAAATACCCAAAGGCAGCATAAGCACAAATAGGAAAAAAGGAGCAAGAGGGAGAAGGCCGACAACATCCTCCATTTTAAGAAGCCTTCTCCTTCACCATAGGCCAGCTGGGGAGGTGGGGAGCCAATGATCAGCAGCAGCCTGCCTTCCCAGGTGAGAAGTATCTCTACTGCAATCACCTAGTAAAAAAACACAGGAAGGGGAGGAGAGACACAAAACACACCTCTTGCGGCCAGGCATGTAACACCATACTTCTAAAACAAACACCTGCATAGCACAGAAAACCAAAGAGAGGACAGGCGAGTTCTGGTCAATGTTTAACCACACGACTATGAGCCAACAGCTGCAAAGTTCTTTCAACAAATCAAACACAGTATTCCATGGAGCAGCTCATTAAAAAAGAAAAAAAGATTTTTTTAAGCAAGGTGATCATTAAAGTTGTTTGTGAGAAACACTAAAATGAGGTGGAAAATTAAGTAAAATCTAAATGGTGAAATAAGAAATAACCTACTGGAAACCAAAATACACCCTCCTTCTTTGTTACACTGTCCATCTACAAGAAACGCTTTATATTGTCAAACTTAAATTGCTCCCAATAACCAGGTTTAGGCTGCTCTGGTTTAAGCTGAGAGTTGCACCTTGCCTGCTGAGAAAAAAAAAACTGTGGTCAATTCAGAATACTTTATCATTTCTTAATTTTAATATTCAATGTGTTGCTAAGAAATGAAATAAATAATAAATTGTAGGCTTCAAATAGCCCCTATGATCAGTGATTGTCCCCAAATCCTCATCAGAGCAACTTTAATATTAACCATCAAGTATTTAGCCAAACCATAGTGTACACAGTATGTTATATTTAAAAATGTATGAAAGTAAATCTGGGCCAAGTCATAACAATAACATTTATACCTTTACAACCTGTGTTTTTATAATGAAAGTGCACCATACTGATGATGGAGTTAACTTTAAAGTGTACAACATTTTCTTTGGGGCAGCCAGCCCATAGACCTCACTAGAAGGTCTGAGGCCCATCCACCACAGTCTCGCAAAGTCATGTGCGAAATGCTGAATCACTAAATGTGCCTGTGCATTGTCTGCTTTATTTGTTAACATCATTGCTGTGAATGGAGGTAAAGCTCCCTGTTTCAAATGAAACTAATCACTTGACGCCTTTTCAATAAAAAACAAAAAAACACGAGTGATGGAACAAATTAAGATTATGAACAAAAATATAATCATATCAGTCATATGACCAATACAAGCATTATCATACAATTTAAGGACAGACAATGGTTATGCCCCTATTCTGTCACCCAAAATCCAGAAGGGAGGCAACAGGGTGACTCTGTGTTTTTTTCCACAAACAAAAAGTGAGAATAATCTGTGTAAATGTATGCAGAAGTAAAAATAACTACAAGAGCTACAAAGTGTGCACCCTTGGTGACACTACTGAACCATGGGGAGAAGACGGATGTGTGCAAGTATTATTAACTGTTTAGTGAGACAGAAAAGTGTTGTTTGTCTGTGTGCACTTTGTTTATATGTGTGTGTGCTGACTGCAGTCTGTGACAAAGCTTCTCCATCACATAGGCGTTTTAACAATGGGGGCCCACTGACTCTGTAGGGTCTGCTCAGGTATAAAAGCAGGGGTTACACCAAACAGGACAGCAGTGCAGCAGTAACAACAGCAACAGCAGCAGCTCACCTACAGCACAAGTATGACCACCACTGAAATGGGCATGGGCAAGGTAAACTTTGTAATTTTTTATTTTTATTATTATTTTTAACTTTATTTATAAAGAATATTCTGCAGACATCAAATAATGTCAGTGCTTCTACAGTCAATTACAGCATCTCTCATTTTTCAGGTCATCTTCTACGAGGACAGGAACTTCCAGGGTCGCTCCTGGGAGTGCATGAGCGACTGCGCTGACTTTTCCTCCTACCTGAGCAGATGCCACTCCTGCAGGGTGGAGAGCGGCTGCTTCATGGCCTACGACCGTCCCAACTACATGGGAAACCAGTACTTCATGAGGAGGGTGACTATGCTGACTACATGAGCATGTGGGGATGGAACAGTGGTATCAGGTCTTGCCGTATGATCCCCATGGTACGTATAAAACAGACATCTGTCATACTACAGTTCTGTTATGGGTGACACCCAACAAAAACATGATATACAGATATTCATTTCTTTTCTTTTTCAAAACAGTACAGAGGCCAGTACAGGATGAGAATCTATGAGAGGAGAACTTCGGTGGTCAGATGTATGAGCTGATGGACGACTGTGACAACATCATGGACCGTTACCGTATGAACAACTGCATGTCCTGCAACGTGATGGATGGCCACTGGCTGATGTACGAGCAGCCCCACTACAGAGGCAGGATGATGTACTTTAGGCCCGGAGAGTACAGGAACTTCACGAACATGGGCTGGAGCGGTTCCAGGTTCATGAGCATGAGGCGTATCATGGACATGTGGTAGACATTTTCATTTTGAAATAAAAAATGAAAGAAAAAACAAAAGCTGACTTTTTTCTGTTCTTCCATGCTTACAAAAAATATTTAATGTAATACATTGAATGAACAAGGTAGATCACTTGAGGATCAAGAGTTGTCCAAACCAAGCACTACACTACTTACTTTGTTTTGCTTATAAGAAACTGAATGTGTCATATTCTTACCTTTGTTCCAATGTGTCTTGCAGATATTCATGACCTCATTTAAAACTTGAGGATTTTGTTGCATGTGTCCCAGAGTTATTATAGTTTTGTATTATATTATTGTCAAATCTCGACCACTTCCTTCCTTTATTTTTATACAGATGACCAAATCTTTGGAGTAAGGGGGCTCAGAAGGCCAGCAGGAAAGTCTGCTGGACCACATCCAAACATTATGATTTCAGTCTTACTTTCATTTAGATTCAAAAAGTTTGAGGTCATCCAGGATTTAACATCGTTTAGGCGTCTATACAGAATCATTAGATGTCAAAGGCAAATAGATCTGAAGATGATGAATGAAAATGAAAAGAAAGATTGTACTTCTTGAAAATTGACCCTAATGGTAGCATATATAGCAAGAACAGAATTGGCCCGAGGATAGAGCCTTGGGGGACCCCGGAAATAAGATGGGTTGAGGATGAGGTGAATTCACCTAGCTGCACAGAGAAACTCTGATCAGTCAAGTAAGACTGGAACCATGAGAGAGCAGAGCCTGTGATGCCCACCCACTGCTCTAATCGTGCTAAGAGAATCCCATGATCCACGGTGTCAAAGGCAGCTGTCAAATCAAGGAGCACCAGCATAGCAGGGTTTCCTGAGTCAACAGTTACCATTATATCATTAAAAACTCTCAGCAGTGCTGTCTCAGTGCTATGTGATGGTTTAAAGCCAGACTGAAACTTCTCATAGATGTCGTTAGCCACTAGGAATGATTGGATCTGAATAAAAAACACTTTCGCTAAAATTTTAGATAAAAATGTCAGTTTAGAGATAGGCCTGAAGTTAGATAGCACAGAGGGATCCAGATTTTTCTTTTTGATAAGAGGCTGCACAACAGCATGCTTGAGAGCAGCTGGAACACATCTGGTGCTAAGGCAGGAATAAATAAAAGTATATCAGGGCCCACCATACTGAATACTTCTTTAAGAAGACGAGAGGGGATGCTGTCTGAGGAACAGTTTGTAGGTCGCAGATGCTGAATTACATTGGCTAGTGCAGGGAGGGATACAGGTTCAAACTGATCAAAAGCAGCATGTAAAGGAGGAACGGTGATGTCAGAGCTAGGGCCTGCAGAAGAAAAGGCAGGTGACCTAAGAGCAGAGATTTTTTCAATAAAAAATTTGAGGAAATTCTCACAAAGGGTGAGTGAGGGTACAACTGGAGAGTTATCACAAGGGTTTACAAGGGAGTTAAAAATGTTAAAATAAACTTGGGGCTTGTGACGATTACAAGAGACAAGACTGGAAAAATAATCCATTCTAGCAGCCTTAACAGCCCTCTGGTAGACAGACAGGGTTTCACGAAGAGCTTCTTTAGAGACATGGAGCTTATCTTTTTTCCACTTTCTCTCCGCGCGCCGACATGAGTGCCTGAGAGCGCACGTGGAGTCGTTAAGCCACGGTTCTGTATGTGCTTTTATGCGCATTGCTCTAAACGGTGCAACAGAATCCAGGATATCCGTGCAAGTAGAATTGCTTAAAAAATGAGTTTTGAGAGCATGATTATCGTCCATAGTGCTAAGTATATCACCAGAAATGATATAGTCATTATACGTGGCTGTGAACTGTGATGCAGTTTGAGCGTTGATTGTGCGCAGACAGCGCGTAGAAGCACAGGTTTTTGCCCTCAAACAAGGGATTGAAACAGTAAAGAGCACAGGCAGATGGTCAGAGATACGCGTTTCACAGATTTCATTAACGCTCACAGATAAATCGTGTGATAAAACCAAGTCTAAAATGTGCCCTTTCTCGTGAGTCGGGTCTTTAACACATTGAACAAGATTAAAAGATTCAATGAGGTTTAAGAAATCAGTGACCAATGGTCTTGATCTGCAGCAGACATGCATATTGAAATCTCCAGAAATAAGAAAATGATCGTACTTCACGGACAGAAAATCTGCAAAGTCACAGAGGAAGTCCTTGTTAAATTTTGGAGGCCAATAAACAACCGCAAACATAACAGAACTGTTCAGAACTGACTCCGTCAGTTCTGAACAGGGAGGAACGGTTCCAAAAAAGATTAAAATTGTCAATAAAACCTATGTTATGAGCTCTGCAGGCGGACTGGAGCCAGGTGTTGAGGCTGAGGATTCTGCTAAAACACCCTGGTCCACGGGTGAGTGTTGGGAGGGGACCACTGATAAAAACAGACTTCCCACAGTTAATTAAGAGGCTAAAGAGGACATTGAAATCCTTTTTTGTCAGCTCAGATTGCTGACAGGCTGTGTCATTAGACCCCACATGTACTAACACCCGGTTTATAGAAGATGGGAGTGAGTGCAGCAGACCGGGGAGCTTATCCAGGATAACCGGGACCGTGGCCCCGGGGAAGCAGTGAGTGGCTGCGTAGCGGTTGGAGAGGCTCAGGCGAGGGGGAGACACGGGCCCGCACGAGTCCCTCTTGCGGTTTCGGGCAACCACGTCGGCCCAGGACGACTGATGGTTAGGTGTCGAGCAGGAGGAGGGCCGCAGACAGGTGGTGGGATCCCAACTGTCATGGAGGGTTGTGCTGAGCGAGGCCAACTTTTTGGACTGTTGGAGCGCCACGTCCATGAAACTGGAAAGTAGTGAGTCCTTTTTTTGCAGTTCATCAGAGAGCCGTCGGATGTCATCTTTAAGGTCAGTGATTTTTTTGTTTGCTTTCATCAGCAGTACCTCGTCCTCACAGGGTGTAGCTGGCATCGTTTGTTTGTCGTTGTTTGTCGTTCAATACAAACAATACAAAGCTTAAAACTGGATAAAAGTCAGCTTAAAACTGGATGTCAATGTTTCAAAATGCAGTTGAGGGTCTGTGCAGTTCTGTGCAGCGCAGTCGTACTCTCCTGCGTCCGTCTCCTGCGTCCGTCTCCTGCAGTCCGTCTCCTGCGTCCGTCTCCGTACAAAACCTCCCAGAACACGGCAGCAGCAGCGCGTAAAGGTGATTCAGGTGAGTGTTAACTCAAGATGCACTCTTTCAATAGGGTTTGAGTCCCAGTGCTCTTGTTTAATTAATGGGCCCCAAACCTCACTTCCATATAGCAGGATTGGTTCAATGGCACTTTGGAAACATTTTAAGCCAGATTTTGATTGGGGGGTTTAATATGAATATAACTTTTCGTATGCTGTAATATGCTCTGCGGGTTTTATCTGCTAATGAGCTCACAGCTTTAACAAAACGACCCGAAGCAGTGACAGCTAGGCCAAGGTAAGTGTACTCCATTGCATGACTCAATGTTGTCTCTCCCAAAGTAAATTGATATTTTTTTTGATTGTGATCTTGCTTTTTTCTGGAATATTACGATTTTAGTTTTGTCTAGGTTTACGCCAATTGCCCAATTTATACAATAATTATGGAGTATGTCCAGATACTCTTGCATTCCTTGTTCTGTTTGTGATAGTAGTACGAGGTCATCTGCATAAAATAGACACTTGACTTCCTTCCTCCGAGTCAAGTTTTGAGTAATTTTTCCAATTGGTCGATATATATATATATTAAAAAGTGTTGGGGACATATTACATCCTTGATGGACTCCGCGACACTGTTTGAAGAAATCCATTCTTTTCTTTCCAATTTTTATAGCACACTCATTTTCAATGTATTTACATTTGATTAGATCATAAACTTTGCCTCCAATACCATTTCTGAGTAACTGATAGAAAAGACCATTGTGCCAAATTGAATCAAAAGCTTTCCTGAAATCAACAAAGCAAGCATATATTTTCCTTTATTTTTTGGTGTACATGTTTTTGGATTAGAGTATGGAGAGTAAATATGTGATCTATTGTTCTATGTTTGGGTATAAAGCCAATTTGTGATTTACTTAGTACATTGCTGTCGGTGAGGTAGGACAGTATTCTTGAATTTAGTATGCTACAAAATAGTTTCCCTAAATTAGAATTTACACAAATGCCACGATAATTATTAGGATTTAGATTGTCTCCACTTTTAAAGATAGGAGTAATCAATCCTTTGTTCCAAAATGTAGGGTAAATTCCACTTTTTAACACTAGGTTAAATAATTTTAGTACAGCCACTTTAAGTTTATTACTACTGTGTTTCAACATTTCTGTCCTGATACCATCGATGCCACAAGCCTTTCCATTTTTCAGATCAGCAAGTTTTTCTTGTAGCTCCTCAAATGTAATTAGACTGTCCAAAGCATTATGATTGTCTTTTATTGCATTTTCTAATGAATTTATTTTGTCAGGTATGGACATCTGCTGTGTGTTTAAATTGTCGTTTTCTGGATTTAGATACAATTTTGAGAAATATTTTTTCCAAACATTGCCATTCTGAATTTTAATGTTATCTTTATTTTTGGTTGAGTAAATTTTTTTCCACAGGTTCCAAAAAGAATTTTGGTCTATTGCCTTTTCAATTTTAAGTAATTCATCTTCATTGTATTTGGCCTTTTTTTGGTTGATAATTTTCTTATATTGTTTAAGGGCTGTGTGGTATTCCTGGCGCAGTTCTTGGTTTTCAGGATCGTTATGTTTCTTGTTTGACAGGTTTATGAGATGCTTTCTTAAAAGGAAACATTCACTGTCAAACCATTGTTGTTTTGCTTGCTTTTTGTTTGATTTGGCATTTGGTCTTATCATTTTAGACTCTTTTGCTAGTTTCATAAATATCTGATTCAAATCTTCAGTGGACAAATTTGTGCTGTCTTTGTTTAGTAGGTATTGATTACACAAAAAATGATCTAGCATGGTTTGTATATTAGTGTTTCTAAATGCATTGGTGTAATCAGTGAGACTTTTCTCTGTCCACTTGTAATGTTTTGGGAGAGGTAACAGGTCATTGGGGGCATGTTTCTGGGTATGGGTCTCTGCTTTTTTCAGATAGAGCGTGATTTAATTGTGGTCTGATATGGGACGTTGTGGTAAGACTGTTATATGCTATCTCTCTCTGTCTCTGCCTGTCTCTGTCTGTCTCTTTCAGGGTTATACCTAGTCAGGCACGGTATTTATTGAAGATGCAGTCACATCTCCCTTTACTGAAAACTCTCTCTCTCCCTTCATCACCATTACCACCACCATCTGTAAACATACATGTCTCATTAATGCACGTTAATGCATTTTACTAACAAACCAGAGTTTCTGTGCTCTCTTGTCCAGCAGGTTCTCATGGATCGTGGCTGCTGCTGTGGTCCTGCACAATGTCCACTACATATATTATTACTGTCATTATTGCTACCATATCTCCATTACAGTTTATAGTTAGTTGATGATTTGCTGCTGCTGTGCATCTGTGTCTCTCTATCTCTATCACAGGTTCCACTGCTACTGTAATCATTGTATCATTCATTGTAATTCATTGTCATTTTATCATTCATTGTAATTGTACAATATGTTTGTGTTGATTTGTTCTGTACACGTGACATCTATTGCACGTCTGTCCATCCTGGGAGAGGGATCCCTCCTCTGTGGCTCTTCCTGAGGTTTCTTCCACCTTTTTTCCCTGTTAAAAGGGTTTTTTGTGGGCAAGTTTTTCCTCACTCGAACCGAGGGTCTAAGGACAGAGGGTGTCACTCCCTGTACAGAAAAACCCTCCGAGGCAAATATACTTTGTGACTTTGGGCTATACAAATAAAATCTGATTTGATTTTGATTTGAACTGTACGTTCTCATGCCTCCGTCAACATTCACCATCTAAAACAGCTAACGACAACGAAACCCCGTCTCTTCAACACCAATAGGATGAATTGCACAGGTGCACTAACTTAACTCCACAAGCACATCTCCCTGAGCGCAATCAAACTCACCATATAAGGCAAACTACGTTACCGGTGACCAACAGGGAATCCCCATCATGACGTCACCTTCATGCGAAAGCCCAACCTCTTAATTAAGGGCTTTCCTCATGCACAGCCACATAACCCGACCTGACATGTGCTCTCGCCCCAACAAAACGCGCTCCAACCAAAATTTTACCAAAAGAAACAAGCACTAAAGCACACCCAAAAAAAATATACCGACCTTCAAGACGGACGAGCCCCCAATTTGTTATGACTGGCTCGTAGGCCGCAACAAAATAGGAGATGTGCAAACTCAATTACAAACAAACCAAAGTTTATTAAAGTAAATACTCAGATGGAGTGTGAGAATCAGTATCAGGAGTGTAGGTGAGTGTATGAGTGCGATGATCAATGTGGGGTGCATATTGTTAGTGCAAAATAAGACAACGCAAAAAAGACAAAACCAGCATGCTGGTATGGTGCTAAGACCTGTGACAGAGCCACCTAGGCCAAAAAAACCTTGCGTCCGTCATCAAGGTAGGCAATGTTTTCTATAAAATGATCTTTTTAAATAACTTATTTAATTGTCTTGTGAACTAAAATATCCTTTTCTTTTTACCACAGCTGTGGAACAAAGGAGCTGTGGGACGCAAACCACTGAGTCAGAAGTACAAGCGGAGCGAGAACAACCTGGTGGCAGAGACACAACGGACGAAGGACACAACTCACACCCACTGACTGCAGACATCAGTCTTGAGAGGCTCGAAAGGTTCGAACTGTTACAAGTTTTGAACTCCTTGGTGGTTTTTTGTAAAAAAAAAAAACTGTAAAGGTGTGGTGTGACATTTAAAATAGAAAAATGGATGAAGGGAACTTTTTAGAGTCTTTTTATCTGTCTGATTTAGAGCTAGTGGTAGAACAATTAAATCAAATTTCCTCCAGTAGATGGCTAACGTAGGTGAAAATTCCGTCATCATTGATTGCTGAGAACTATTGCTGAGAACTATTTTCAACCTTTAGAAGACGCTCTGCTACGTCTAAATCAAAACCCATCTTCCTCTTCCTCCTCCCAGTCACAGTCAAATGCAAACCATTTCTGATGTTGAAAATTATTTTCAACCTTTAGAACTGGCTCTCCTACAGGTTAACCAGACCCCATTCTTCTCCCCCTCCACCTCCTACTGCTCACAGTCAGATGAAAACGAAGTTCCTCCTCCTCCTCCTACCCCCTCTTTTACCCATCGTTCTGCTTCGTTTCAAACTCCAAATTTAGAGGAAGTTGGTAGAAATGTCCAGCATGGTGGAGGAAATGTGAGAGGTCAGGTTGATTCACCCACCATGCCCTCCACTTCCTCCAACAAGGCGACCATGTCCCGCGACCAGTTCAACAATCTGGAGATGAGACGAGTGTTCACCGTTCCCCCTCTCAGAAACATACTGGATTTTGCTCAATTTTATGATGATGTGATGTTGACCCTTAAAAATTTTGGCTGACACCATCAGAGTACAGGTCAGGCGTAATGATGTGATACAGCTACAGTTGATTGGTGAAAATGTTCAAAATCTTGTCTCTGTGGCTGTTGAGGATGAGGGTGGTGATGCTATCCTACCTGCTTTTGAGAGTTTCCTAGAGCGGCTGGTACAATCTAATGCCAACATTGCATCAGATGCTAGGTTAGAATTAGTCGTTCAGGTTGTGCATGATCCTAGAGGCAGTGTGAAACGCAAGGTGAAAAAAACTTTAGACTGCAAAATAATACATATTAAAAGACGGCATCTGTACATTGTAGATAACAGGAATGATCATCTCTGCTTCGCCATCAACTTGGCCCATGTGATCGATCCTCCAGTCACAGATAACCAGGCCTTAGAACAAGGGAGAGAGTTGCAGAGACTTGCCAGTCTGAGCAATCAGACCCCCGTCACCTTTACTGACGTGTGCAAATTTGAAAAAATTCTGAACCGTAAAACAGTTATTTTTTTACAGAAGCCCAGACCAGCAACCGCTCTCTCAATTTGTGATGGCTTTCTCCGATAGATCCAATCCTCTGTTTCTCTTTTTATTCCTCAAAGTCTTTTATGGGGTTTCGGATGTCTGTCACTACTGCTACAAAAGCTACACACAACCCTACGCACACCAATGCAAAGGTCACTGCTCTGTTTGCAACAACCCTGATTGCACTAAGCAGGAGCACAAAACCGTAGCATGCACCGACTGCAACAGGACGTGCCGTAGGGCTTTGTGTTTTGCCAGGCACAAGTCTAGAGAAAGACCTTTGGGTAAAACAAATAGCAGTATTTGCGATACAATCAAAAGATGTCAGAGATGAAAAAAAAATTACTATACGTTTAAAAGTAAAGAGCCCGGAGATCACAAATGTAAATGACCTAAATGTAACATCTGTGGAGAAAAATTTGTCTCAGACACCGTTGATCACCACTGCTTCATTCAGCCTCTGCCTCCGACTACGGATCATGCAGAGAAATTGATTTTCTATGACTTTGAAACATTTGTTGTTCAGCAGGACGTGCACAAACCTTTTCTTGTCTGCATCAAAACGCTGAGTGGCGACGGTGGTCGGCTTATGGTTTAAACTGTGTCAGGGACTTTCTCCTGCATTTCAGGAGGCCCACGTACCAGAACAGTGTGTTTGTAGTCCACAGTACTAAAGGTTTTGACAGCTATTTGATCCTCAACACCATGATAGAGATGGGATTGCAACCTTCTCTCATCATGCAAGGTAGTAAAATTCTCTGTTTCCATGACCCCGATTATAATTTAAAATTCATCGACTCTGTCTTTCCTCACCATGCGTCTTAGCGCCATGCCCAAGGAGTTAGGTTTCTCTGATCAGACCAAGGGTCATTTCCCTCACAGTTTCAGTTCAGAGAAGAATTTACAGTACGTGGGGGCCTAGGTGATGTGGAGTCATGTGGAGCACATGACTCCTCCTCAGCAGGAAGAGTTTTACGGTTGGTACAGAGAAGCGAGTCAGGGTACGTTTCACTTTGAGAGGGAAGCTCTGCGGTACTGTGAAAATGATGTTGACATTCTTGCCAAGGGCTGTATCATGTTCAGAAATCAGTTCCTCTGTGACACAGGCGTAGACCCTTTCAGCTGCGTCACCATTGCCTCGGCCTGCATGAAGGTATTTCTTACCAATTTCCTCCCTCCTAAAACCCTGGCCATACCTTCACCAGATAACTACAGGTGCCAGACCAAAAGTTACTCAGGCACTTAACGCAGGCGTTAAAGCTTTTCTCGGGGGCCTTCCTCCCTCCCGAACCTCTGTGCCCCTGTGACGCTCTTTTTGGTGGTGGAACAAGCGCTGTGAGGCTGAGGTACACGGCTGAGCCTAATGAGACTGCACACTATGTAGACGTCACCCCACCATCCACAAAGACTTTAATGCCCCTCAAAACTACTTTGGGTTCATCAAAGCCACGATCCACCCTCTTGTTCCCCATGTTACCTTACAAAACATCTCAAGGTAAATTGATGTTCACCCTCTGCCATACCTGCACTGAAATCAACAATCAGACAGGTCCGTGTAGACACGACGAGCAGGCTAGAGCATTGACGAGAGTGTTGTTTAGTGTTGAAGTAAACAAGGCTCTTGAGCTGGGGTATAGAGTTGGCAGGATCATTGAAGTATGGCACTTTGACCGGTGTAGCGATTCTATTTTTGTCGGCTACATGCACACCTTCCTAAAAGGTAAGTAGGAAGCTTCAGGCTACCCACCCAAGGCCACTGATCAGGAAAGCAAAGAAAAGTACATCAGGGACTATAAGCTGCATCAGGGTGTACAGCTAGATGCTGACAAAATTGAGGTGAACCCTTTAAAGAGACAGGTTTCTAAATTGTGTCTCAACAGCTTCTGGGGAAGGTTTGCACAGAGAAGCAATCTGCCTCAGCCACCCCGGTCAGTGATCCTGAACAATTTTTCCATTTCATGTTTTCTGGTTAGTACAAAGTGAAATATTTCAGTTTTCAGAACGACAAAACTGCTATGATTCAGTGGAATTACCACAAGGGGTGCATCGTGCCTCGGTAGAGCTAATAATGTGTTGATCGCTGCATTCACTACCACTTATGCCCGTCTAGCTGTACAGTTATCTGGAACAGGTGCAGGAAACTGTTATTAGTAATATGGATACTGACAGTCTGATATATGTGGTGAAAGAAGGAAACCCTCTGAAATTGGGGAATTATCTGGGGGATTTGACTGATGAACTGGACGGTGACAGCATTCAGGAATTTGCAGCCGCTGGTCCCAAAAGTTACGCCTACCAAACTAGACAAATGAAAAAAGTAGTATTACTTGTCAAGGGTATCACCCAGACCAGAGAATGCTGTGAGCGAGTCAACTTTGACAGCATCAGGGAGTTGGTAGAGGGTTACCTCGAGGGGTCTCGAGAAGGCGTGATTGAGACCCCTCAGCATAACAACAGACGTAATAAGAGTTGTGTATGACAAGAGGCACCTCTTTAGCAATGGGACAACACCGCCGTTTGGTTATTATATTTGGTGTAGAATAGAAGAAGGAGAAAAAAATAGTCAGTGAGGCCCCAGCTGGAAACGCCTCTAAGCAGTCTGGGTGAAAACCAGCTGCAATGCCTCATTTGTCCACATTGTCCAGGGAGGACCAGTGATTTTAATGTTCTGCTCTCACCAGAGACTGTATAAAGACACATCTGAACAGATACGCTGGGGTGAGCCGATCAGCTGAGACAGAGCACAATCATGGATGTGGCTAGTGGTGCAACAGATCATCATGATCCGTTCATATCGCTCCCCACAGACCGGCACCAAGTGTTTCGGATCGGTTGATGGAAAAAAAGTTGTGATAAGATAACACTGAGGCACCGCTGCAACCACTCGTATCTGGAACTCGATGTCACGCACAACAACAACATGCCAACATAAACTTGTTATTAAAGAAAACTCTGCTTGTAACGTCCATTTTTTTGTAACTGTTTTTTAAGAGTTAAATCTGTTTGATGCTTTCTGAAGCTTGCAGTATGAAACACATTTGATTTCGTTAGTGTTTTTTTTTTGTATTTCTTTTTTTATTTGATTTTAGTGTGTTCGTGAACAGGAGGGTGACTTATTGACTATGTTTTTATTTTTGTTCATCCCATAGGATAAATCCCACATAAATACATTAAAGCGTAGGCTAAATGGAACTTCTTGAAGCAACAAGTTTTTTTTTCCTGAATTTCCATTTAGAAGAATTGAAGAATAACAAGAGCAATAATACCTCCTGTTGAATATTTAAACACAGTTTGATCGTTGTGTAACACCATTTAAAGAGAGAGAATATCTGGTGATTAACAGCACTTTGGAAGATTTTTGCTGTTATGCAGGTATTCATTGCACACTTTAGGCCAGGTAAACCATACAAACAACTCATTAGCATTCTCATTGCTTAACCTTTTGTTTGTTACTACCGACCTTGTGATTTGAGTGTGTTCATGAACAGGAAGATGACTCATTTACTGTATTTTCATTTCTGTTCATCCCATAGGCGTAAATGAAACTCCATGAAGGTTTTTGTTTTGTAAATAACTTTGTTTGCATTAAAACCACAGGTCTCTCAGTCCGTGACTTTTCCTAAATATATGTGTTTGATGGTTTCGTAAGCTTATACTGCAAACTTTATTAAAACCAAACATACTTGACTTATTTCATACTTGATTCACCCATAATTCTTTCTCTTTAAAATATCGATTTCCATTTACGCTTTACGCCATTTAGCCTATGGAATGGACGAAAATGATCCTGTGAAAAATGAAAATCCTTCTGTTCATGAGCACACTCAAATCACAAGGCTACTGTATAGTATACAGTACTCAAACCAGCTGCATTTTCCGCTCTGTGATTTGTGTGACACTGGGAGACCAAGAAGCCCATTAAGTGCAAACAAAAGGTTGAGCAATGAGAATGCTAATGAAGTGTTTGTATGGTTTACCTGGCCTAAAGCGTGCACTGAATACCTGCATAACAGCAAAAATCTTCCAAAGGGCTGTTAATCACCAGGTATTCTTCCTCTTTAAATGGCATTTCACAATGATCAAACTGTGATCAAATATTCAACAGTAGGTATTATTGCTGTTGTTATTCTTCAATTCTTCTTCTAAATGGAGGCATCGCTGCAGCGGAATACAACAGACTTTTAGAAAAAAAAACGCTCGTCTCTGCAGCTCTATGTCGCGCACAACAACAACAAGCCCTCCCCTCCAAATAAACTGTTAATTTAAAAAAAACTCTCGCTTGTATCGGCAGGTCTGACACACAGGCCTGGCAGCCCCGTGACGTCTGATGGACCGTTTTTTTGTAACTTTTTTTAAGGGTCAGTTTGTTGTTTGGCGCTTTCTGAAGCCTATAAAACACACTAGATTTCTGAGTATTTATTCCTCAGACCGTCATAGCAGTCATATTGATGGCTACATATGAACAGCTGTTATACACCAGTGTGTCCAGCTGTGGCTTTCACTACATGCAGATGAGCGAGAGAGAGTGTGCAAGCACAAGAGAAGAGACGCTTCAGTAATTATGTAAAGACAGAACAGCCTAGATGTTGTTGATTTGGTAAATAGTGACATGTTAGATATAAACACCTTAAATTTAATTTCAATTCAATTTATTTATGCAGAATTAAGCCTATGGGATGAACAAAAATTAAAACACAGTAAATGAGTTATCCTCCTGTTCATGAACACGCTCAAATCATAAGGCTACTGTATAGTATGCAGTAGTCAAACCAGCTGCATTTTCCGCTCTGTGATCTGTGACACTGGGAGACCAAAAAGCCCATTACTGTAAGTGCAAACAAAAGGTTGAGCAATGAGAATGCTAATGAGGTGTGTAAGCTACGTCATCTCCAGGTAGAACAACTGTAAAAAAGTTCTGTGAGAGAAGCGCCATCTCTTGGTCATACACTGTAATTAAATGAATAGGTGGAGTTACAGTAAAAATAGACATGCCCAGGAGAAGGAGGGGGTCACTCAGCCACGGAACTTGGCAGGCAGTTGGCTGGAAGTCAGCTGGAAGACAGCTGCCATTCAGCTGGCTTTCAGCTTGAACGGGAACTTTTGAGTTGGTACTACTGTATGGATTTATACTTCTTTTCAACCAATGCATGCTGAACTGCAAAAGATGAATAAAAAGATTAAGTCTCTGACCACCCTGAAGTGGTCAAAATTTTTACTCAGTACAGACATCATAGAAATATGAGTGTGTTTATGCTGACGCAAAATGTATTTCACCGGTAAACACAGCCGTGCCATGAGTTTGAACAGTAATTATCTGGTGTTGTTTAAAAACCCTCGGGACAAATTACAAATGAATATATTGGCACATTAAATCTTCCCCTCACAAAAAGCCTTCTTTTTAGAAAGTTTTGAAGACGCCACCAAAGACCCCCTCGGGTATTTAATTGTCGATCTCACAGCTTCCTGCCATACAGGCTGAGGACGGGTATACTGTCTTCACAGTGGCCGGGGTTCTTTCTCTAACCGCGTCGCTTGTTCCAAAAATCCAGGTTTAGAAATTATGTGATTTTTATTCTCCACCTCACCAGGTGCAAACAGTGCCAATATTTACAAACCAAAAAAAATAAATAAAGTGAATGAAACAAAATGCTCTATATACACTTTCAAAACAAAAAAACAAAAGAAAGAAAAAGTTCTTCAACAACTCGACTTAACAGGATACTCAAAACTCACTTCTCAAACCACTGTTACCTCCTCTGTAACCAACCACTCGCTCCCTGATTAGGGCCCAGGCAGCCCCTTTTATAGTGGTAGCCCCTCCCACTCCGACTACTACATTTCTAAAAAAAAACAACAAACATCTTCTTCACGTGATCATCACAAACATTATACAAAAATTATACCAGTTTGGTCATCATTTCTCTTCCATAGAAACTGCATACGTTGACATTATTAATAAAAACATATTACTCCGCATCACATGATCAATAATGGCGCTCATCATCCTCCTATATAATGATGTCTGTTATTACGACCTGTTTCATACACCTGGTAAGTTTAAGTTTAAGTCCAGTGGAGGGGGGGGGTGCGTTGTGTAGTACGTGTGTGTCTGTGTGTGTGCGCTGGCCGCAGTCAGTGATGGAGCTGCTCTGTCACAACCATCATCATCATCATCATCATTATCATCACCAACATGTCGGTAATATGTGTAACAGAATCAAATATACAACAGTAATATGTAGTATTATAATTACACAAAATCTGTTTTAATATTTATAACCTGACATGTTCCAATATGTGGAACGTTTGAGACTCAGTTTCTGTACCCGACGTTTACTTTCGTGGGTCCCTCCTATAAATGTGTCTCACGCTTTTTCTCTCCTTTTGCTGTTGTACTCCTTGGGAGAGGTAAGCAACACTGTGGTCACAGAAATTTCCGTGTTTAGCCTCGGTTAAACTACATTTATAAGTTTACTTGCTAGCTTAAACTTATTGCATAGTACGCTAACATATTTCTGTGTCATTTAATTTGTGTAGGAGCTCAAGTTGATAACAATTGACCGGAGGATTTTGTTGTTATTTACACCTTTTGTCAGGTATGTGTTCTGTGTTTTATTGTATTGACGCGCCTTTCGCTGTTGTACTCCTTGTGAGAGGAGCTCAAGTTGATAACAATTGACTGGAGAATTTTGTTGTTATTTACACCTTTGTCAGAATAAATGGAGATTGCCTCCAAAGATATCCTGGTCTGGGCTTCTTCATCAAAACACAACACCGGTTACATCAGTGCGGATAAGAAGAAATGCACCCTTACTAAGCTCTGTATCATGCCCTCGTAAATGTAAAGACATTCTTGCCCATTCTTCCCGGACTTTCTCAAAGCTCTGTGCAAGATTGCTTTGAATCTTTTAAAAGGAAAAATACTTTTGTCTTTTCCTCAATACATAAAACTGAAAAGACGACGAAAAAATTATGAAACTACTGGCTGATAAAAAGACTGGCTTAAATCAGAAACGCCGACCTTGATGAAACAGTCAGGAGGTTTTATTTACCTCTGCTTTGCGGTGCCCATCCTCGGAAATCTTATAGGAGGAGTTGTTAGTAGAAAGTGAAAGAAAAAGACATGTCTCTGAGAACGCCGCAAAAAATGTTTCTTGTCACACCCCATCAGTTAAACCACCTGACTCAACCAGAATCCTCGATCACACAAACGTCCAAAGACGATTTAGGCGTGAAAATGAAAGCGATATTAAATGAACCGCCGAGTTCTTTTGAAAAAATAAAAAATACAACACCCTGCTGTAGAAATATCTCACCCTGATGAAACAAGGTCAAAGGAGGAAGGTCAGGTGACTTTAACCCTGCAACGTGACCGAGAGACGACCCGAAAGACCAAGCCGAACCACAGCATGTCGATCATCTTCCTGAAATGGAGCAGGCCGAGCCGGATGACACGCTGAGCGAGGTAGTAAAAAGCCTTCCCCCACGCGACCGCAAGAATGCCGTGTACATCATAAAGAAAATATCCATGAGCAATGCGGGATGGAATTCAAAAGGAGAATCTATCCATTTATCTTAAATACTCTGATGGACCTCAACATTCCCTTATCCTCTGTGAATAATCCTCGAGCCTGCGATCAATATCGTCGCCTCAAAATGGGTGAAGCCCAGGGCGGTTTTGAAAAGCAAAAATAACCCTCTCTCCATGATGGAGCAGACCAGAGGGGCAAGATAATGAAGAAGAAGACTGAAACATAATATCTCCTCCAAACGGACAGTAATCCTATCCCCAAACTGGACTACATCCACAGAAATCCCCCAAAAACTCGAACGTAAGCGGCGTAAAAAGAATAAATCTCTCCTTGGATCCCCTTTCCTCCCTGAATGAATGTAAACGGGCCAGTTTTTCCAGCGTACCAAAACTTGTTTTTCACCCTTGACGGTACGTTGTTTCAATATTTCTTTATTTTCCACAATGACTTTCTTTCCCATTTAATCTTGCACACCCGGAGCTGGTCTACTCCAAAACTAGCTGGATGGGCTGGGTTGTAATACACTCTTTTCATGACCCGTCTCACTGCCATCCTGCTTGCAACAAACTCTCAGGGTTTACTTAAAAACACACCACTCTGGATTGCTTCTTTATTTCTTTTTTCCTTTATTGATTTGATTGTATTAAGATACATCAAGGGTTAAGATACATAAATGATAAGGATACATTGGTTGCAAAAGGAGAAGACTAGTCTTTAATCATCTTTAAAGCCTGAACTAAAACACAGTGATCTAGATTCGTCTTTGTGTAATTTTATCAATTCACTCAGGATATTCACAGACATGTTATTCTGCAAATGAAAAATCAGCACATCCACAAATAATGTGTACAGGGTGAACAAATGACAGGGTGTTATAATGAAGGAGTCCTTAATCCATTCCTGCACAATTTTTTTAAAGGTCTCTGACAAATCAGATGCGCTCGTACACCGTACCATTACTTCCCAAGCTGTATGCCCAGCATGAGAACGAACTCTGTCCATAATGTTGCTTAGTCGTCTGATTTCTGCCATCGTTGTGACACTGTCTCTATCTGTTGAAACTCTGTTGCAAACATCCTGTACCAAAATCTCAGATTGGTGACGATCAGCTGCTCCTCTACATAGGTTACAAGTTTTCTCCAGTAATTACCCATTTTAAAAACAAAAACAGGAGAAAAACTTATTCACCTTTCCAACTCACTGTCACCAGCCTCAGTTCTCCTATTTTGAGTATGTCCTGGCTAATAAGCTCGTCGTACATGCTGTTGATGGGATCCTGGATGTTCCTCACGAATTTGAGTCTGCGCCACGGTTTTGACTCTGCCGTCATCCTCTCGGATGTTGCGCGGTCAAGAGACATTGGATGGAAAGAATGAAGTGAGGGTGTAAAGCATCTTCATTATCCCGTGAAAGTTGGTCTGGTAGTAGCCATCCTCCACATCTTCCACACACGGGTGTTCTCTCTGGCTAGGGTGGTTGATCTGACACCCGTAGCACTGCTCGCGAAACTTGTAAACGGTGATGCTGAGCAGATGGATTACGGCTGATTTTACACCACTGAAGAGAGGAGACTCCTTTCTCTCATTGGTTGTTTAGCAGATTTATTTTTATGCAACATTTGCTGTCTTACCTGTGTGTGTGTGTGTGTGTGTGTGTGTGTGTGTGTGTGTGTGTGTGTGTAAAACTGAAGAGAGGGTAATAGAAGACACCCCACCCCATTTCCAGAACATTCTCTTGGAAACTTTACCTACATTAAGCACAACCAATAGCAAACCCTCAAGACTCCATGACTTGGAGGAGAAGACCAAGGAATGCTGATTAAAGTAATGTGTCTGCGTGTGTGTCTGTGTGAGTGCGTGTGTCAGACACAAAACATCCTCTTGTAATTTTTTCCCTTACCTTGTCTTTACGATCCCCATTGTGCATGAATGCTGATTAAAGTAATATGTCTGCGTGTCTCTATGTCTGTGTATGTGTGTGCATGCGCACACCCCATTTCAGAACATGGAACTTCCCAGACCCCCATTGTGACCCCTTTCATCTGACCCCCATTGCGACCCCTGACCCCAATTTGATGCACCTCATTAAAAGGTCAAAGGTCACCTGTCAAACTCAGTTTGATGAGAAGTGTTAAGTATATCTCTACTCACTCCACTCCTGTCTTCCTTTCCTCTTCCCCTCTCTTCTCTAAACCCTCTTAACTCACTCTCCACTCCTGTCTTCCTCCCTTCTTCTCTTCTCTTCTCTTCTCTTCTCTTCTCTTCTCTTCTCTTCTCTTCTCACAACTCCTCTCCCCTCCTCCTCTGTTCTCTGTTCTCCTCTGGGCTCCACTGAAACTGCTGAAACAACCACACACACACACAGGCTAAATACTACAGGTACAATTGACATAATATTAGGCAAACAATAAGTAGCATAATTCAAACCTGTCAAAAAAGAATTGTGTACTCACCGGTCAGAAAAGAATGATCCGCCTGTTGTTATGATTGGCTGCAAAGCGGTTAATCACTGCATTGACATCCAGTTCTTTGGCCCTACTTGAACTGATTGCCAGCACACCGAGATTGATGGTTCGAGCATCTCCACTTTTGTTCCTCAGGTAGGTTTTCAAACGCCGTAAGCAAGAAAAGCTCCTCTCACATGCAGCTGATGTGATGGGCAGTGTCATTGAGATACACACAAGCTTGAACAGGTCAACGAATGCTTCCTTGTATGGCCTCAAGAGCACCAGCACATCATGGGTGGTGCTGACAACGTCCCCCCTTTGTTTTTTTCTCTCACTAAGTCTTTTTAACTGGTGAAGTTCTGCTGAGAGGTTTTCTCCCAATATGCCATAGTGTTCTGATAGTCTTCTGAGGTTTCCAGTGGCTCTTTTGATCCTGTTTGGCTGTTCACCACAAACTCCTGCAGGTGGCGGGGCTGTTTTTCTCCTCACCTGTGGGCGCTGCATGTCAATGCCAACTGTCTCACACACACAGCACACTCTCAGATTTTAGTCCATGTTTCAGCATTGCGTTTGTCATTGAGGGCATCAACAACTGCAAAGACCAGATCAATGGCAGATGCCAGCTCCAAATCTGTGACCTGTAGATGATCAGATAAGTTCTTTGTGAGACTGAATATGCTCTCCAGCATACAGATGTGCAGAACAAACTGTGCATCAATCAGTCCAATCAGTGATCTTGCTTCAGTTGCTCTATGAGCATTTGTCTGGTTGCTCACATCCACAAGAGTTGCTAAGATAGCAGGGAGACTTCTTTTTATTTATATCAAACCACTTTTCACCCACACAGCGAGTATTCCAGCCTCGAGTACTGTTTGAACCATGAATGATTAAAACTCCTCAACGTCAGCTGGGCCTGGGATCCAAATGTCCGATGCGGGCATGACTTAAGTTGAGGCTGCCTTGGTCCCTCTGCTGGGTCTTGGCTTAAATCCACAGGGCCACCAGGATTCCTGCCACCCGCGATCGCAGCTACGGCGCTCGGCAAAGCTCTCCCTTCACTCCCCGCTTCTTGCTCGACATTTTCTGGAATGTTACCACCGGTCATCCTCATTCATCAGGTTTGCCGTCATCACTCTGTACTCCTCCACCCTACCGCTAGAAGGTCCGTGCGTCCGTAAATCACTGCCGAAATCATCCACTCTGATTCATTTTCTGGATATTACAAAACGGTCCATTTTGCTCTGTTGACACTCGCTAATTAGCCACGTCAAATTCAGCGTGCCGTCTGCGTGCAACCAGCCAATCAAATTGCACAACACAGGAGAAGCAAATCACCACCATAGGAACGTTATAAACAATATTTCTTGTCAAGTGATTGTTACCTATGATTGGGTGTGCCAGGTATTTAATAAAAGTTACATAAAAGTAATGATAATTAAATAAAACTATTTATTGTATAAATAGATAGACAAAATAGAATAAAGGTAAAAAAAATTAATAAATTATATAGATAGTATATAAATAGACAACTGAATAAATAATAGTGAAAATGATGTACCAGATTAAAATACAGATTAAAATACAGACCTCCCAGCACAGATACAGCTTTTTCTCTATGGCAGAGACCGGGCTAAGGGACCTCTATACTAACAATGTCTTCGCTAGAAAAATGTAACCTTCCAAAATCTCACCTATTCCAATACTTTCAGGTCCATAACTTTGTTAAATCAAATAGCACCTCTTTCCCCAATATTCCACCTAACTCAATTTTGGACATTTACCACAAATCAGAAAGGCCTCTCAAAAATTGACACCTTAATCTCCCATCTTAAAGAGACATCTCTTGATGAAATCAGAAAAGATTGGGAAGAAGAACTTGGCAGAGTTATAGATGACAGTGATGGTCTGCATTAACTCAAGTAAATAACAGTACATCTTGTTCCAGGCTTAATTTCATACAATATAAGGTTCTGTACTGGCACTGTATTTATTTTAGCAATTCCAAACTCAGTTCTTATTTTTCATTGTATTTACTTTTGCCTGTCAAATGAATAAAAACATTTATGGAAATATATATATATATATATATATATATATATATATATATATATATATATATATATATATATATGAATGTAGTTCAATAGCCTTGAACCTATTCCAGATGACCCTAAGTTAATAAAAAGATTCAAAGCTGAAGTTAGAATCAATGATAAATCAAGATTTTCATTTGTTGACAAGGTTTTCTCTTCAATGCTTGTTGTTTTATAATCAGTTTCTTCAGTACCAATATTTAAAACTTCAGTTTTGTTGTGGTTGAGTTGGAGAACATTTTCTGCCATCCATAACCTCTGTGTCTAAAATGCAGTTAAAAAGGTCATCTATTGACCCTGAGTTATCAGGAGACAATGACGATATAGGAGAGAGAAGCATTTGCCGCTCCTTTAACAGAAATGAAAACATATTACCTACCTAGCACAAAGTAACCTTGTGAACAAAAACGTAAATATATCGGTTACATGACCAATATAAGCATGCATTAAATGCCATTTAATGACAGACGGTATTTACTGCCCTGTTTTGTGACACCAGAAGTGAATTGACAACGTGACTGTGTGGTGGGATGAATTTTCAAGTTAGAATAATCTGTGTAAAAATAGATAAAAGGGCTACCAAGTGTGCACCCTTGGTGGCGCTACTAAACGGTGAAGAGAAGATGGATGTGTTGTGGTATTATTAACTGTTTAGTGAGAAACAAAAGGTTGGTATGTGTGTCGGCATGTGCTTTGTGCATTTATGCGCTGTCAGTGAAGAAGCTTCTCCATCACATAGGGGTTTAACAATGGGGGCCCACTGACACGGTGGGGTCTAGTCAGGTATAAAAGGAGGTGTTACACCAAACAGGACAGCAGTGCAGCAGTAACAACACCAACAGCAGCAGCTCACCTACAGCACAAGTATGACCACCACTGAAATGAGCATGGGCAAGGTAAACTTGTAATTTCAAACAACAATTACAAATATCATGACTGTTTAGTTATAGAGAAAATCCTGCAGATTTACAACATCAAATTTTGTCAGTGCTTCTACAGTCAATCAACGTATCCCTAATTTTTCAGGTCATCTTCTACGAGGACAGGAACTTCCAGGGTCGCTCCTGGGAGTGCATGAGCGACTGCGCTGACTTTTCCTCCTACCTGAGCAGATGCCACTCCTGCAGGGTGGAGAGCGGCTGCTTCATGGCCTACGACCGTCCCAACTACATGGGAAACCAGTACTTCATGAGGAGGGGCGACTATGCTGACTACATGAGCATGTGGGGATGGAACAGTGGTATCAGGTCTTGCCGTATGATCCCCATGGTACGTATAAAACAGACATCTGTTATACTATAGCTCTATTATGGGTGACACCCACCACAAAACTTGAGATACAGACATTCATTTCTTTTCTTTTTTTCCAAAACAGTACAGAGGCCAGTACAGGATGAGGATCTACGAGAGGGAGAACTTCGGTGGTCAGATGTATGAGCTGATGGACGACTGTGACAACATCATGGACCGTTACCGTATGAACAACTGCATGTCCTGCAACGTGATGGACGGCCACTGGCTGATGTACGAGCAGCCCCACTACAGAGGCAGGATGATGTACTTTAGGCCTGGAGAGTACAGGAACTTCACAAACATGGGCTGGAGCGGCTCCAGGTTCATGAGCATGAGGCGTATCATGGACATGTGGTAGACATTTTCATTTTGAAATAAAAAAATGAAAGACAAAACAAAAACTTGAGCCTGTGACTGTTTCCTGTTCTTCCACGCTTACAAAAAATTATTTAATGTAATACATTGAATAAACAATGTAGATGACTCAAGGATCAAAAGAGTTGTCCAAACCAAGCATTACACTGCTTACTTTGGTTTGCATATAAGAAATCAAATACTTCAGATTCTTACCTTTCTGCCAACATGTCTTGTAGATGTTTATAACCTCATTTGATACTTGAGCATTTTGTTGTGTGTGTCTCTGCGTTATTATAGTTTTGTATTATATTATTGTCAAATCTCGACCACTTCCTTAGTCCTCTCAACTCATTATGAAGGAACATCACCTGAAACTGGTTTCTCAGGTCCCACTCCTCTTGTCACTGGCTTGATCTGGTCTGCTCCACTGGTGTCACTATACATCCCCTCTCCAGCCTCAACCTCAACATCTCTGACCACATGACAATCACCATGGACAATGACACCACTATCAAATCAAATCAAATCAAATTTTATTTGTATAGCCCAAAGTCACAAAATACATTTGCCTCGGAGGGCTTTACAATCTGTACAGGTAGTGACACACTCTGTCCTTAGACCCTCGGTTCGAGTGAGGAAAAACTTCCCCACAAAAAACCCTTTTAACAGGGAAAAAAGGTGGAAGAAACCTCAGGAAGAGCCACAGAGGAGGGATCCCTCTCCCAGGACAGACAGACGTGCAATAGATGTCACGTGTACAGAATAAATCAACAGAGAATTATTGTTCAATAACAATGAATGATAAAATAATAATGAATTACAATGAATGATAAAATGATTACAGTAGCAGTGGAACCTGTGATAGAGATAGAGAGACACAGATGCACAGCAGCAGCAAATCATTAACTAACTATAAACTGTACTGGAGATATGGTAGCAATAATGACAGTAATAATATATGTATGTAGTGGACGTTTTCAGTAAAGGGAGATGTGTGCATCTTCAACCAATACCGTGCCTGACTAGGCATAACCCTGAAAGAGACAGAGATAGAGAGAAAGAGAGAGTCCCCCGGCAGTCTAGTCCTATGGCAGCATAACTAAGGGATGACCTGAGCCAGCCCTAGCTATAAGCTCTATCAAAAAGTAAAGTCTTTAGTCTACTCTTAAAAGTGTTGACCGTGTCTGCCTCCCAAACCCAAAATGGTAGTTTGTTCCACAGAAGAGGAGCTTGATAGCTGAAAGCTGTGGCTCCCAATCTACTTTTGGAAACTATAGGAACCACGAGGAACCCAGCATTCTGAGAGCGCAGTGTTCTAGAAGGGTAGTAAGGTACTATGAGCTCTTTTAGAT
Organism: Miichthys miiuy; assembly: GCA_036365135.1. Lineage (NCBI taxonomy): Eukaryota > Metazoa > Chordata > Actinopteri > Sciaenidae > Miichthys > Miichthys miiuy. Next base: position 25,121,917 of record CM071612.1, read on the forward strand.
ATGATGGTGCCTGACCATGAAGAGCTTTGTTTTTAGAATTTAAAATTCTTCTCCTTACATACAAAGCTCTTCTAGATTGTAGATTTAACAGGTAGCCAATACATGGAAGCAGCATTCTGAATTAGCTGCAAAGTCCTAAGAGACTTATTGGAGCAGCCTGATAACAAAGAGTTACAACAGTCGAGCCTAGAAGTAACAAATGCGTGGACTAGTTTTTCTGCATCCGCTTGAGATACGATGCGTCTGATTTTGGCGATGTTACGTAAGTGGAAGAATGCAGTCCTCGAAATTTGGTTTATGTGGACGTTAGAGGACAAATCCTAATCAAAAACAACTCCAAAACTCTTCACGGTGGAGCTGGAGGCCAGAGTGATCCCGTCTAAAGTAACTAAGTCTCTAGAAAGAGAGTTTCTGAGGTCTGAATTTAACATCAGAAAATTGTAGGTCATGCAACTTTTTATATCCTTAAGGCATGCTTGGAGTTTAGTTAACTGATTGGTTTCATCAGGTTTGATCGATAAATATAATCATCAGTCTCTGTAAAAGAATTTGATGGTCAATGGTGTCAAATGCAGCACTAAGATCTAACAGGACATGTACAGAGATGAGTCCTTTGTCTGATGCCATTAGGAGGTCATTTGTAACTTTGTGCGGTCTCTGTGCTATGATGCACTCTAAATCCTGACTGAAAATCCTCAAATAAACTGTTATTATGGAGAAAGTCACACAGTTGATTGACTACAGCTTTCTCAAGTATCTTAGAGAGAAAGGGAAGGTTTGATATCGGTCTGTAATTGGCTAAAGCCTGTGGATCTAGAGTGGGCTTTTTAAGAAGAGGTTTGATTACAGCTACTTTAAAAGGACTGTGGTACATATCCTGATAATAAAGACAGATTAATCATATCCAATAAAGAAGGGCTAACTAGAGGTAAAACATCCTTGAGCAACCTGGTTGGGATTTTATTGAAGTTATTTGATGAGGGTCGATGGAAGAAAAACAGTTTAAATATATATCAGGTTTTACAGCTGTTTCCAAACTTGCTGTATCAGAATGCAGATCAGTGCCTGTTGAGGGCAAGAGGTGATGAATTTTGTCTCTAATAGTTATAATTTTATCATTAAGGAAGCTCATGAAGGCATTACTAGTTAGACCTAAAGGAATAGATGGCTCAGTAGAGCTGTGGTTCTCTGTTAGCCTGGCTACAGTGCTGAAGAGAAACCTGGGGTTGTTCTTATTTTCCTTTATTAATGAAGAGTAATAGGCTGCTCTGGCATTACGGAGAGCCTTCCTGTATGTTTTAAGATTATCTTGCCAGACTAAACGAGATTCTTCCAGTTTAGTGGCAATATCATAATCAGATATTAATTCACTGACTAAAACAGCTTTAGAGGACAAGGACCTGATATTCAGGAGTCCACATTTAATTATCTTATTTTGGACTGTTGGAGATGTTGATTTAATTTTTATTAAGTTTTTATGATGAACTCCTCTTCTGTTTGTTTTATCTTTAAATAATGTAGGTGGACGGGGGACAGACAGTTTCTATACTAAAGGACTGGGTGGGCAGCTGCTCTAATGGAGGCACAGAGAAGCGTGTAAGACTGCAGCTCTGCTTCCTGGTCTCAACTCTGGGTTGTCATGGTTTTGGTTGACTAATAAACTTGGCCATGTTTCTAGATATGAGAGCTGCTCCATCCAAAGTGGGATGGATGCCGTCTCTCCTAATCAGACCAGGTTTTCCCCAGGTTATCCCTAACTCAAAAGATAAATGAAAAAATTGAATCCATCTCCCCTTTAACCTCTCAGCCTCAGTTCTTCCCTGTGTCAACAGGAGAGCTCTCCAGCCTCATGGCAGGGATGAAAAGCTCCATGTATCGTGGAATCCATCCCATCCCACCTTGTCAATAACTGTCTCCGAGTTATCACCACACTAACACAAACCTCCCTCAGCTCCTCTCCATTTCATTTTCTACATGCTTCCCCTTGGCAACATTATACTCAGCAGACTTTATGTCATTGATACATTCCTTCGACTTCCAGCTGGTCTACAGTCCTCCTACTCACAAGGCTGGCAAAAAGCTTGACTTGATTCTTACTCGAAACTGTGCCACAGATGCCCTAGTGGTAAGGCCTCTCCACTTATCAGATCACTTTTATCCAGTCTAATTTCACTCAGAGCAACCCTCTGCTACCAATGGTTATGTTCCACCGCAACTTATCTCCAACCCACTTCTCCTCTCTTGTCGCCTCTGCTCTACCTCCACTCAGCACATTCTCCTCTCTGAAGGTTAATGATGCCACTGGCTCACTGTGCTCCACACTGAACTCATGTCTGGACAAACTGTATCCTCTATCTACGAGGCCTGCTCGATCCAACCAATCTCACCCGTGGTTGAATGATACCCTTCGATCGCTGCTAGCCCAGAGCTGCTGAAAGAAAATGGCTCAAATACAAACTAGCCGATGATCTCAAAAGCTACCAGACACTCTTATCCTCCTTCTCAACAAGCGTCACTGCTGCAAAAAACACTTTTTACAACGACTAAGTTACCAGTGTCACTGACACCCGGAAACTTTTCTCCACCTTCAATTCACTACTCAACCCTCTGCCACCTCCTCCTCCTACCAGCCTTACCGCTGATACCTTTGCAAAATTTTTTACAGGCAAAGTGGCAGCAATCAGCAGCCAATTCTCTGACCTGTGACATGTAGCAGTCCTACTACGTCTCTATTTCGCAACCTACAGTAGCACAGTTGCTGGCACTTCATTTTCTGGCTTTACACCCCTCTCTGAGAGTGAGGTATCCAAACTGCTGACATGTAGCCATCCTACTACATGCTCATTGGACCCTATACCAACAAACCTACTTCAATCCATTAGCCCAACCATCACAACAGCCATCACACATATGAAAAATGCTTCACTGACCGCCGACACTTTTCCTACTGCACTCAAAGCGGCTCGAGTAACACCTCTACTCAAGAAACCCTCTCTTAACCCTGCTCAGGTTGAGAACTATCGTCCTGTCTCACTCCTTCCATTTTTATCCAAAACTATTGAACGGGCGCTCGCTAAACAACTCTCAAAATTTCTCTCACAGAACAATCCTCTTGATACAAATCAGTCTGCTTTCAAGAGTGGTCACTCTTCTGTGACAGAAGCCTTGAAAGAAACAAGAGCAGCAGCACAGTCCTCTGTCCTTATTCTGCTTGACTTATCAGCTGCCTTTGACACAACCATCCCATCCTCCTCTCTATTCTCTCAAACATGGTCATCTCTGGTTCAGCTCTTTCTTGGTTTGAATCCTACCTGACAGGGCTCTTGTTCAGTGTATCCTGGCTTGGACAGCTGTCCACCTCTCATCACCTCACCACAGGGGTGCCCCAGGGCTCGGTGCTGGGACCCCTTCTATTTGCTATCTACACCACCTCCCTTGGTCCGATTATCCGCTCACATGGCTTTTTCTATCACTGATATGCAGATGACACTCAGCTTCATCTGTCATTTCTTCCAGAGGACCCCTCGATCTCTGCACAGGTCTGAATGCCTCTTAGATATTGCCACATGGATAAAGGCACAGCACCTCCAGCTGAACCTCTCAAAAACTGAACTGCTGGTCCTCCCAGCCAAACCTCACCATGACATCATCATCAGAATTGACTCCCTATGTCTTGCCCCCCACCAGAGTGGTGAAAAACTTAGGGGTTGTAGCAACCAATAATGTAATACCTGCCAATAACGTAATAATTTGGGCCATTTTAAATGTAATAAAAACAATAACGTAATAACATACCAATAATGTAATAAAGCCTTTGAGACAATAACGTAATAACATTTTGCCAATAATGTAATGAGTTATTACATTATTGGCTGGTTATTACGTTATTGGCATAGCATTAAAAAAAATCGTTATCCGATAATGTAATAATACATAAATAGGACTGCATTTCTTGGAAATAAAAGATTGTTTTTGCAGTTTTTGTGTAGTTTGCTCATCAAAAATAGATATAGTGGATGGCATAGTCATCATATTCATTTATCAAGGGTACATACTATGCAGCACTCTCTCTCCTTAATTATGGTTGTAAGAGCCAATTTGAAAATTATTTGTTGTACAAAATCTTTATTTTATTTAAAATATTGTTTATTTGCTTCAATATGTAAATTCATAATTTCATGTATGGAAGAATATTATTTAATTCATTACAGTGAAGTGTATATGGTAGTTAGATCACTTAGTGGAATGCGCTAGAATTCAGGAAGAGAACAGTGGTCATGTGACCTACATGTGTTTGCTCAGTGTTAGATGAAAAAGTCTAATCAATTTAGTTATTACTAAGTTATTATATTATTGGCATAGTATAGTATAATATAGTATAGCATTGTGTATAGTTTTCACTATTGAAAATATACACACTGGCTTCTTATAGAGCGGGGAAGAAGTTCAATGTTGCTTTTTCAAATCAAATCAATTCAAATCAAATCGATTTTATTTGTATAGTCACAAAGTACATTTGCCTCGGAGGGCTTTACAATCTGTACAGGGAGTGACACCCTCTGTCCTTAGACCCTCGGTTCGAGTGAGGAAAAACTTGCCCACAAAAAACCCTTTTAACAGGGAAAAAAGGTGGAAGAAACCTCAGGAAGAGCCACAGAGGAGGGATCCCTCTCCTAGGACGGACAGACGTGCAATAGATGTCACATGTACAAGACAAATCAACACAATCAATTGTACTATACCATACTATGCCAAGTCTCTGTTGCATGGTGACATGTTTTTATTTATTTTTTTATTTAACCAGGTAAAAGTTTCATTGTGATTAAAATCTTTTTTTCAAAACAGACCTAGTCAGGAGAGCACCATGAAATGTAATAAACACAATACAAACAACAGGTTATATGGTATAAATACTATCAAATACATCCAGTGAAGATGAATCATCAGTTATGAGCCCATCCTAATTGAAGTCAAAGCAATACATTTAGATATATAGTACATTATTTACCAAGATATATAAAACATTTACCATTCTTTTTACACAAATATACTTTAAACATCAGTTATCTAATTATTATTTTTCATTTACCTTGAATGGAAATAGATTTCAACGGCACAAATTAACATTATAGACAAAAACATAATTATATCAGTCACATGGCCAATAACAGCTAGTTATGCCTCTGTTTTGTCATCTAAACGCCAGAAGCAAGATAATAGGGTGACTCTGTGTGAATTTTCAACACACAAAAGGTAAATTAGATTAATCTGTGTAAATGTACGCAGAAGTAAAAACAACTGAAAGCACTAGTATGCACCCTTGGTTGCGCTACTTAACCATGAGGAGAAGAGTTATGTGTGCAAATATTAACTGTTTAGTGAGAAAGAGAAAGGTGTTGTTTGTCTGTATGCACTTTGTCTGTGCGAAGCTTCTCCATCACATAGGGGTTTTAACAATGGGGGCCCACTGACTCTGTAAGGTTTGGTCAGGTATAAAAGCAGGGGTTACACCAAACAGGACAGCAGTGCAGCAGTAACAACAGCAACAGCAGCAGCTCACCTACAGCACAAGCATGACCACCACTGAAATGGGCATGGGCAAGGTAAGCTTATAATTTTAAACAAATTACAAATATCATGACTGTTTATTTATAGAGAAAATCCTGCAGATTTACAACATAAAATTTTGTCAGTGCTTCTACAGTCAATTAAAGTATCCCTCATTTTTCAGGTCATCTTCTACGAGGACAGGAACTTCCAGGGTCGCTCCTGGGAGTGTATGAGCGACTGCTCTGACTTTTCCTCCTACCTGAGCAGATGCCACTCCTGCAGGGTGGAGAGCGGCTGCTTCATGGCCTACGACCGTCCCAACTACATGGGAAACCAGTACTTCATGAGGAGGGGCGACTATGCTGACTACATGAGCATGTGGGGATGGAACAGTGGTATCAGGTCTTGCCGTATGATCCCCATGGTACGTCTACAGACATCTGTCATACTACAGTTCTATTAAGGGTGACACCCACCACAAAATATGACATACAGATATTCATTTCTTTTCTTTTTTTTCCAAAACAGTACAGAGGCCAGTACAGGATGAGGATCTACGAGAGGGAGAACTTCGGTGGTCAGATGTATGAGATGATGGACGACTGTGACAACATCATGGACCGTTACCGTATGAACAACTGCATGTCCTGCAACGTGATGGACGGCCACTGGCTGATGTACGAGCAGCCCCACTACAGAGGCAGGATGATGTACTTTAGGCCTGGAGAGTACAGGAACTTCATGAACATGGGCTGGAGCGGCTCCAGGTTCATGAGCATGAGGCGTATCATGGACATGTGGTAGACATTTTCATTTTGAATTAAAAAATGAAAGATAAAACAAAAACTGTGACTTTTCTCTGTTATATACTATACTATACTATACTATATTGTACTATCGCTGGTTTTTGAGAGCGGGACAAAACATGTCCCACATAGACAAGTCTTATTTCTATCAAAAAAAAAAAAGAAATGAATAATGATTGACATACTCACAAAGTTAGATCTAAAGGAATTGTGAATACTGATGTTATGTTTTAGCATAGATAATTACTTTTTGGGGATATTATCTTGTTCTCAGCAAGAGGTCACAATATTCACCAGCCCCAAAAAACTTTAAATACCTCTACAATTGTGAAAACATTTATATCAAATCAAAGATAAGGGTTATAAATGTATAAAACAATTCATGCCATGAACATCTAAAAATATTTTCCATAGAAATCTGCCTATCAAATTTGTGTCCTCTGTTTCCGTCAACTCCGTCAGATTTTTTCATAAACCATAAATTCTCCTGGCTGTGATGAATGCATCAATACCACACATGGTCTGACATGTTTGACATTTTTTGATATTTTAGATGAACAATGTCAATTTTCCTATGGTCACAGCTGGAGCACGTCAACACCATCTCTCTGTTATGATACTTTTTATTAAACCATAGTGGATTCAATGAAAGTATTTTATTGAGATTATGGAGACAGCTAGCAATAGCCAAAAAACTAGCTAGCTAGCTGCAGTATTTTTTTCTGCAGAGGGAAAAAACATGCCATTTCATTTTATTAATATTATACTATTTTCAAACATAGTAAAGGAATAGAATGTTATTTTAGGGTTTTATCTGCACATTAATGTACATATATAGCAAGCAATTACATTATTTTACAATATACTTCTGATTTGAAGAGCATGGGCAGGCTATGGTCTGCTTATTAAATAATTTTCTTTTATCTGCTTATTATTGAATAACGTTCCAGCATGTGTGTTATATATAGCACTTGTCTACATGATTGATTGATTGATTGATTGATTGATTGATTGATTGATGTAAAATCTTAAAGGTGCAGTGTGCAGTTTTCACTATTGAAAATATACACACTGGCTTCTTATAGAGCGGGGAAGAAGTTCAATGTTGCTTTTTCAAATCAAATCAATTCAAATCAAATCAATTTTATTTGTATAGTCACAAAGTACATTTGCCTCGGAGGGCTTTACAATCTGTACAGGGAGTGACACCCTCTGTCCTTAGACCCTCGGTTCGAGTGAGGAAAAACTTGCCCACAAAAAACCCTTTTAACAGGGAAAAAAGGTGGAAGAAACCTCAGGAAGAGCCACAGAGGAGAGATCCCTCTCCCAGGACGGACAGACATGTAATAGATGTCACGTGTACAGAACAAATCAACAGAGACATATTGTACAATTACAATGAATGATCAAATGACAATGAATCACAATGAATGATAAAATGACCACAGTAGCAGATATGGTAGCAATAATGACAGTAATAATATGTGTAGTGGACGTCATGCAGGATCAAATCAAATCAAATCAAATCAAATCAAATCAAATCAAATTTTATTTGTATAGCCCAAAGTCACAAAATACATTTGCCTCGGAGGGCTTTACAATCTGTACAGGGAGTGACACCCTCTGTCCTTAGACCCTCGGTTCAGTGAGGAAAAACTTGCCCACAAAAACCCTTTTAACAGGGAAAAAGGTGGAAGAAACCTCAGGAAGAGCCACAGAGGAGGATCCTCTCCCAGGACGGACAGACGTGCAATAGATGTCACATGTACAGAACAAGTCAACACAAACATATTGTACAATTACAATGAAAGATAAAATGACAATGAATTATAATGAATGATAAAATGACCACAGTAGCAGATATGGTAGCAATAATGACAGTAATAATATATGTAGTGGACGTTGCATCACAGCAGCAGCCACGATTCACGAGAACCTGCTGGACGACAGAGCACAAAAACTCCGGAAGGTTCGGTTAGTAGCATGCATTAATGAGACATGTATGTCCACTGATGGTGAGAGAAAGAGGGAGGAGAGGGGAGGGAGAGAGAGAGAGAGAGAGGAGAGTCCCCGGCAGTCTAGTCCTATGGCAGCATAACTAAGGGATGACCTGAGCCAGCCCTAACTATAAGCTTTATCAAAAGGAAAGTCTTAAGTCTACTCTTAAAAGTGTTGACCGTGTCTGCCTCCCGAACCTGGAATGGTAGTTTGTTCCACAGAAGAGGAGCCTGATAGCTGAAAGCTCTGGCTCCCAATCTACTGGAAACTATAGGAACCACAAGGAACCCAGCATCCTGAGGCGCAGTGTTCTAGAGGGTAGTAAGGTACTATGAGCTCTTTTAGATATGATGGTGCCTGACCATGAAGAGCTTTGTAAGTAAGGAGAAGAATTTTAAATTCTATTCTAGATTTGATAGGTAGCCAATGCAAGGAAGCCAAAATGGGAGAGATGTGATCTCTGATCTTGGTTCCTGTCAGAACACGTGCAGCAGCATTCTGAATTAACTGCAAAGTCCTAAGAGACTTATTGGAGCAACAGCAGCAGCCACAATCCACGAGAACCTGTTGGACGACAGAGCACAGAAACTCCAGGAAGTTTGGTTAGTAACATGCATTAATGAGACATGTATGTCCACTGATGGTGAGAGAGGGGACCACAAAGAACCCAGCATTCTGAGAGCGCAGTGTTCTAGAGGGGTAGTAAGGTACTATGAGCTCTTTTAGATATGATGGTGCTTGACCATGAAGAGCTTTGTATGTAGGGAGAAGAATTTTAAATTCTATTCTAGATTTAATAGGTAGCCAATGCAAGGAAGCCAAAATGGGAGAGATGTGATCTCTGATCTTGGTTCCTGTCAGAACACGTGCAGCAGCATTCTGAATTAACTGCAAAGTCCTAAGAGACTTATTGGAGCAGCCTGATAACAAAGAGTTAGTCGAGCCTAGAAGTAACAAATGCGTGGACTAATTTTTCTGCATCCATTGCCAAAATCAGACGATGCGTCTGATTTTGGTGATGTTACATAAGTGGAAGATGCAGTCCTCGAAATTTGTTTTATGTGGACATTAAAGGACAAATCCTGATCAAAAACAACTCCAAGATTCTTTACAGTGGAGCTGGAGGCCAGGGTGATCCCGTCTAAAGTAACTAAGTCTCTAGAAAGAGAGTTTCTGAGGTGTTTCGGTCAAATTACAAGAACTTCAGTTTTGTCTGATTTTAACATCAGAAAATTGTAGGTCATCCAACTTTTTATATCCTTAAGGCATGCTTGGAGTTTAGTTAATTGATTTGATTCATCAGGCTTGATCGATAAATATAATGGTGTTGTCAGCATAACAATGAAAATTGATAGGGTGATTCCTAATAATGTTCCCTAAAGGAAGCATATATAAACTAAATAGAAGTGGTCCTAGTACAGAACCTTGTGGGACTACATGACAAACTTTGGTATGCATGGAGAATTCATCATTGACGTGAACAAACTGAGATCGATCTAAGAAATACGACTTAAACCAGCTTAGGGCGGTTCCTTTGATGCCAATTTGATGTTCCAGTCTCTGTAAAAGAATATGATGGTCAATGGTGTCAAATGCGGCAATAAGATCTAACAGGACAAGTACAGAGATGAGTCCTTTCTCTGATGCCATTAGGAGGTCATTTGTCACTTTGACTAATGTGGTCTCTGTGCTATGATGCACTCTAAATCCTGACTGAAAATCCTCAAATAGACTATTGTTATGGAGAAAGTCACACAGCTGAATAGCTACAGCTTTCTCAAGTATCTTAGAGAGAAAGGGAAGGTTTGATATCGGTCTGTAGTTGGCTAAGACCTCTGGGTCTAGAGTGGGCTTTTTAAGAGGTTTAATTACAGCTACCTTAAAGGACTGTGGTACATATCCTGATAATAAAGACAGATTAATCATATCCAATAAAGAAGGACTAGCTAGAGGTAAAACATCCTTGAGCAGCCTGGTTGGGATGGGGTCTAAGAGACAGGTTGACGGCTTAGATGCAGAAATTATTAAAGTTATTTGATGAAGGTCGATGGGAGAAAAAGAGTATAAATACATATCAGGTTTTACAGCTGTTTCCAAACTTGCTGTATCAGAATGCAGATCAATGCCTGTTGAGGGCAAGAGGTGATGGATTTTGTCTCTAATAGTTATAATTTTATCATTAAAGAAGCTCATGAAGTCATTGCTACTTAGACCTAAAGGAATAGATGGTTCAATAGAGCTGTGATTCTCTGTTAGCCTGGCTACAGTGCTGAAGAGAAACCTGGGGTTGTTCTTATTCTCCTCTATTGATGAAGAGTAATAAGCTGCTCTGGCATTATGGAGAGCCTTCATGTATGTTTTGAGATTATCTTGCCAGACTAGACGAGATTCTTCCAGTTTAGTGGCACGCTATTTGTGTTCAGATTTACTCTTGCTTGCTTTAATTTACGAGTCTGCTGACTATACCATGGTGCTAACCTCCTATGTTTAATTGTCTTCTTTTTCAGAGGTGCAATAGAGTCTAGAGTTGTCCGTAATGAGCCTGTAGTACTATCAACAAGATGATCTATTTGTGAGGGGCTAAAGGAAGCAGACAAGTCCTCTGTTACATTGAGACATGGCATTGAATTCAATGCTGAAGGAATCACTTCCTTAAATTTGGCTACAGCACTATCAGATAAACATCTGCTGTAAGAGTTTCTGCAAAAAGGCTTATAGCCCAGTAGTATGAACTCAAAGGTTATTAAAAAATGGTCAGACAGAAGAGGATTCTGTGGAAAGACTATTAGATTATCAATTTCAATGTCATATGAGAGAACAAGATCAAGAGTGCGGTTCAGACAATGAGTCGGTTTATTTACACTCTGACAGAAGCCAATTGAATCTAATAAAGAGATAAACGCAGTACTAAGACTATCATTGTGGTTGTCCACATGAATATTAAAATCAGCTACAATAATTACTTTATCTGTTTTAAGGATCAAGCCTGATGCAAATTCTGCAAATTCAGATAAAAATTCAGAGTAAGGACCTGGAGCTCGATATACTGTAACAAATAAAATTGGCTGTGATGTTTTCCAGGTTGGGTGAGTGAGGCTAAGAACAAGACTTTCAAATGAATTATAATTTAGTTTAAGTTTAGGATTTATTAATAGACTTGAGTCAAATGTGGCTCCAACTCCACCACCTCGACCGGTACTTCGAGGAATATGAGTATTACAATGACTGGGAGGAGTGGATTCATTTAAGCTAACATATTCATCCTCCTGCAGCCAGGTTTCAGTGAGACAAAACAAATCAATATCATAATCAGATATTAATTCATTGACTAAGACAGCTTTAGATGACAAGGACCTGATATTCAGGAGTCCACATTTAATTGTCTTATTTTGGACTGTTGGAGATGTTGATTTAATTTTTATTAAGTTTTTATGACGATCTCCTCTTCTGTTTGTTTTATCTTTAAATAATGTAGGTGGACGGGGGACAGACACAGTCTCTATACTAAAGGACTGGGTGGGCAGCTGCTCTAATGGAGGCGCAGAGCAGCTTGTAAGACTGCAGCTCTGCTTCCTGGTCTCAACTCTGGGTTGTCACAGCTTTGGTCAACTAATAAACTTGGCCATATTTCTAGATATGAGAGCTGCTCCATCCAAAGTGGGATGGATGCCGTCTCTCCTAATCAGACCAGGTTTTCCCCAGAAAGGTGTCCAATTATCTATGAAGCCAACATCGTTTGCTGGACACCACCTCGACAGCCACTGGCGGAATGACGACATGCGGCTATACATGTCATCACTGGTCACATTGGGAGGACCAGAAACGAGACATCGTTTTAGCATATTCACACACCGATGAAACATTAATTTTAGTGACCTCCGATTGGCGTAACCGGGTGTCATTACCGCCGATGTGAATAACAATCTTACTGTATCTACGTTTATCTTTAGCCAGCAGTTTCAAATAAGACTCGATGTCGCCCGCTCTGGCCCCCAGGATGCATTTAACTATGGCCCCCGGTGTCGCTAACTTCACGTTTTGGACTATTTAGCTGCCAATAACCAGAGTTGGTTTCTCAGCGGGTGTGTCGCTGAGCGGGGAAAATCTGTTTGAAACGTGGAGCGGTTGGTGGTGTACCGTGGGCTTCAGTTTGGGGCTATGCCTCCTTTGGGAAGCCATTGCTATCGCTAGTTAGTGTGACTAACAGAAACTGGTGAAACTAGCAGATTGTGGTCACTATAGTAAAGAGACCTGTTTGTGCACAGAACAAGTCTAAGGATAGTGCAGAGATAAGTAGATAATCGCTGATGTGAGAAATATACGAAAATCTGTTTAGGTGAACAGAGCAGAGAGCACCGTGGCAGCAACACCGATAACCGGAAGTGACACAATACGTTACCACAAAGCACGTCGTCGTCATGACAGAGACAGAGACACCATTCACAAATCCGGTTTACTTGGACCATCAGACCAACAGTGCACCTGTGGTAATTTTGTCATGATATATTTTACGACGGGATCCATAGGCTATGTGTCCAGAATGCCACAGCATCCTGTCTCTTTGACTCGGACTGTGTGCAAAACCCTGCCTTTCCACTGTCATTAGTGTAATACATTCCAGTACAGTGTTGTATGTGGCAGATTTGTCCAAAACAGACACATCTTCCAATCAGATGCTAGATACTGTGACATAATAGAAGGTCTTCAGAGCACAGAATGAAGAGAAGCTCAGCTTTGCAGTGGGGTTCCTAGAGGAAATCAATGTGGAAGCTGATCAATGAGTCTGTCAGTATCATTCTCTGCTACTTCTTATCAGTTATCACAATTATATCAGTTGTCATACATGCAGAGTTCAGGAAGAAATCCTGAACATTTTGTGTTATACTCTTATAATATTGTAATGGCTGTGTCTTATCTCCCACTACTTCCACTGGACATTGATTTTGTCTGCACAAGCCAGTGTGTAGATGTTTTCAACATCTGGTTGTAGGAACACACACTACACCTTTAAGATTTTACATCAATCAATAAATCAATCAATTATGTTATGTATATGTGTTAGGATTCATTGTTTTTAAAATAGGCTAGTTATCCTTTTCCTTAAAAAGACACATACAGCTGAATTTAAAGGTGTACATTTATTGTAATCAAAACATTTACTTGGAAAAAGAAGGTACTGCCAGATACAAACAGAAGCAAGTACAGAAACACTCATGTCTTTGCTCTGTGTAACAAGAATTTCCCACCAGGGATCAATATGGTAAATGGAATGGTAAATGGACTGTACTTATATAGCACCTTTCTAGTCTTCCGACCACTCAAAGCGCTTTTACACTACATGTCTCATTCACACACATTCATACACTGATGGCATTGGCTGCCATGCAAGTGCTCATCAGTTTACGGAACTAACATTCACACACATTCACACACCGATGGCGCAGCCTTCAGGAGCAATTTGGGGTTCAGTATCTTGCCCAAGGACACTTCGACATGCAGACTTGGAGGGGATCGAACCGCCGATCTTCGGATTAGTGGACGATCCGCTCTACCTCCGAGCCACAGCCCTGAGTCTTTCTGATTCTGATTACCAGGCTATACAGTATGTTTCAGAAGTTTTATTCACCTGTTGCTGTGTTTTTTGGCAAACACATCCACAAAGTCATCAAGATTTATGGCCCTAGCCCTTCTTGATTCTACACTTAGCACACCCAAATTGCTTAAACGCTCATCAGTCATGGTACTTCTCATGGCAGTTTTGATTAACTTTAGCATAGAAAAACTGCGCTCACAGCATGCAGTAATCACAGGTAATGCAAGTGCAGTTTTGCACAGTTTAAACATCTGGTGGAAGACCTCCTTATATGGCTCTAGAAAGACAGTGAGCTCTATTAAACTCTTTGGTGTTTCCTGACCACTAGTTTGCTTCCTCTCAAGAATTCGCTTAAGCTGGGGGATCTCATATTGTAGATCCTCAGTGCTACAGTTGCATTGTGAGGCTAATGGAAACACTACATCTTTCTCACAAAATGTGGGACTGCAGGGATTCAAGGCCTGTATCTCATTCATTATGACACAAATTTCTTTAGAAAATCTTCTCTTCACCTCAGAGAGAAGCACATCAATAACTGGAATGAATGAACCTGTCCGAAATTACTCCTTCTCTGTTCTGACTTGTCTTTGGACTATTGGAGTGAACATGTAATGCCCTTCAAGCCTAGAGCTTGGTCTGACCTGACGGCCTGGAGGTGTAGCACTGATTTTGCATTGCTCAGTAAGAGTTAGAATATTGTCCCAGATGAGAGAGCCCTCTCTGTAACTCTCCAATGTGTCAACAAGAGAGTCAACAAGTGTGACAGCTGTGCACAAATCGAGTTAATAAACCTCTTGCCTCTATTGCTCTGTCGCCATTTTGCTCTTCTGATATTTCTTTTAGTAGATATATAATGGCTGGCAGTCTGTCTCTCACTGCCTTGTAAGCATTATACCTACATGCCCACTGTGTCTCTATCAGCCTTTGTAACTCTCTTGGGGCCCCCTGAAACATCTCCCTCTGTGCCTCAAGCCATCTTTGGGGCACATATGACCCTGACACAAAGACATACAGTTTCTGCAAAAGAGAAAAGAAGCAATTAGCTTCAGGGATGCATTTCACACTGTCAACTAATACTAAATTTAAACAATGTGCATTGCAGTGCGCATAGAAAGCTAATGGGGCCTCTGATTTAATGCGTGCTTGCACACCTGTGTTCTTTCCGCTCATGACTGAGGCTCCGTCATATGCTTGCCCTACAAGGTGGTTATTGTAGTCAAGACCATGTTTCTGCAAAATTTGTTCTATGTTCTGTGAAAGTGCTGCAGCATCCAGGCGCTGTGCTGCCTCAAAGGTGAGGAAGCTTTCATATACTGACCCATTGTAATAGTATCTAATTACAAAGGACATCTGTTCCTTCTTGCTTAGGTCTTTAGTCTCGTCAACCAAAATGCTGAAAACTTCACTTTGGGCAACTTCACTAGTTATTGAGGTGCAGACCATTTCATCAATTATTTCATTTTGTGTATCATGCCCAAGGTATGTTGCATTTCTTTGTCATTTTTCTTTTGACCGTGGGATTGTGTTTGGCTAGCAGTTCCATGATAGAGAGAAAATTTCCTTTATTCTCACCTTCTGATTCTGTTACAGGAATTTTTAAAGAAAAACCCTTGAATAAGGAAGACTGGATTCAAAGTATCAAAGTTGAATTTATTATTCTTGTACAAGAAGGAGCATTTAACAGTGCAACACATAAGAGGGGTTACAGAGAAAGGCTCCCTGAGGAGCTCTAACAGTTGGTTCTTATACATTTTTCTAAAAATGGGCTGTCTCGACACCTCCCACCTGATACAGATAATATCATAACATTCCTTTTTGGTTTTCTGCTCAGTAATGAACCTTATGTATCAAAATGACACTTCTCAGGCCTGTTTCTCACGTCCTTACATGGTCAAATAGCACAGATCTTTATCTACATGAATATATAACTCTAATCAATATAGTGTAAATTTTCAAAAAAGGTTTTTCAGAAAGTGTTTTGTCCCGACTCTCAAGAATATGTGCTATACTACCATAACATGGTATGGTAGTATAGTATAATATAACATACTATGCTATATTCTATACTATACTACAGTATAGAAAAATATGAAGTCTACTGAGTGCAGTCCTTAAGTTATTTATGTTATTTTCATTGTTATTTCATTGTTATTTTCAACTAGGTTTAAACAGTCTTGTGATTGAAATCTTTCTTTTCAAGACAGAGCTGGTCAAGACAGCTCCATAAATTACAATAAATACAATACAAACAACAGGTTACATAGTATAAAGAGCATACAAAAACAATGTACCAACAAAATATTGTCAGACGGCCGCAAAGTCGAGTGAGGATGGTTGCTCTCTCAGAAAATTGTGGTATAAATTTGCTATACCATCCCTCCAGCCCCACAAAGCTTCTTTTTGGTGGTGGGTAAAAGATGAGTGAATGGCTTCCACTCTGTCCATTTGCAGCTTGACCACCCCCTGTCCAATGACATGGCCCAAGTTCTCAACCTACTTCTCTGCAAATGCACATTTGCCTTCATTAATGGTCAGGCCAGCTTGCTCAGTTAGGTGGAGAACCCAGATGTTCCTCCCAGGTCTGCCTGAAGATTACAATGTTGTCCATATAGGCTGCAGCAAACTCTGGCACGTCCCCAACGCTTGGTCCATCAGTCTTTGAAATGTTGCCGCCGCCCCCTGGAGACCAAATGGCATCACTCTGAACTGGAACATTCCGTAGAGCGTCTTGAATGCCGTCAGCAGGTATGCAGCCACTGGTCCCAATCAGAGCCTGTGTGGGACACAAACTTTCGCAGCATGTTCTTCCGAGTTTGGTTAAATCTCTTGACAGACCATCCATCTGGCAGTGGTATGTGGTGGTCTTAATACCCTTGACCCTAACAACTGATAAACTTGCTACAGCAGTTTGGACAGGAAGTTTGTACCACAGTCTGTAAGGACCTCGCTAGGTATGCCTACCCATGCAAACAGCTGAAATAGACAATTTGCAACCTGTCTGGCCTTTACAGATCTGAGGGGAAAGGTTTCGGGGTAACGGGTGGCATAATCATAGTGACCAGGATGTAACATTTGCCTGAGGAACTTTTCTCCAGGGGCCCGCAATATCCATGGCTACTCTGTCAAATGGTGTGTAAATGATAGGCAATGGCTGAAGCTGGGCACATGCTACTCTCGGTGATACCTTCTAAATCCTTCGACCTTCTAAAACCATGGTTTCAGTGCTAGATCAGCTTTCTGTAACGCTGCTATAACAGAGGGGTTGTGAAAATCTACTCACTTGCTGTAGCTAAAACCTTCTCTCTCCTTCTGTGAGCACTGGTCTTCGGCTGCTTTACCCAGCCTGCTTCCAGTTCAGTGTGGTAGAAAGGTAACTCTTAAAGAGTTTTCCTTTTCTTCTGAGCCCTAGCTGTGACCATGTTAAGTGAGTCTAGCTGCTCTTGTCGCTGCTCAACCTCCAGAACTGGTGCCTCAACAGTGTCCTGTACATGACCCTCACAGGTAACCTGGTTACTACCTTTTTACTGCTGTATCAGGTCTAGCAGTGTGGTAACATCAGTCCCAAGGATTACTGGGAATGGCAATCTAGGGACCAAAGCTACTGGTAGGACCACCTGCAGTCTGACCACCTACAGTAAGATACTCTGCCGTCTTAGGGTCCCGTTCACAGATACTGACCTCCAGCTCTGGACTCACCATCCTCAGAAACTGTTCCATGATACATTTATTGACCTTGTCATAGTTCCCTGAATCTGAGTCCATGAGAACATAGGCACTATGTGCCTTACCTTGGCCAACAGCAGACATTCTCACAAACATCATGAGGTAATATTCAATGTCATCCTCAGGCGAGTGGTCCCTGCAGCGGGCTCTATGGTGGTGGTGGTGGCCCAGCCTGCTGGGTGGCTTGATTCCCAGCCTAAGGTCTTCCCATCATTTGCCATCATCCTCCGCTAGATCTGTTCTCGTATTCTTCTCTCAGCTCCATTTGTGTGAATTGGTGCTGCAGGCTTTCCATCTCTGTTCCTGACATGACGTCTCTTTGTCCATGCTTTATCTGTGGATGCTTGTGAGACAACCAGAGACCAGACTGGTCAGCTCCAATCTGGTCAGATCAAGGTTGATGGCTGCCAAACTGACAAGAAACACTCCAGGTGGCAACAGTGTTTATTAAAACACATACAAAACTCAAACACTTTCCAATAATAGCAAAAAAAATCAACTCCCAACTGCTCCACAACTCTCAACAACTCAACAACTAATCTGATTTCCTTTTATACAAATTCTAATAGTCACATGACTAATTTAGATTAAACCATTTACAGGTGTTCTTACATATTTACATAAATAATAACAAATCACAAATATTTACATAAATCACCAAATACAATATGTGCAATATAAACACCTATTTACAAACCCATATACCATCATCAAACACCCCAAAATATATATATACATAAATAAACATATTTTGATTCACCAAAGGCCCTCCTGCCACTTCCTACTGACTGCTATCCTCGCAGAACTATACATAAGGTCATGTCCCCACATGCCTTTGCTAAAATCCACACACCTGAATACCACGCAAACATTTAGTCAATAAATGTCTTTTAACATATCACGTGTGCTTATTTACCCTAATATGTGCAGTGTTGACAGTCAGTCCCAGTCTGTAACCCACGTCCAGGGTTGGCACAAGCAAGTTTCAGCAGAGAGTAGAAAACAAACCCAGAGACTCCCAGAGACTCAGTCTGCTCATGGGTGATGTGGGTGTTAGATAGCATCCAACTTTTGCGAAACAATTTTAATTTTCTTTTGTGTTGAAAATACAAACTATTATTGGGGAAAATAAAAATTACATACATTTTAAAGGTCCTTCACGGTCGGTTTGATTTCTGGGTGAGGCCACAAAAGCCCATGAGAGGACACCCTTCAGCACCCGAGAGGTAAGTTCCAGCGCATCCACACCATGGCAACACTACTGATAACCTTAGGGCACACACACACAATACACTGTATAGAGAATTCGATGTAGGGACCCTTCCAAGGGCTGAACAGGTTTTTGTGCGCGGCAAAGACATCATAGCTGTTACGTTTTCCTTTTTTTCTTTTTAGGGTAAGGGCTTCTAAATCCTGATATGGTTATTGAGGGTTATTAAGGGTTATTTGCTGTTTTCTCTGACACAGTGAACTAAAAAGAGAGTTGCCAGGGGTGAAAGGACTTTTTGGGAGCCTCAGCAAGCCATGTCTTTTAAGCCAGTGGGTAAAATCACATAAGGCCTTCACTACACGCCTCAGTACTTATGTTCTACTTATATGTTGTTTCAAGTCAGGGGCGAAGCTATTGAGGGAGGATGGTTGCGTAAGGATCCAAGGTAGCAACCAGACAAGCAACAGAGAAACTTGTCACATTTTTCCCTGAGAGGTATGGGCCCACTAACATAGTCCACCGATCCGCGCTATGGGCAGCAAATTAATGAACATGCCGTTGCCGGTGGGAAAGTCTCAGTTTAGACACTTCTTAGAGAGGCCAGTTTTTCTCGAAAATAAAATACATAGAGGGATAATTTAAAATTGATAAACAACATCAATTTACCTAAAATTTCTACCTGCCTCTCGCTTCATTTCAGCTTTAATAAAATACACATATTTGTGAGATTCCTACCTCCCAACATGCCTTGTAGATACTTATGGCCTCATTTGAAATATTTCAGCATTTTGTTGTGTGTCCCACAGTTATTATACTTTTCATTTTTTATCATTTACTTATTTATTTATTTATTTTCAAGTGTGTTTTCTTATTCTACTTTAGTTTTGTATTAGATTAAGTATTAGTTTAGTTTAAATTTTAGTTTTATTGTAATATGGGATGTATTTGTCAGGCAACATTTAAGAAATTCAGAATAGGTATTCAAATAGAAACACTTTGTGAAGGCACAGGGTTCTATTTCAACTGCCTCAAAAAAAGTGTAAAAATCCAGGCATAGTCAGAAAAAATAGTGATGTTATACCCCTGTTTTGTCACCTGTGCCCTTTGTTTATGTGTGTGTACACTGACTGCAGTCAGTGAAGAAGCTTCTCCATCACATAGGGGTTTTAACAATGGGGGCCCACTGACTCTGTAGGGTTTGGTCAGGTATAAAAGCAGGCGTTACACCAAACAGGACAGCAGTGCAGCAGTAACAACAGCAACAGCAGCAGCTCACCTACAGCACAAGCATGACTACTACTGAAATGAGCATGGGCAAGGTAAGCTTGTAATTTTAAACACAAATTACAAATATCATGACTGTTTATTTATACAAAATATCCTGCAGATTTACAACATTTCGTCAGTGCTTCTACAGTCAATTAAAGTATCCCTCATTTTTCAGGTCATCTTCTACGAGGACAGGAACTTCCAGGGTCGCTCCTGGGAGTGCATGAGTGACTGCTCTGACTTTTCCTCCTACCTGAGCAGATGCCACTCCTTCAGGGTGCAGAGCGGCTGCTTCATGGCCTACGACCGTCCCAACTACATGGGAAACCAGTACTTCATGAGGAGGGGCGACTATGCTGACTACATGAACATGTGGGGATGGAACAGTTGTATCAGGTCTTGCCGTATGATTCCCATGGTAGGTATAAAACAGATATCTGCCTATTACAGTTGACATCCATCACAAACTTTGATATACAGATATTCATTTCTTTTCTTTTTTCGAAACAGTATAGAGGCCAGTACAGGATGAGGATCTACGAGAGGGAGAACTTCGGTGGTCAGATGTATGAGATGATGGACGACTGTGACAACATCATGGACCGTTACCGTATGAACAACTGCATGTCCTGCAACGTGATGGACGGCCACTGGCTGATGTACGAGCAGCCCCACTACAGAGGCAGGATGAT
The DNA here is from genome assembly GCA_036365135.1 of Miichthys miiuy. Lineage (NCBI taxonomy): Eukaryota > Metazoa > Chordata > Actinopteri > Sciaenidae > Miichthys > Miichthys miiuy. The sequence goes on from CM071612.1 coordinate 25,142,758, forward strand.
GTACTTCAGGCCCGGAGAGTACAGGAACTTCACAAACATGGGCTGGAGCGGCTCCAGGTTCATGAGCATGAGGCGTATCATGGACATGTGGTAGACGTTTTCATTTTGAAATAAAAAATGGAAACAAAAACTTGAGACTGTGACTCTTTTCTGTTTTTCTGTCTTTACAAAAATGATTTAATGTAATACATTGAATAAACAATGTAGATGACTCAAGAGGAGCATTGTAGTAATGCACCAAGCATTACACTGCTTACTTTGTTTTGCGTATGAGAATTTAAATTTGTCAGATTCTTACCTTTTCGCCAAGATGTCTTGTATGTAACATGTAGATGTTTATGACCTCATTTAAAACTTGGGCATTTTGTTGTGTGGGTCTGTAAGAGAGTCGTTGCCAAAGTAGGTTGTAGAGTAGGAGGCAGACTCAAGAGGTTGTGTTGGAGGTCCCCATGGGTGGACATTTATTTTTAGTGCTTCCAAAAAAAATGTGGAAAGCAGCAAAAAACAAAAAGAAAACATGGCACTAGTCCTGTCTGCACCTGCTATGCAAGACTCTTTCCCCCTAGGTTTCCCCAAGACAATATACTCTCACCTGTCTCTATGTTACACCTGGCTCAGACCACCCTCACTACAGAAACACAAATTTCTCAAGGTGTATGAATGCATCACGCACCTCATAATTCTCCACCATTCACAAAGTAAGAGCAAAACACAACTGAAATAACAACACATTACCTTCTTTAACATGGTATCTCCTCAAAATAATTGGAGACGTCTACAAGACTACACCACTCCCTGTGAGATGTGGTTCAATAACCCCCATGGTCAACATTTGCTCCAGTGCTGGTATGAGCTTTGCTGGTACTCTGCAGATAGGTTGCGGTAACAGAAGCCGAATATCATGCTGAATGAGGTCTGTACAACCAGGTTGTAAGCTGAACGGTTTAGGAGGCATCATCTCCTCTACCTCCTCCCAACGATCATCTGTGAGGTGGAATGCCTCTGGATACCTTGTAGTGTAATCACATACTACCAATATGTATTTGTGATCAATCCATGGCAATGTGGGAAAAGGGTGTGTCAGTGGTAGACATGGTTACTAGTGGGGCCCTATCGCCCTTTCTGCCCGGGGCTGTCAGCTGGCACTGTGGGCATGCTTTACAATACTGGACTGTATCTGCAAATTGCTGTGACCAATAAAAGTGAGACACAATTCTTGATTGAAGATTTTCAGCTGGCCTAAATGGCCTGCTCAAGGAATTGAATGGCTTAGTTGTAATACTGTGGGTCTCAAACTTTGGGGAACAACTAGATCAGGGGTCGGGAACCTTTTTGGCTGAGAGAGCCGTGAGAGCCATATAATATTTTTTAATACTGAATACAAATAAATGTGTGCATTTTTAAGTAAGACCAACAATTTTAGAGTATAATAAGTCTCTGAATTTATTCTTTTTAATAACGTTGTTATACTCAAGCTAACCAATAATAAATAAAATACTTCTTAACATTAATGCGACTTCTGGTGCTGCATGGTCCCGATCATGCACTGATCACCATAGCAACCGCTGTGTTTCACGTACTGCTGAGTGAACTCTCTGGTCGTTAGCTCATCAGCAGTTTATTTTCCGAGCTGTTCTGTATCGTTAAAATTGAACAAAATAACACGAAACACAACTGCTTACTCTCCTACTGATTTTAATTGGGACATTTGCAACGAATGTAAAGACATTAAACGTGTGGTACACGTTTGAAGGCTGGGCTCTCCGAGGAGGGGGAGAGAGGGAGATGTCTGGCCAAGGCTCCGTCCAGCATGGACTAAAACACAGCACGGACAGTTCAGAAACAATTCGCAATGAGTTAAAAGGAATTTTTAAACAGAGAAAGTAGTTTTCAAGACTGCATATTGCTAGCAGATCTATTTTCTGACCCACAGTGCGGCCGTGACTGGTTCTGAATGAGGGCTTTATAGCAGGCAGCTGCTCTCCCATCTTCCTGGTACTGCGCACCACCACTGAATCTTTTAGTGGTACACAGTACCGACAGTACCGCTTACTTTCACCCGTGTCTGCGAGCCAAATGTAGTCATCAAAGAGCCACATCTGGCTCATGAGCCATAGGTTGCCGACCCTGAATTAGATGGTCGCTACTGCAGAGTCAAACTGCTCTCCCTTTAGAATAAAAACTGCATAGCCTTTTTTGTAACTTGGGTCGAATCACAAACAATCATCAAAGAGGGGCTGTAGGGAAGGGTCCTGCCACTGTAACTGAGTCACACTAGAGGGAATGAACTCCGCCTCAGAACTATCAAGCTCTGGCACTGGCTCCAATATCTCTGTTCTCTTCACTCTGTTCTGCCTTCATTGTCTCTGGCTTTTCCTGACTCTTGGCTGACTAGCTTCCTCAACCCCTCACCATCTACAAACGGCAACTTGTCCCACCTACAACTTTGTACAAACTGTGCTTTACTCTGTCTTTTTTTGCCATCTTTTTAACCTTTATAACTCATTACAAAGGAATCTCACCTGAAGCTGGTTCTCAGGTGCCACTCCTCTGGTCTGCTCCACTGGTGTCACTATACAACACCCCCCCCCCCAACTCAAAAGATTAATGGAAAACAGCCTTCACGAACCTCAAATCCATCTCCTCCCCACAGCCCTTTCAGCTTCTCTTAACAGTAAAATATCTAGCTCCTTCTTTTCATTCTTTCAAACCAAAATTGACACCATTTCCAGCAATTACAGTTTATTGTCTTCACAGACAACGAAATCTGAGTCCCATGACAAGAACTGAATCTTGGCTCGAAACATCACCTTTTATACAGTTTTTATTAGTTTAAGGTTATTTTATTATAATATGGGTGTATTTCTCAGGGCCAACATTTAAGGAGGTTAGAATAGGTATTCAAATAGAAACACAGCACTTTGTAAAGGTACAGCAATCAATTTGAACCTCCTCGAAAACTTTTAAAATACCCAGAAAAATCAAGTCAGAAAAATCGTGATGTTTTGGTTTACTTCCAGCTTCCCAAGGTGCAAACACTGCAAATATTTACAAACCCAAAACATATACTATATATGAACATAAAGGAAAGAGGTGAGGAGAAACGTGTGTGATTTTTATTAACTGTTTAGTGAGAAACTGAATATTGGTATGTCTGTCTGTATGTGCTTTGTCTATGTGTGTATATGCTGTCAGTGAAGAAGCTTCTCCATCACATAGGGTTTTAACAATGGGGGCCCACTGACTCTGTAGGGTTTGGTCAGGTATAAAAGCAGGGGTTACACCAAACAGGATAGCAACAGCAGCAGCTCACCTACAGCACAAGCATGACCACCACTGAAATGGGCATGGGCAAGGTAAGCTTGTAATTTTAAACACAAATTACAAATATCATGACTGTTTTTT